>ML685839.1:12861699-12900363 GCA_007922175.1 Pelusios castaneus | reverse complement strand
AGTAACTAAATTTGCTAAAGTGAGAAGATTAAGAAATTAGATTTGATTTCCCCTCCCCCTTTTGTTTTTTAAAACAAACCAGCAAAATATTTTGCACACTCAACTGACAGATTTTTAAGGAATAGTTTTAGAAGATCCCATTCCAAACCTTGTCTAACAATTTGCGCTCAGGGAAAGATTAATCTACTGAATACAAGTCCCCTAAGCATTCATTTCACAAACTCCTGAAGCCACCAGGACTTGCTGGGGCACAGCCCAACAGGACAACTTGAGTGAATGAGCTGTAACAGAACCTACTGTAGAAGGGAAGAGAATGCAAGAATTTCTGATCATTTGCTTACAGGAACTTGAGCTGCAAGTGTGTCAGTCTGCCAGCTAAATCAGAAATCCATTTGGTATATACTAATTTTCTTATGCAAGCCTCTGATTTTTCTAGCACATTACAAGCTGTTAACTATAATTAGAGGATAATAGCACAGTTGCGGTGTTTTGCTATAGAATCCAATACATAAGTGGATTAGCTACAAGGCTGAAGGTATTATCAGGGCTCTTGTATGAATCACTAAAAAAACATGCAAGGATCTTGAGGTGGAGCGCTTTGCATTTAGAGCAGCAGGTGACAGAGCAGTATCATCAGCGTTCTATTGACAGACCATCAGGAAGAATAAGTGGTAGAAGTGATTCAGCTGGTTGAAAGGGCCCACTCAAAATGTAATTGAAGAAGTGGCATCAATTATTTTGTAAACCTGTTGTAACTGAATTACTTGACCCAGAAACCTGTACAGTGTGTTTTGACCTAGTACAGTCTACCAGTCCGCTTGAGCAGTCTACTCTTTATATCTGGGTCCATCCAATTGTCAATGGAGACTTCTGAACAACTCAAGAAATACAAGGGGTGTCATTAATTAAAGCAGGCCTGTGCATTAAAGCAAGTTTTTCCTCCTCCTGCCCCAAATCAAACTTTAAACCTAAGAACCTCAGTTCCTCACAAATTTAAAAGAGAACTGCAGTACAGCACAAGTAGGAGTAGATGCAAGAAGTGCCAGTACTGTTATAAGATTTATTAATAATTAATTGTATACTACTTTTTAGGAATGTGTACAGAGACAAGCCAAAATCAGAACTTCCCCATGTACATGAAAGGATATAAACTTCCTGCATTTTTCTCCAATTATGTAAGCCTGGACAGTGACTGGACAGCAAGCTCAAAACATCCAACTCATCTGGATCAATTAAGCAGATATCACAGCATACAACTAATTCATTTTTCATTTTATGGTAAAGTTCTGTGAGAATCTGACCTATATTACCAAATTTTTAAGCCAAGTGTAAAATTTACTATCATCAGTAATGTTTACACAAGCTAACAATTTAAAAAGGGAAGGGTGTTGAATACTAACTGAACACACTGCTTTTGCTAAGAGTTTATGTTACTTATCTGAAAAAAAAAGTCACTGTCTACTCATTGGCATGCAAGCTTTATTACGGAAAAGTGAATTCTATGTGTCTGACTTGGGGAATACACAGTGGCATATAGAGCCTTTTGTTTCTAGACTCCAGATTTGAACACTGACAAGGTTATTACTCATTGTAAGTGGTTACTGTCTAATAACTAACTGTAGGGTGGCTTGTATAAATTGAATTGGTGGTCTTCCAATACTTTCTAGCAGATATATTTTCTAGAGTGATGGTTTGAGCTGTATGTCCATTCAGTTCTTGGTGCCTGTTAGACTTAACAATGGTGCCAACTTTTGGTGTGTGGAAATTAACATACACCATTTCTGACATGTAGGGACCAGTACAAGTTTTCCTTCTACAACTACTGCAACTGCACACACTATCCTCTACTGAGAGGTTTTTAAATTACTAATGCCTTCAATCGGGCAATTTTCCAGAGCACTGCATTTACTTAGTTTACCTTAATACCAAAAAATCCCTTGCATAGGAAACGCTTAATCTTACCTCTCACTAGTTTTGGAGAGCTAAGAACTGTCCAGAACAATTAAAGTACAGATTTAACTCTACATCTCAAATGTAACCAGGGGTCTAAATTCTATCAGCATGCAATGGAGTTACATGAGCAATATTAGCATTAAGTTGGAGTTCTGCACATCAAGTTGAAGGGAGACTTGACTGGAGAAGAAAGGAGAATTTGCTCTAATTCCCTTTCTTTTGCCCTGATTCCACCAGAGAAAGATAAAAAAAGTGGACAACTTTTTCTTGGCAGGCAAGTCAACAACTAAAGTTCTCATCTAGACATCTAGGTCATAATACCTTTCCCTTGCTGCTGGCCACATTCACTCATCACTTTAGGAGCCTTGCTTTTTGTTTACTTGCCATTCTCCTGGTTCCTGTTATCAGTCAGACTCCTGGGTCTTTTGCTCAAGAGAAAGGTTATAAATTTTTGCACAAGAATAAAGAGTAATACATTTCTCAGAGAGGAGCTTTGAGTGCCCCCTTGCTGATTTATATAGGCAGCTGCTGCTACACAATGTTCAGCTGAAACAAGACATGGCAATAATGGACTGTTTTGTGACAGGAGAAGCATGACCTTTCATAAATAACCTTGAGCACATGAATCTGGAGCGCGCTCTCTCTCTCACTCATGTGCTCCAGAGGCCTCGTGCTATCATTTAGTATGACCAGGAACCAAGGTCCAAGAAGTTGCACTCTATGGTCAGCTAAATACAATCAGCATCCTCTACAAGGTATTCTGTTCACTTGCTGAGAATACACTGGAGGGGCCAGTTTCACCAGTGGCAACTGATCCAGATAGGAAGCAAGTCTTAGATCCCCATTAAGCCCACATAGATCACGAGGAAGCAAGCAGTTCCAGCTGGCAGACCCTCTCTAGCAGTAGAAATAGCCATCTTGTTCGAAGGTGACAAGAGGGTGAGAGGGATGTGCAAGAGGGGAAACTATCTACAAATGATCTTTCTCTAGTGGTGGGGACTGGAAGCAAAGGAGCAAATCCCTAAGCAGACAACCACCGAACCATCTGTTGACAGGCCATGGAACTTTTTGCGATGGATTTGGGGAGTGGGGGTGAAGGAAAAGAGGAGACTGCCAATTGCTAAGCCATGAAACTAGGATACAACATTAAGAATTACAATAGCAATTATAACAGAGTCTTGTGTCACTTTTAAAGACTAACAGATTTATTAATCGTATGAGCTTTCGTGGGAGAAAATCCCACTTCGTCAGACGCTTTGAAGAATAGCAATTATGTCCTGGAACCTGCTGTGTCCAGCTCCCTACCTGAGATGACCAAAAATTTTGCCAAGACTACATTTGTCCAAGACTATAATGACCAGTGAAGATGGAGGAGAAAAAAGCTGCAGCGAAAAACCAAGAATAGCAGAGTTTGCTATTCTGCTGCTCTACAATGCAAAGAGGCAGGCAGTGACTTGGGAAGAAATGTAGTCTCAGGATAAAAGGAAGCCAGAATTGAGGGCTCATTGGCCAGTTACTTGCTTCTGAAGAGAAAGACCTGGCCATTTATCTACTTTGGTAGCAACTGAGGCAAAAAAGAAGGGTCATTATATAACCACCTTAGGAAACCCAAAGGATTGTAAAATAATTCCTTGTTCAATGAATGCGTCCAGTTTTAATGCATTTTTTTTCCATTTGAATATTTTTGGCATACCTAGGAAAGGGGTAAGAGTGAGGAAATATTAAAGTTGCAGACAGCTGGCTGCAATTTCAGGAGTCTGTGCCAATGAAAAAAACTATAAAGTACATTATGATCACCTTTGGAAAGAAGAGAAACTGGAGGGGGATGCCCACTTCTCAAGCTAATGCAAGAATATTAGACCATGATTTGACAAAACCTATGTACCACATCACCATGACAACCATGATTTGTAGTCTGGCTCCTAGCTCTGGTGTAAAGATGCAGTGGAGGAGCAATACTTTGGCAACCAAAAATAGAACGGATGGCGCCTAGCTGGGAGCCAATGTTGTCAAACCCTGTATTAGAGGGTGATGAAGTTGGTCTGCCACATCTGGAATCCTAACATTCTGTACTATAAAGTGCAAGAAGTCATTCCCAATTGAAGTTGCCTGGTTTGACAAACCAAACTGCCCAAAGATTATAGATTCCTCCAGGTGAGGACAGGACAAACATGCACCAAAAGATATGAAAATCTGGCAAATCTGAAATTAAGTCACTACAGAACTGCTGCAAGTCAGTGGGTTTTCGTCTGCAACTTCAATCTTAATGCAAGAGAAACAGTGCAGTGTCTATTTGTAATTACTGTTGTTATTTAGCTATTGAAACTTTTCAAGTATTCAATACTTATCCACCATAGGCTAAATGAGGATAGCAGGTGAAGAGAAAACATGGGCTGCAAGAATACTGTAACTCCCCTATCTTCAGAATCAGTGACAGATACACACCTGTTCTGTGCAAACAGACTCATCTTTCCTTGGCACAAAACTTTTCTTTTGCCTTTAACTGTCAGTCTCTTTTCCATTCCACCATCAAAAGGAAAAGTGTCAAGTAAAGTCTTTCTACCATTTCCCACCCCAAAGGGTTTCAAATGCACTTTATCATTCAGGCTTCCATTACTGAAGCACACGTAGGAAAAAAAGTAATTTTAAGACAGACTAACTCTTAAGGAAGTTTAAGAATAAAAATTTATTCTCGAGACAAACATTTAGAACAGTCTATTTGTAGCTGTTTTGAATTAGAGTTTCATCATCTCATCTTCTGAATTCCAGAAAGACGCAATAAATACTCTTCCAGATTTTTGTTAAAGAAAGTGAAAAATTCTCATTATAAGTCTTCCCCTCCATACCCCTTTTTAAAACCTGTTGAAAGGACGACGGACTTCCTTTTAAAAGACTGGCTTACAGCTACCTGACCTGAATGCCTTTTCATTAAATGCAGAAGCATTGTTTCAGTTGAAACAATACATTTATCATCTAACAGCAGCAGTATTACTCCAAGTCAAAGACTTGCTGTTCAAAGTTTAGCTTTTGTTGCCCTGCTTCTGTGGTAGAGAAGACGGACATCTTTCCTACTGAACTCCATCACTACAGATCCATTCATGCTCCTCTGTGTCCATGCCTCAGAGGGCATTGCGCTAAAATCTCAGAGCTTGGCAACATTTGTCATCCGCATTTCAAAACATGTGAAAGTATGCAGCTAAATGTTTAAATCAGTGGAATGCTGAAAAGTGGCATTCATACCATTCCAATTTGCATTTATTATTGCTAGTTTAATTGCAGAATAAGAATCCTACAACAGTGATCCCATTTCTGTTCTATTCCCCCACCTCCCCATCCCATAACCTGGCAACACACCTACTTTAAGAGTAGTATCCATATACAAATTTTTAAAAGCTACTAGCTCTACATTTTATGACAATCTCCTTTGTTCTCTGTCTGTATATTCTTCATGAAGATGAAGATTTGTCTTCAAAACAGTTACACTCTTAGTTAGGGGACTAAATTATTTCAAGTCCTTGGGTGCTTTTATTCTTGTCCCTTAAGCAGAACATTTTTCAGCCTAGAACTGTTTTCATTCAAGAACAAAACTTCAAGTGTTTGATATCGAATTTGGTACATCAGAGGATTTAACTAGCTCATTTTGTAGTATGACATCCTGCATTTAAAACAGAATTTATCAACACATCCAACAACATTTATTTCCTGGGCTGCCCAGATAAAATAAAAATTCATCATCTTTTCTAAAGTACCCCAAAAACAGTTTACTGAATCAGCTCCTAAAGTAACTGTCCATTTAGCAGATATGCCCTTACCACTCTACAAGCTTCCATTTACAATGAACTATGTTTTGCAATTCATTAACTGAGACAGTGCTGATAAAGGAGGACTTGAATCACATTACATTGCCTCTTCCCACCCCCAAAACAGCGGGTTCAGAACATGTGCACCATTGCCTGCCAACAAAAAGCTCTAACAAATATAACAAATTATTTATATGGTGAAAGTAACAGCTATGCCGAGTAAAAACAGTAATCTATCTAGCATGTAAAACATTTTATTTCTACACAGTTAGAAAAGTGCCTTTTATTCCATTTCTGTTGAGTGTACCTGCTCAGCTTCAGGTCTGTGCACATTACACAGTTTCAAACACAGGTTTGAATTATTCAACATATGAAACAGCAAAGGTGTCTCTGGACGTTCTAGCAAAGTTTTTCCCCACCTACTGTTGTCATGAAGAGGACATGCCCCTTTCTTGATATTGTGAAATTTTAGCTTGACCTAAACACAGAATGCACAGAAACCCTTCAAATAACTGATAACCTCGTCATCACGCCAAACCTTGAGTTCATTCTGAGAATTCTCTCAATAGTTATATAAAATGTGACCACTGTACATATAACTTAGAACAAGCAAATGGTCCCCTGAGAAATCAAAAGCTCTCCCCCCCCATCTGGGAGAAGCAGTTCAATTAGATAAGGGTGTACCCCACATGATCAATTTATCTGATCATATAGTAAGGAATTTAGTAGTTCTAGTAAAAGGCCATCCAAATGCTCAGGCCAGCTCTGAGTTGGCAGTAGGGGGACCAGAAAGCAATTGTCAAAAATCTGAACAGGTAGAACATGCCTATATAAGAAAACCCCAAATATCAGGGCTATGAAACAGTGACATCTGGCTACCTTTATTGGCAATTTAGTTAAGCTTGACTTTATCTTTTCTTACCTACACATATTTACGTGCAAAGCTGTACGAAATTTGATTATTTCCTTTGTGGTCATTTGATCCAGAGATTATTTAAAATCAAGGCTCGTTCAAGTCACATAAGAGTTCCTATCAATTTAGAAATGTGACATCTAAGGAAGCATCTTAGTGCTAACAAGAGACAAATCCAGTTCTGACACCAAACTGTTGAAGAGTGAAAGTAGTTGGAGAAATACCAAATGCAGCCTTCAAACAGGTATTAGAATGAAGAAAGGGAGGAAACAATATCATTAGAGAATTTGAACAAAAGCTTTTTTAAATTTTTAAAAAACAAGCAAGCAATAGTGTATTCTCTAATGTGTCCTCCCACTCCTAAGGGAAGTTTGAGACTGTCATCTAAAGCTTGCAAGTGATATATCAGGAACATTTTGGAGTAACTGGTAGTCAATAACACTAACAATAAAACTGAAGTCTGGTTTTGCACCATTTCCTCCTGGCTTCCAACTTCTGCTTTGAAAATGGCCATTTCATTAAGATCTGTACAAGGATCTCCAGGATATAAGCTCTTAACTCCTGTTGACTTATCTTGTCTGTTCAGGAATGTCCTGGCCAGGTGACAACCTAGAAGCAGAAATACCATTTCCCCAGTAGAAAGCAGTCTATTCAGCCCAGTTAGGGGATGTGCTTGACAGATTTCCCCCCCGCCCCACTTAGACCACTCCTTGGAGCACAGGACTTACTTGCTCTGCCTATGCAGAATACAACCATCTTGTTCTATAATATTTCCAATAGCTCTTGCAGTAAATCTAAGCTGGATAAGATGCCAGCTAGGCTCCCATGCCAAGAGAAGTGAATGTCAAAAGAAGCTGGAAATTGTCAATAAAAAGTTGACGAGGAGATACGATTGCTCTCTATAAACACATTGGAGAGAGAAATACCAAGACGGGAGAGAAATTAATTGAGTACAGTGCCAATGTAAACACAACCAATGGATACAAACTGTCCATCAGGAAATTTAGACTTAAGATTAGCTGCATGTTGCTAACCAGAGGAGTAAAGTGGGGGAGATTCTGTGGCCTGCATTGTGCAGGTGGTCAGACTAGATGACCATATTGGTCCCTTCTGACCTTAGAGTCTGAGATTCCGAGGCAGTCCTGAATCGGTCTCTGCCTTTCCAAAGTGCAACTCTGGTCCCAAATGGATGGGACAACAAAAAGAAAAATCAGATAAAACTGCACGGACAAGCACAAACACGCCACATTCAAGAATCAGAGATTTTTCAATTTATGTAGCTAAGGTCACATGCAGCCAGGGATTTGTGTCATTGTATTTGATCCCTTGAAAGGGGATACAGTATGAATTAGAGTAGAATTAAAATAATTTTTTCTACACTACTTTGATAAAGAATTATCTACAACTAGTAACATTTTCAAAAGCAGCAGTTTAGATTCAAGCCCTCATCAGGGCATCTCCCAACAGGAACCAGACATCTCCTTTTGGGAGATGACTAGGTAGTGAGAGATGATCAGAGAAAGCAACACTCAGCATTCAATGCTGAGTCCACCATATTATGTAGAGGTATCAGTCACATCAGGTTTCAGAAGTCCTTTAGCTTCATGGAGAGAGGGAGGTCAGGTGAATGACAGCACCTGCTTCCTTGGACCGTGATGATGAACAGGATCAATGATAGTTTTCTGCCAACAGTGGTGGAATGATCAAGCAACACTATGCAAACTATTCCCCTTCCTAAACTGGAATCCAGACAATGAACGAATTTTCAATCCACATGGAGAACTTAGAAATGGAAAAGTAATAGGGCAGGCTAGGCAGATGGGCCCTGAGGTCCAAGCAACAGTTATGATGGCTATCTGCACAGGATCCCTCTATTGAACCCATTTACAGGCTTTTTGGGAAGATGCAGGTTCTGGCAGGAAGCACTGTCTTTTCAAAAACTTCTCTAGTGTTGTCTCCAGAACAATCCCAAACTATAGGCCAGGAAAGTGAAGGACTAGCTCACAATGCAGTCAGAGTGTAGTAAAGTGGGCTGGTGGTCAGGTGCTAAGCCCATATTGTTGAATCCCAATAAGGATCCCAATCCTTTGTAAAGCAAAGCAGGAAGCAATTAACCCGTTTCAAAAGCTACAGGAGGAAGGGGAAGGTGTATAGTATAAAGGGCTAAATATGGAGTAGAAATCTGTGCTAAAGAGAGTTTACACCAAGATTTCTGTAATGCTGGAATTAAAAAATGGAATAGGGCCACTTTGAAAGAGCTATTCTGCAGAAAGCAGGATGATGCATCTTCTCTCCTTCATGGGTGCAAAGACACCAGCCCAGGCAGCAGTCGGTTCAAGCTTGACAGCAGAACAAGCTTTCAGTTCATGACATCTGGAGGTTGGCACAAAAAGTACTGTGCAAAAGCTCCATCATTCCACATAGGCTTGCAAGTCAATATATGGAAGAATCAGCCATCTGGCAAATGCAAGAGAAGGACCTCACTTTGGATCATGTTGGTTTTCAATATTAATGGTACAGTGATACATAGAAAACATTACAATGTGATCAAATCTCATTTAAGCCACATAATAGGCATCTTCTGGCCCTAGACAGTAGATAGAAGGGGACATCAGCAAGTTCCATTAGCAGTACCCTGATGGGATTCTTATTAGGCTGTTGGCTTTTACAGCAGCTAGGGGACTCCAACTTTTGGATCTGCTTCAGGATACTGGATGCTTAACAAGTTTGAAGACCCTCTACCCTTCCTTTCCCATCTGTTTATTTGAAGGGTAAAAAGCTGCATCTCACATCCAGATACTCCTGAATGGTGAATGAAGTCAGCTTCTCTATTCTGCCCCCAACCTCATACCTACTGAGAGGAGGCCCAGAGGGCCTCCATTCATCCCCTCACACCATCATGCTCCCCACCCCAATCAAGTTTTTTCAGCAATTCACACTCCCTGTGAACATTTCTGGGACTGGAGGCTCAAGCAGGAAGCACTGTACAGGTGCACATCTGAATAGTTCTTTACAACCATAAAGATCTAAGAATGTTTTTGTAGCAAAGCATGAAATTTCTGAAGGAACTTGTGGCAAAGGTCTTTACTGATCAGTAGCAAGTGGATACTTTCCATTCCTGGAAGACAATATGAAGCAGAATGTTTTTTTACAGCTGAAAGGTTTGAAGTCTGAAGTAATTTTATATGAAAAAAGTTTCTCTTGTCCCTTTTTAAATTGCCACATGTTCAGTCAGTTGAAGAGGAGTGAGACAATAGCCGTCCGTCCACCCATTACTATCCCTGAAATTCTTCCTATTTCTGTTATACTTCAAAACAAGAAAAATGTTTGGTAAGTAGTACTACATGGAATTCAGTAGTCTTACTATTTCTGTTCTTGGAGAGGACACATTAACCCAGCATTTAAGTTACTGATTAGTTTAGGCTTTCATCAGTTGTATTATCCAGATACCATTCATTTACAGGCTCCAGTATAGATTCCAATGAAGAGAGACCAAACAGTACTTTGTGAACCATCTTCATTGAAAAGCTTTTCCCTTGCACAATAAATATCCATTTGGAGAATCATTTGATCCACAGCCCTTTCATAATCATCTTTAGCCATCTAGAACAAAAGGACCATGTTTCTTCAAAAATAAAAAAGCCACCTGTCATTTAAGAGGAAAATTTAATGAAAGCAGACGTTATTCTGATGAAAGCAGACTATTGCCAGGAGGCAGAAAGATTCATCTTCAAAAAAAAAAAATAATCTCCGTTTTTTAACCTGGAGATGCTCAAAACTGCCAAGCATTCTGAGTTTATGAAAAAAATAGCAAGGAAAAGTTTCTTGTTTGCTATAATGTACTTATATGTACAAGAACATTAGAATGGTCACACTGGGTCAGACCAACAGTCCATCTAGCCCAGTCGCTTCTCAGAGTAGCCAACACCTGATGCTTCAGAGGGAATGAAGAGAGAAAGGCAATTATCAAGTGATCCATCCCCTATCATTCAGTCCTAGCTTTTGGCCATCAGAGGTTTAGGGACACCCAGAGCATGGAGTTGCATCTCTAACCAACTTGGACAATAGCTGACTATTCTCCATCAACTCTCCCAAACCTATTTTGAACCTAGTCATCCTTTTGGTCTTCACAGCATCCCCTGGCAATAAGTTCTATTGGTTGCGTGAAGTACTTCCTTACATCATGTTTTAAAACCAGTGGCCTATTAAATAAATTAGGTGTCCCCTGGTTCGTGTTTTATGTGAAGGGATGAACAACACTTCCTTATTCACTTTCTCCACACCATCGAGGATTTTATAGATGTTTCACATCCTCCTTTAGCTGCCTCTTTAAGCTAAGTCTCTCCTCATACAGAAACTGTTCTATACCCCTAACCACTTTTGCGGCTGGCCCCCCCCCCCCCCCCCCCAAGTCTAACACATAATCTTAGAGATGGGGCAACCAGAACTGCACTCATTCAAGGTGTGGGAGCACCATGGATTTTGAACAGTGGTATGATATTCTCTTCTCTTTTTTTCTAATGGTTCCTAATACTTTTGATGACCACTGCACACTGAGTGAACATTTTTAGAAAATAATAAAGAATGACTTCAAGATCTGAGAAGTAACTGCAGTACAGACTACAACATTTTGTATGTATAGCTGGAATTATTTTTCCCCCCCAGTGTGCATTACTCGGTACTGATCAATGCTGAATTTTGTCTACCATTTTGTTGCCCACACAGTTTTGAGAGGTGTACGCCTCAATTTGCACCTCTTCAGTTAACTTGCAACTTCATTATCTTGAGTAATTTTGCATCATCAGCAAACATATGCATATATGCACACACATGCAGATTCATATGCTACCTGCATGCATGTTTGTTGGCTTTTAATGCAGTTGTTATAGGTATTTCTACAATAAAAGCTAGCATGTACCAACTCAAGCCAGTAATACATTTACTCTGGTATGTCTGAGAGCAACCAGCATCAAAAGTTGTAAATAAAAAAAAGCTCACCTTTTGACAATTATGGAGTAACTTGTCCATTGGGGGAGTCTATTTTTCCCAAATCCTGTCTGTCAGTAGCTGGCTGATGCCAAAATACCTTTTTTTTTTTAAAAAGCCAATCAGGATTAAAGTTCACCTCATTTTTATACCTTTGCCCCTCCTTAAAAGCTTCCTCTTCTTAAAGGGTATACAAGGTAACATCCAGGTTGCCTGGAGAGCCGGAGGAAGCCACTAGGAGAAGACAAGACAGTTCTCAGTGCCCACACAGCAGCAGTCCCATTTATACATAAGAGCTCTCCACTCAAGCACCTTGCCTGATTTTTCCTTGTATTACAGCAACCCAGATGTTCACCCTAGCTGCAAGATTCCCAAGTGAGTTTTTTTACTATTTACAGGTACACCTAGTACTGCACTCAAACAGCTATAGCAGAGCGCAGCAGATATGTGATCTTGATGGGAAACATGTCTAGCAAGAACCTCTTATATTCTGCACAATATGCAATCTCCCAAATAGTCTAAAACATGCTAGAAGTGAAGAGAAAATTGCAATAATCCAATAAAGGAGAGAAGGAGTAGCTAGAGCAAGGTCTGCATCCAAAAGGTCTTCAAGCACAGATTGAAAGTCACCCTAAACCCCATCTACAAAAAAAGGGGAAGTTGACCATAGCTATCCTGTAATAACTGCCACTTGTTGATTTTCCAGAAGAAAGCAAGTGACTTCATTCTGGAACAATTACTCAGCTTCCAGCATCACTTTTATTCCAGAATATTGTATTGCACGGGGGTGTTAAACTGGAATAGCTATTCCGGTTACTGCTTCTCTATAGGGAAAGCTAAGGGCTGCTAGTGCGTGCTAGAGACACACTCCCCCAACCCCATGGTGGCAAGCCTATGCAAAAAGCAAGCAAGCTTCCCAATGAAAGGAGCAGAAGTAGTCATTTATCTTAAAGTCTTTTCCCCTGCCTCATGCAAAGAGTTTAAGCTAGAGAGCCCTGAACTAAGCACCAGTCTCCACTGAGGAACTTATCCATTGCTTAAATGCACCAGACAGGCTGAAGGAATTGCACCACAGACTGTCACTAATCCTATTAAGAACCCTGAATACCCAACGAACAGCAGAAATAATAGAACCAACCCAGCATACAGGAGTTCTCAAAGATAAGCAACTGTCTGGTATTACACCTTCAGAACTTACTAAAAAATGGTTCCAAACAGCTCAGCTAGTAACTCCAATGATACCACCACCATTATATAGCCTCTGGAATTGAAAGCACCTGACAAGATTTAAGCGAATCACAGCAGGAAAACAAATTATCTAGCAATCATTAGACCAGTCAAATCCACGAATGCAGTAGCTGCAGGACAACCACACCATATTTGGCTGGCGTGAGAAAATAGAGAACTGCAGTTATTACTAGAGTTCCTTAGCACTACTTGTCAGCATGTTTTTCAGCAGGGAAGTGATTTTGAACTACAGCATGAAGTTATTTCTCTTATAGAGGTGAGACCTTGCCCTCCTTAAAGCAGGCATTCACCTTCACCAACCAGAAAGGGCCTAGATCCAATTTACAAGTGGTAACCTAAAGCTCCAACACATAGCTGGTTGTTAGTGAAGCAACTGCAGCAAAATAGGACAAAGCAGATAATTCAAGAAAGATCTCATTTTCATGTGCTTATATCCTGAAGTGTCTAAAGAAAGGGAAACATTTTATGCTTATTCTTAATTTTTGAAAGATAGCCGAGGATTATGCTTGTGGAAAAAAACATTGGTAGAATTAACCCACCATAGCTTAGATTAAGAGTGTGCACATTAACAGAGGGATCATAGCTTAGATTAAGAGTGTGCACATTAACAGAGGGATCATCCACTAACTTTACTGCAGAAGGTGGAGAAATTAACTAGGGGAGAGTCTACTCTAGATTTGATTTTGACAAACAGGAATGAACTGGTTGAGAATTTGAAAGTGGAAGGCAGCTGTGGTAAAAGTAACCATGTGAGAGTTCATGAAATGCCCACTCAGAAAAGTTGAGCTCAGTTCTGAATACTTTTGTCATGACTATATCTCAACCAGCAAAGAAGCATAAAGAGTGGAAATAGTATATTGATTTAATCCTGCACAACACACAAATACAGGCAAGTCCTAAAGTGACTCAAAGTTTCCATTGCACCCTTTCCCTTCCACTGGGGCTGAATAGAGGTCAAAGGGAAAAACAGCAGAATAAAGATGACTGATTTCAAGACAACAGATTTAAGCAAACTCATGGTAGGTAAGATATCACGGGAAACAACTCTAAGGAGAAACAGAGAATTGGCAGTTTTTCAGAGAGGCATTAAGGGCATAAGAGCAAACTATCCCACTGTGTAAGAAAGATAGGCAGTATGGCATGCCACAAGTGGGTAGAGACAAGATTAGAAAGGTCACGGCACAAAAAGATTAAGCTAGCTAGAGACAAAAGGTAACATGAAAACCCTGTACAAATACATTAGGAGCAAGATGAAGATCAGGACAGCATGAGCCCATTGCTCAATGAGGGAGAAAGACAAAATGTGGAAATAGCAAATGTCAGTTCTAACCAAAAAAGTTGTAGTGTCTGGATGTCTAACAGTAAACATGAGGTAGGATACAAGGCTAAAATAGGGAAAGAACAAATTAAAAGTTACTTAGATGAGTTAGAGCTCTTTAGTTCACCAAACCTGATTAAATACATCCTAGACTAGAATACTAAAAGAACCAACCAAGGAGGTTGGAACTATTAGTGATTATCGAGGAGAACTAATGGAAGACTGGAAAGATCCCACAGGACTTGGAAAGCCTACATAGTGCCAACCTGTAAAAAATGGAATACGGTCAACCTAGGAAATTACAGACTAGACAGTTTACCTTCAGTACTTGGAAAAATAATGGAGCAAATAATTTGCCAACACCTCAAAGATAAGGTGATAAACAACAGTCAACATGGATTTGTCAAGAACAAATCAGGTCAAACCAATCTAATAGTTTTGACAGAGAACAAGCCTTATGGATAGGGAGAGGTACATGTGCTTATCTTGACTTGAGTAAGACTGAATACTGTTTGCATGACTGTCTCAAACTACAGAGATGTAACCTACCTGGCACTACTAAAAGTTGGGTGCATAATTGGTTAGAAAACCACTCCAAGAGACTAGTTAATGATTCACAGTCAAGCTAGATGGGTATATCGAGTGGGGTCCCATGGGGATCGTTCCTGGAGCCAATTCTATTCAACATCTTCGATGACTGACAGAGTACACTTATAAAGTTTACAGACAATACCAAGCTTGGAGGTGTTTTGAAAAAAAAGTGTTTTGGAGTATAGGACTAAACAGTGGTTCCCAACCTGTGGTCCCATAGGGGGAGGGGAGATAATGTAATATAATCCCACGTACCTCGTGTTTCATATTTAATGCTACATTATTACTTGCAATGTAATTTGCTTCACAAACATTCTCTGAATTTAAAGTAGTGGTGCTTTTCCATTACGTCAAAGTGAATCGACGCTCTTTACACATTTGGCTATAAGAATGTGGTCCACAAAAGCTTTCAATGATGATGCAGCAGTCCACATAAAGAAAAAGGTTAGGAACTGCTGGACTACAATTCAAAATTATCTGGACAAAGTGGAGAAATGGTCTGAAGTAAGTAGAACAAATTCAATAGTGAAAAACAAAATACTCTAGTTAGGAAGGAACAAATCAATTGCATACACAAAAAATGGGAAATAACTGCCTAGGAAGGAATACTGCAGAAAAGATCTGGAGGTTATTATAGTGTATTGCAAGCTAAATACAAGTCAGTAACACTGTTGGGGAAAAAGAACACCAATCTCGGATGTATTAGCAGGAATCTTGTTAGCAAGACATGAAAAGTAAGGCCTGAAATGGAGTAACACGTCCAATATCTTGGGCACCACAATCCAGTATAGACATGGACAAATTAGACAAAGTCAAGGGGACAGCAACAAAAAAGATTAAGACCTAGAAAACATGACCTATTAGGAAAGATTTTTAAAAGTGAATTTGTTTACTTTAGAGAAGATTATGGGGGGACATAAGTTTTCAAGTACATAAAAGGTTGTTACGAAAAGGAAAGAAGATTATTCTCATTAACTTCTGAAGATAAGACAAGCAGCAGAGAGCTTAAACTGCAGCAAGAACGGTTTACGATGGATATCAGGGGAAAAATGTTTCCTGTCAGGGTACTTAAGCACCAAAACAAATTGCCTAGGAAGATGCTGTATCTTCATCATTTTAAAAACAAGTTAGACAAACACCTGTCAGGAACATTCAATTTATTATAGTCCTGCCTTAAGTACAGGGGACTGGACTAGATAACCTCTTGATGTTCCTTCCAGTCCTACATTTATGATTTTATAAGTTAATGCAGATCAGCATACTAAAGCTTTCATTCTGTAAGCAGAATAACCAGGTATCTAGAGCAAGTTTTTAACAACATGAAAGCTGGCAAAGACAGGCCCACTGTGCATTAGAACCCTTGCACTGGCCAGTGAGGTCTACTTACTTTTCAGAACCAGGACAGCATTAGATGTATGCAACAGAGTCCATTAGCATTATGTCCTCTGATCTTTTGACCAGTAGACAGTTTTTGGAGTTAGAGCTGCTTTTGTGTGTTGTCATGTAGCTGTCTTATTCTAACTGCGTCTAAATATTGTTCACTAGCTTTTGTTTTATTATAAATACATTTAATGGCATTGCAGTGCATTACTTCTCAAACACCATAATCAGTCCTCACCACACGCGTTACATAAACATTGTTTCCATTCTGTAAAGGAAGGAAAAGGTAGAGGTCAATTGATTTGCCTAAAGTTAAACAGCATGCAGTTCAGGAGTAGAATCCTAGAGTTCCTCACTCACAATCCACAAAAGCATGCTGCCTAGCAAATTCCGTTGTGTTATCTGTGCTGCGCATTTCGGCAGAGGGATAGGAGAATGGTAGGAGGGGAACAGAAACAAGTTGACATGAGCAAAGGTTAGTGCTCTTTAAATGCCCATTGGGCGCATCACCACACATATGAGCCCATAGACGAATCATGTATCGTCATTCATTATTCATGTTTGCCATACCACGGTGAACTTCACGTGTCCTTTCTTCAGTGTTCACAGTATGTCAGCACTTAAGGGGTAACTAAGCTAAAGCTCATTCACAAGTAACCTCTTGAAGTTTTGTCAGCAGAGGCAAGACCTTTCAGAGTCTATCTTCTGATGGCGTTTACCACATTGTTATAGAACAAGACAGTAACTCAACCTTGGACTTGGTGCGCATGTTCACTCAAGACCTCACTGTTTTAATCCACACTGAAGTATGTTGCTATCGGCCCCAGACTTAGCAACTGTGCTGAAAATAAGTATGACCAAGATCCTTTCAAAGAGGAAAACAGAGGTCTCAGGCAACTGTGCTGAAAAGAACAAGTTCCAAAAAAATAGGAAATTTGGAAAATACTCCCATCTACCAGCTGATTTTCTATTTGGGTAGTCAGTGTAGTTTTCCCCATCCATAGAGTGGAGATAAATGTGCGATTTGAGAGTATACATCTCCTGGAACACAGTTACAATTATTAGTAAACACACCTTAATATACACTCAGATTACAATAATACTCCCCATTCTCTAGCCTAAGAGATGAAATAGAATAAAATACATGACCTAATATACAGAAGAGTATTTTGAGAAGTCCATTCAAGACTTAAATATTCAGATCATGCCAGGAAGAAGAGCTTCTGTGGTTTTTCTGATAAGTAATATTTCCTCCTAGAGGTTTTAGAGCTTTACATTCGTTTCCAGCAAAGTCAGACTCCAAAAATGGCATCCTAAAGTGAAAGAAAGACTGTTCTTTCAACAGGATCCTCTTAACACTGCAATGGAAGTTTTCTTCCCATTGCTCCAGGGAGGCTCCTTTCTGTGAGATAAATTAATGCTGACTTAACCAGAAATCCTAAGGTATAAAGAGCTTGTGATTGAAAGTTTTATGTAAAGATGTGAACTTTAGGTATATCAAGTTGGTCCACACAGACACAAATTTTGTTCCAGCATCCATACTACCCACAACCTGCCTTCCTTGAGGCGGTTTATGACAGCTTCTCAGCACCATGCGACAAACACAACAGGTCATGCTTTTACTGAAGCGCCAGAAAGGGATTTTTTATCGTAAGGAATAATTACAGAATAACTTTTGGACAGAAAGAATAAGTGAAACAGGGACTTGAACTAGCAAGGCTATGGTGTATATGCAGGTAATTTGAAAAGCCACCCTTAATATTAAGCAACTAATCTCCCAAGTTATTAGCCATCACACACACTATTCTTTTTTAGATACTGAATCCTACCTGTATATTCTTCATCTAATATAGTAGATTCAGCTGACATTTCCTTAAAAATCCAGATTACCATTTACGTAAAAAACAAGAAGCCTTCTCCCCATGTAAACTTAGTCACACCTACTGTTCTACACTCTACCAAGACCTCTACCAGATTCTTCTGTGAAAACACCAAACTCCAAAGCTACAGTATGCAAGCACCTCATTTTACTTTCCTACTGCCCCCACAAGGTAGACGTGACATCACTGATGGAACTTTTCAACCTCAGTCCCTGCAGTCAGACTGCAGGAGGCTTCATATTACTTATTTGACTGTTAAGTATAAAGTTAGTGTGATTGAATGTTAATCTAGACGCTTCACAAGCATTTGTTCCTGGACACAAGAGGTTGCCAATTCAACTGAATCATAGCCAGGAACTATCATTTAATTCAAGTTGAATACATCCAGAAACTCTGCCCCATGCAGGCCACATGACAGAGGAGAAAAGAAAAAGTAAAATCCCTTCTGTCTGTACTGCATTTATTTTGTGGATTGACTAGAGAGGTTGGTCTATGCAGAGTTGGTGAACTAGGATCTTCAGAAGCCCGAAATAAAATTTCACAAGGGTTTTTTATTTTTTTAAAAATATAGGAATACTATACTGTGTACACAACAGCAACCAAAGTGAATCAGAAATGTTACAATTCTGTATTTCAAGTCATCACATAAGTCAATGGACTAGATATCAGAAGAACAGAAAGGTGTGCTATTACTGGGGAAGGGAGTTGCAGAGAGGAATGTAGATTACCAAGACTAGCCACATCCATCAGATAGTTTTCAGGAATCTCTGCAGACACAAGCCAAGCCCAGGTATTAGCATGAGTGAGTTGTAGATATAGATTTAATCACATCCCTAAACATTCATATGCAAGCAAAGCTGGATAAATAACTGAGGGCTTGACAGACTTTACAATCTGCACGCTGCAAAGACTCTAAACAATAACCACCATTTGAGGAACTTTACATGTTAGGATTCAAAAGTATTTCCCATCTCCAAAGTCATTTTCTCATTGACGGAGCCATCAGGTGACCAGAGTTATTAAAATCTCTAGACTTTCCATTCACCTTTGCACAAACCTGATGCTGTCCAATGCATGTAAGTTAAGGTACAAGTTTTGTAATTAGTACACTTTCATGAGCAGTGTGGGTGCTAAATGAAACAATTTATATTTTTATTGTACATAAACTAGTATTCATGAGGACAGAAGAGAATGAGGGGGGTTGGGCAAACCCCAGCAAAGTATTAGTGCAGAAGACTTGGCACAGCAAGGTTTCAGAGCAGAACGAGATGAATCTAGCAAGAGGCATTTCAGAATGTGAAGAGGAAGAGAAACGTTGATTAGCTGGTGAGGAGCTATTATTCCCCAGCTACACCCACAAAGCACAATAAATCATAAGCACTTCCTTATCACAGAAGAGCCACACATCTAAAGGGGTGGGGGCAGGGGGAGATGCATGACACACAGCTATTGTGAGGAAGTATGGTTTTAGGAGGAAAGCCATGAAGCTTACTGAGACCTCAACCTGGAGAAGATGCATTTCAGATGCCATTTTCCTTAATAAATAATTGAAGCTCTCATGGTTCATTTGGGAAGATGACCTTGAACTGAGGTACGGGGGTGTTTTTAACAACGCAGGAGCTGGTTATTGTAACTCCCTGGACTACAAGGTTTTTATAAGGAACTGGGACAGGCCAAAAGTTTACATGACTTAATGCTAAGGGAAGCAAGGGTGATTGTCTAGCTGTGGTACCCCCAAACTGCTGGGGACAGAGACTAGCTAGCATCTGCTCACAACACTTGATAGTAGGAAGGTTAAAAACAACAGCTAGTAAGAGTTATGCAGAGAATTCAATTTTAACAGCTTTTTCCTGATTAACAGTGTCTCTCTCTCAGGGCTTCTAAAGTCTCCTCAGTACCTACTCAGCCAAGAAATAAGCCTACCAACCTAGCTGAAGCATACCTAGCCTGTACCACCAGGATCAGCTCTTTACAGGCTACGCATTACTTACAATGCAGCACGTCACTGTCCCTTCGCCTGTGTCCAACCACAATCTGCCCACATAATTAGTTCCATCTACCATAAAGTCAGTTCTGCCACACCAATTCCCACACTCAACAAATTCTAGGCCCTTCCTAAGTGAGTTCTGGCCTCTGCCTTTCTTCCTGCTCCATTCTCCTTCTATGAAGTTAATACCACACCCCACCTACTTCTTTACGAAAATAGAAGACCAGAAAAAAAAACAAAAAAAAACCACATGCGGGAGGGGAGAGCCTTTGCCTCCCAGACCCCGTCTTCTAAACAGGCTTTGCTCCTCACTTTTCTGGATAAAACAGCAGAAGGTTCTAGCCTTTTTGCTCCACTCTCCCAACCCCTTAAAGGGAAGGGAAAAAAGGCACCAAGCCCTCCTTGATCCCAACTTCCACTCTGTTCTCTGTCTTTCTCCCCAAAAAGGAGCCACTCTTTCTTTCTTTTTCTCTCTCTGCAGTGAAGGAGGCTGCAGCTCACTGGCCCTGGTCAGGCCACAAACTCAGTCAAGGTCTTTAGTCACCTGGATGAACAGGCAAGTAGGTTTTTCTAAGCCTTCCAGTTACAGCTCATTTTCCTGTTAACACCATACCTGTATTCTCCTAAAACAGTTCTGATTATAATACAAGTGCACAATAAATTACTAGCTCTATTTTGTTAGTCTGCAATTACAATACTCATTTCAAGATTAAGGGTTTGCCACACTACAAACTGCCTAATGGCTACATTACAAAACAACTATATTGAGGGTTTCAGAGCTGAAGGGTTTAGACCTAACTCATTTAATTATATTAAATTTAATTGGCTTTTTAAATCTCAACTGGGGTCTTTGCAGGACTGAAATTATTGTAACACACTAACAGTTTGATACTGTCTACGTAGATGAGATGAAACAGTTTGTTAGAATGCACATAGACAGGCCATTAGGTGCTATGCACTGAAAGAGTATTTTAGGATCCTTATTTTTTAAAAGGGCATTAGAGGCCATTCCTGCAACCTGTTCATTCCACTCACAAGGGACAGCATGCAATGAAAGGTGCTGACTCAGCATTACACAATAGGGAAGATTAATACTGTTATTGCCTAACAGTTTTAAAAGTCATTTTACAAGTCTATAATACCTAACTACAGTACCCATCCCCCCAACAAATTAAACAGTTTTCCCACTAGAGAGCAGTGTTTCTCAACCTTTTCAAATTTGCACACTTTTATTCCAAGTCAAAGTGATTTACCACCTCCATACCTACACTGTAAGAAACTGATTACATATGCATTCCCTTAAAGTTGGAATGTTTGGTTAATCTCTTGAAACTCTGATTTTATAGGTATAATGTTAAGGGGAAAAGGGAAGAAAAAAAAAAAAATATCAGACATTTTGTTTGGTCTCACCCACTAAACAAGTGTCTTCCATTATCCTGACAGGGGGACTGGGCGGGGTGTGACACTAGAAACACTGATCTAGACCACCACGTTCCAAAAATATGTTATGCTAATCTTGACACTCAATTAAAGCATTTTTTTTTTATAATAAAAACACTGCCAGGTATGTCTCCTTGCCATTTTTTGTTCCATTGGCTAATCTTGTATGAATGTATTGTGTATTAAGAAACATGCTGTATATGTATATACTTGGCACAGTCTTTCATCAGATCTCTGAATATGAAGCCTACCAAGATGCCTAATGCGACATCAATCCAAGAGAATAAGGGCAAATCTTTTGAGGCAGAGTTGATATAAATATGTTACAACTGATGCAATGTGCTTACTGGTAAGCTGTTTTTAGAGAGTGTCGCCTCTTCAGTATTATCAGTCCTAAGTGATGCAACGCAGATGCCATCAACATTAAGTCAAACTGATTTATAAAATGGACCGCAGTTCCAACTCCCCACTCCTCGTAGTCTCCCTCTCCGACGGGCATGATGCTGCTTGTGTCACAAAAGACATTAGCAGAATAGGCTGAGGCTGACTATGGAAGACTGAACATATCTTGGCCTCCTGTGGCACTACCATATGATAATGCTCTACACAGCCCATTACACTAGGGGATCACCGAACATGGGTCGCATCACTACCAATAAAGACTGGGAAAGCAGCAAAGTGATATTATGGAATGATGGGGAGATTTAGGCCTATTTACCGCACAGGGGTTTTTTTGTTTTTTTGTTTTTTAAACTAAATTGGTCTAGATGTTGGATCAGTGCAACCACAGTGGGTAGACATTTACCTCCTCAGGTCAGCTTCAAAGTACACGATATCAAAATTTTAGCTTAAATTTTCTCATTAATTCCACCAGGAGTTGTGCAAATTAAACCATTTCTAAGCTAACTGAGTTTCAAAGCAATACAAGCTTCTGTTTAAACAGGCTCTTAAACATTAACTTAAGAGCCTGAAGTGGACCATTGCCCAGCTTTTGCCAGAATCTTCTGCCTGTACTTGGCTTCTTCTGAATAAATAAATATTACAAAGGATTAAGAGAACTGAAGAATTAAAAAACCTCACACACTTAGTGTCCACAACAGCAGCTCTCTATGGCTTCATTTTGGTGTCAGAGCACATAGATACCAGCAGACAGCAAGACAAACTTGCTATAATGCATACAACTACCTAGATTGAATGCATGCACCAGTTCTGTCAAAAAAGACTTGTTTGTGACATCTGGTGTACTCTAGCTCAGTGGTTTTTTAACTTTTTTCTTGAGACCCAGTTGAAAAAATCATTTATGCCCATGACCCAACAATGACATCTTTGAGTAATGCAGTCCAGTCTTATGGTGGCAGCAGCAGGGGATGCTCCGACCCAGAACCTGAAGGTCTGCAACCTTTGAAAACCACTGATCTAGCTGCACTGTCCCAACTTCCACCGAAACCTCCTTTCAGGACTCCTAATAAAGCAACCGATAGCACCTACTTCCTCTTGAGTTTTCTTATTCCCAGAACGATACAATAGCAGTTTTAGAGCTGACAGGACTATGAGGTTTTACAATGCAAAAACATGCAGCCAGTTTTACAAAGCTGAACTGGGGTAGTTGGTTGAGACTGATCAAATGAGTCACAGGGCATTTCTCTGGGTCCTTAATTGCCTTACCTTTATCCAATGTAGTCAGAATACTTCAACAAGTGCTGCTTCTGAGCCAGTGTCATATGAGGCTTGATGTCAATCCTGAAGTAGTGTGCAGGTGGGCATACTGCATGGAAAAAATATACTCTTAAATATCTGCAAGTGACTGGTCCCACTTGTTGGGACTATAATCCGAGTGCAGAAAGCAAAGGCAAACATCTGCCTTGTATACTTTGAACATATATCATCTGATCTCCCTAAGTTACAAAAGCTTTGAAGCCTTGCTGTGGCCTACAGCCAAATGAACCCAAAATGCCCTTGATCGCCTAATTGCTTTAATTCCCTGTGCACTGCATAGAGTAGGCACACACCTTAAATTTTGGTCCCTTTTAAATCCCCAGCAAAGGCACCTTTAAGGCACTCTGGCAAATCGTGTATTTTAACTGACCTTAGTGCACATTTGCTCACTATGCCAGATTTTTAATCTTTGCTAAACTATACAGCATGATCTTCAGAATTATTTAACTTGAAACTCAAGAGGTAGATTACCAATCACAATATCAACTTTAGGTGCTTTCTTACAAATTTCCAGCAACCAGCTTTTGTCTACTGGAGTCCAGATACATGATGAGACTCTACATACAAGAGGTGTTTTCTAGCAGATGAACAGAGATAATCCTGAGGCCATGTTTATTAAATCCACTAGTCACATTCTTCAAGCCAGAATGGTGCTACCAGAATAACAGCAGCCACCTGTTTACTGATTTTCTGTATAATTTTAATCAGAAGCAGGTACAGCAGAAGGCATGTAACAGGTTCTCTAGTCCGGACTGAGTCAACAGCTATGAGGCCACCACTTCCCAAACGGGAACAGCATTTGGCTGCTTTGTGCCCAAGAACAGATCTACTAACTTGTCAAATAGTTAGCACATAACCAGAACATCTCAATATCCCATTCTGCCTGGTCCTGTTTGCCAATCCACTGTGTAGTCTGATGTGTACTGTACAGATAAACAGGTTTTTTCACTACCATTGTCAGTAGGGCCCAAAACTCCTTGGGAAGCAAGTGGCTCAGTCACTTTTGCAAACAAAGCCTAACATAACTATCTCTCTGATGTTGAAGGTATTGATCAGGCCTTAACACCTTGCATTTCTAACCAGCTGTTGCTATGTCTTCCGTAAAAAGATGTCCAATGGGCTGACAGTCCAAATGGGCTCATCCTCCCTCCAGGATGGTTTATGAGAGGATATCTTGTCTTGTTCTGAGATTTGCAGACCACTTACTCTATCTCACCCATCACTAAAATTATCTGAACACTTGATTTTTGGTTTATCACACAAGCCTGCTGGGGGGTGGGGCCAAAGGGGAACAGAAAGAATAAAAATCCAGGATATAAATTTGAGACACCTCATCTGAAATTATCTATATAGGAAACCCTCATTTCCAAGAGGCTCAGGAGGAACTGGAGTGTGCATTCTGAAGAATACAGAATTCTCCGCATCGCTTTTGTCTGTTGCGGTTTTCATTCCGCAGATGTGAACTCTTTACTGAACCTACATATAAATTAGTGTTTGACAGCTATGAATGAAGCCTTTATGATAAAGCCATGCTCTTGAAGTACATGTAATACAGACTGCCCACACATATCCACTTAGATCTTGTTTCTGACTGGTGCCTGGATAAGGTCGTCCTATAAGATACCACAGATATTAATCCCTTCCTGTTGAAGGACAGCAGATAGCAGCCAATAGACCTCATGAAACACAAAATGGTAAGGAGCTGTACTGGAAATAGTACTGATCACAAGTGAGATGAGGGGAAAAAAAAGTTGTGTGATGGATAGATATGGAACCTTGCCTCTGTGTCTGTCAGGCCCTCTTGGGACACTGCCTATCTAAAACCCTCAGCTTTTGCAGCACTTCTGATCCAGAACTGTAAGGCTTCTTCCTGATCTCCTTGGCATCAGGACCAGGAAGCAACATAAAAGGGGAATGCAGTTTCCCTTATATCCATGTTTTAGTTATTTTAAATAAGCACACCTAGATACTAGGAATAGCATGAACTGGTATCTACATAGTCCATTTAATTCCACCAAGTAAGTGTCTCATAACCCCTTTGGAACATGACTATGCTTTGAGCAAAAGCAGCCTACAACCCAGTTAAGATTTCAATTCCAAGTGCATGTACTCAGATTATGGTGTTTAATGGTAAGGATGGTTCTTCCAAAGCAGTCTCCTCCTCATTAGTTCCATCTTTATCTGTTGTTTGGGCCCATATTGCTCACAGAACAGACTCAGAAGGAGTGCTTCACCTTGTAGTCTGGATTGGATCCTTTTATCCAGTCTTACATGGTAGGATTTACTTCAACTCCTTCCAAGACCCTAACCATCAGTTTTCCAGAGGTTTTCAAGTATATTATTCTCATGTTGCCAGGAGCTCCTTGTTTGAATGGCAGTTTTTCAGGAACACAGACACTTCTCTATGCCTGGCTCGCTGACCACAACCACAGCTGAGACAAACCATCTAAAGAAGCATCTGGGATGAACAATGCAGCCAAAGACATTTCAGGGCTCACTCTCAGCCCACAAGACCTTCTCCCTATTTGGTAAGAAGCTGGACAATGTCTTCCCATGAACCATTAAGTGGAGTGAGTAAATGTGGCAGAAGGACCCCTTTATGAGGAAATTGCCCCCTACTTCCTCCTTGGCCATGAATCTACTTGACTGTATTATGACTCTAAGGAGATCCCAATCCAAAGGTCCAATAAGCCATCCTTTTTGTCACACAATGTATGAGTTTTGCTGAAGGAACAAACATCTCTGCATTATTCTCCTGTCCCTCCAATCCTGAGAGCTGGCATTGCCCCCAGGAGACAGTGTCCAAGCTTATTTCAAATTTGGGGGGGGAGGAGGAAGGGGAGGCTTTTTTCTCATGAAATCCAAATTGCTTTCAAATGCCATGGTTCCACCACGTGCATCTGAATAGACTCTGAAATCAGTATTTTGGATAGGATCTCTTATTTGGGCCACAGGTTAAAAGGCTAATTCTGACCCTTAAATGAAGATATGGGGGGGTTGCCCTCTTCCTCTAAGGACAGCAAGACCACACCATCTTCTATGGCTCTTACTTTTACCCTCCTAGCTCTAATCAGCTAAGAATATGGCTAGATGAGCGAGGCCTGATCAAGTCATTGAACAATTGGGAGGTTTATATCCTTGGAAAGCGATATTGTCACTTCCCACAAGAGGCTTCTGCTTCTTCAGTGCCCAGTCAAGTCAGAGGCAAGCACCTTACCCCCCTGCAGGATTTCAGGCTCCCAGGAAGTCTCTTATGGAACTTTAAGTAAGCTGAATGCAGGAAGAGGGTGAGCTAAATGTACCCTGAGGCAACGAAGTATATCAGATCTGGTGAATGAAGCAGTCTGTCATAAGATTCCCCACAATGAAGCATATGGTATGGTTAAGCATCTGCTGCTGGAGGGTAGAGACATGGGCTGGTCAAGGGAATAGGACTAGGGAGTTCCTGAGTGCTATGTCAATAGACTTTGTTTTCCTTTCATGGCTTTGTATTGGAGGGAGAGGGGACCCACTGCAGTCAGACACCAGCTTCCCACCCCATTCCCTTTGAACAACAATTTCACTGCTCAGTTAGAGCAGTGAAATTGACATATTTGACAGCTCCAATGTCCCAGAGTGACCTCTATTGGCACTCTGGGATATTTCCGGAGGCTGTCTATTGCGCAAAATGAGTACACACGAGCATTACCGCGGAACAGCTGTTCCCCGATAATGCTACCACTCTCGTTTTGAGTGGTTTAACTGTTGTGCGGCAAGAGGGTGTTGCCGCGCAACAGAGAAATTGATCGTGTACACGCTATCGGCTTTATTGTGCGGTAAGGAGCCTTACTGCGCAATAAAGTGATCGTGTGTACATAGCCTAACTTACATTACCTTGCCCTGCCCACCCCCCAGCCCATTTGTCACTTCTCTGGTTCAATTTTCTCCTAATTGGGGGAAGAGTGACTGCAATCCCTTCCTGGGCTAGATAAAGTTTGTGGGGGATTCCCCAGTCACAGATATACTAAAGTTCACTATTTAGTGATACAGGTAAATTCTCTTTTCCTTCACTGCTTGTTTGCCCATACTGGAATCAGGGAGGACATTCCCCTCATGTTCAGCCGGAATGCCTCTGGATGAAGAGAAAAGCCAAAAAGGAATTCTTACAGCCCCACAAGCTAAAGTTTAAAAATATCAGCACAGACTCATCTGGATTAAAGCACAGTCAGCAGAAATTTTACTTTTAGGCTGTATTTTAACTTAGAAAAACAAATCTCAGAGTCAGATAAAGCTTTTCAGTAGGGCTGCCCACCTCACCCACAGCTGAGAAGGAAGAACAGAATTGCTAGGTTGTTCAGGAACAGCGATGTACCCATAAACCAAAAGTTCTAGACTCAAAACTACTAGCAGACCAAAGACTCCCTGCTGGAGGATGAGAGAAAAATTCACATTACTGTAGAAGAGTCAGAAAACAAGGCAGAGACATGGCCATCACACAAAACTACCCAGTGGAAACGCTCTCATTTGGTCACACATGGTCAATCATTATGTCAAATATTTTCATTTGTTTGCAGGACTGAGTATCAGAGTTTCTTGCAAGCACAGTAGTGGTCAAATTCCAGTACATATTCCCCAATTCCCTTTTTAATAAGTCCTTTTATAAATTAATGTATAACTTCTTTATTTCATAAGGGCTATTTAAAAAAGGTTCTTCAATCCACAGAAACACCATGCATGATGTACTAAAACATCTACCATCTTGACCTACATATATCAGAGCTACCACCACTTTAAGACTCACTTTAAAAAAAAAAAGTTGGCTTCTTTTAGAAAGAGGACTGGACACAATAACTTTAATTCACAAGCCTTTCCTTTCTTATTTGTATCATTATGCTGTAGGAAGTTCAGCTCCAGTGCTAGCTTTTATAATCTTGTGTACAGACAAGTTTACTGAAATTCATTTCCTTTCTACTGTGCGTTCAGACTTAAATCATGTATTGAGGTTAAGACAATTAATAAAAGATATACAACAAATGTCAGAAGAAGTTTACAGCAGAAAGCTATGGAGCCAGAAACAATAAACCAGCAACAGCTAAGGCCATGTATACATCATGCAAAAGTTGTCCTAGTTTAACTGAAGAAACCATTTAGAAAAAAATATCTATGTAGTTAAACTGGTGTAAGCCAGGATGTGGTAATTTTAGCTGCGTTTCAACTTATTCCTTGTCTATTTAAATCAATGTAAAATCAGAGGCATAGCCACAGGTGGGCCTGGGCCCACCTAATTGGCTGTGAGTGTCAGCAGACAGTGTTCAGCCTATTGCATCACTTGCCTGAATTTCCTGCTTCCGGTCACATGACTGGAAGCAAGAAATGACAGTCCCACCCACATTGGTCAGAGGTCCTGCCAGAAAATCATTTCTGGCTATGCCCCTGCACAAAGTCAGTCTAGTTTTCACTGAAGTAAGCATTCACAACTTTTCACACCAATTTAACAAAAAGTTTTTTGCTTGTGTGTGTTTGGTTTTAAACTGTCAGCCCTTGAGTTTGATTGAATCGGAACAATTTTTCAGACAGACAAGTCCTCACATTAGAGGGGAAAGGAAATGTAAATAGGACAAATCAATACAACTAGCTGAGTCAGAGGTTTACTAAATGGTCTCTGATTTTTTGTGCCAGCACCTGAGCAACATCACTACATTTCTTACATAATGATTTTGGCTAATCTGATTATGTTCAGTCAAAGGGTACAAGAAGATTAGTAAAAGCAAAAATATAAGGTAATGAAACACTGAAATAGCAGTTAATTTAAAAAGTCAGAAAACAGGAAAGGTTTCTATAGCAACATTAACTCATTTTCTGTTTGTTTTTCTTGAAAGTGATGCTTAATGAATTCGCTTGTTCTGTTCAATTTATAAGAGATACAGAGGCTGTGCAATAGGGCCTAGTTAACATTGGTTTAAAAATGTATGCATCTTATTTCTCAGCTTCAATTTTTAACTGTGCAACCTTGACACTGCATTACAGTTCTGTGCACTTTATTTATAGAGCGAGAGTAAGGTGCCCAGGCTGAATGTTAGCATCTAAATGTTCAAGACGAATGAGGTGAGAGGGGATGGTAGTTCATATTGCTGCCATTGCATAGTTTTCTACAATGCAATATGACATGACAAAACAGCACATCTGTTCTTTTTGAAACACCAGTATCTTGAAAACCGATTCTACTTTTTTCAAGTAAAACCTTAGAGCATGTGAACAGTAGCAAAAAAGTAGCAAACTCTAAAAGATAAGCAGAATCCACTTTTATTCTCACTATTTTCTTGTTCCAGTTAAGGTGGAGGAGTGAAAGCTAGCTATATAGCCTCAACACAAATTGACACGGGAGTAGCCATAATCCTCTGCATTTTAGGATGGGCAGAAAGCCTGGAGCTGTGTGACAAAGATGACATCAAAATCTTTGATTTTCAGTAGAGCGACTGAGCAAACAATTTCAGTCGCTTAATAGCTTTAACAAACTGACCAATTCCTCTCATGCCCACTAAGATCTTTCTTTGGAGTAAATCCAGAGTCAGGTACTATTTATATGACAAATTTCATAGTTTAGCTATTTGTGCTATATATACACAAATGAGTTTCTTCAATAGAAATATTTCCCTCAGCCTCACGTAGTTCAAAAAAATCAAGTCGGTGAATGGATTTTCTCATCAAATCTATTTTGGCCAGATCAGGTATGCAACATTTCACCCAAAAGTTTAGTTTTGGTTTTTTAACTATATATCTAAGGATATGAACAAGTGGGATGGGGGGAAAGACAACATATTTAAATTGGTTTATGATCTATTCACTCCAGTGAATGCCACACATCCATGATATATGCTATGAGTTACAAAAAACACTATATTTTTTTCTAGCAATTACGAGCATTAAACCAATCTACAGAATATTCTGGCTAGAACGATATCAACCTTTTCCAAAAAAAATGGTTACTTTTTTGAGTCTATAAATATTACTACACACTAAGTCTATTTCTAATTATTGTTTGATAGCAACTGCAGGTTTTGAAGTCAAACTTAATTTTAAGACTTGGAAAATTCTTGATAAACAACTGTATAAGCAATAGTGTTTGCCACTTACCTTTAACTACTCATGTCTGCTGATTCAAGATTGAAGATGAATAGTAGAGCTAAAAAAAGCAGAGTAAAATTGCAAGATCTTGCTCTGCCTAGAAACCAGATTGATACACATGAAATTTAATGCTAACGAATGAACAGGAACAGGTCACAACTTCAGATTTTGGCATTTCAAAAGGATACACAAGATGGATTACACTACAGAACAAGGCATGCATCTATGAAAATGTCTGTTACTATACAGACTACTTCTATATTACTAGTTACTATATCTACAAAGATGTACTGAAATATTCAAGAGACTAATTATTCCCTACCAGTTTTCTCTCTGGCCAAAAGGGGGATCCAAGTTTCAGCCTCTTCTCTTGCCACTCTCTCTTAACACATTCGCATTGAATGAGAGCAGAGCTCTGAGGTTGTGTACCTCCTCACTACCCTCCCAACAATTGTTGTTCTGCCACTGGGTCAGATCAAGCACTGTCCCATCCACCTGAGCTTAATGATTTTGTAGTCAGACTTATTTGCATCTAGCCAATTCCATGAGCCATTCAAAGCTGTTTAAGAGTTTGGTACATTCTTCTTCAAAGTGAAGGTGCAATCGACCCCAGCTACATACAGTACCCCGAACAGTTGCATATAACTGCACAAGACGACTCACAGCAGCAGCTCTTCAGGGAGGGTGCCTGCACTTCAGTAAACAATCCAGCAGCTACACAAGAGTACAAATGGACATTTTCTCAAACGTCCTTAAACAAGTACACATGCAGCCCATGAGAAGCACCACCTAAAGTTTCAATTATCAGAATTTCCTCCTAGTCATCTAGGATATTAAGTTAAAAACAAAATCTGCAACAGCTAAAGGGCAGGGTTTAGAAACCACTACCACCAGGACCTCTTTAACTACCATCTTGTTCTTCAGAATTTCAGGAAACGTTTTTCGAAAAGCCTGTAGCTGTTACTGTTGTGAAGAGACTCAAATGTGAGCCAAATGCTCAGAGGCTGAGGTGAGGCTGGAGAAAGCCTAGAACCACAGTTAAGAGGTGTGAACTGTCCCATTCATCTCAATGGGAAACCAACTACATCAGTGGTTTCCAACCTTTTCGGCTTGATGGCCAGAGTTATCATCCGTAAAGCCCTGAAGGGCCACCAGCCTCCACCAACAGAAACCCCTCCAAAAAGCAGTCTGCCTCCTCCCTGATCTCCCGTCTCCCTGGCTGCAGCAGGGAAACCGCACGCATCCTCTAGCCCTGTGCATTCCACCTGGGTCCCTAGGCCAAGGGTCAGCAATATTTGCTAGCCCCCTTGCCAGCCCCATCCCCCAACCCTCAGCAGACGTCAGGGGCAGGAGCTGTGGCACATGCAGCTTTTGCAGCCTCAGGCCCTGCTGAGTGAGGGGCCAGCAGAGGGAAGCAGCCATGGCACCACAGGGCTGGGAGCCCTGTGTGCCGCTGTGAATAGGCATGAGTGCCGGGGGTTGCTCACCCCTGCCCTTGGCAGTGGCTCCTTTCTGCAATCAGGAGTATGGGAGATCAATGCTCCCGTCCCTCTGGCTCCAGCAAGGACCCCCACATTTATGGACCTACGTGGAGGGCTTTGTCATGCTCTGCAGCAAGGAGCCTGCACCAGTTTTGTAATCCCGTGGAAACGTGCTCTGCCGGACTCCTTAGGGAGCGGCTTCCTTTCTGCACCCAGCAAGAGGGGAGCGGTGGGCCACTCTGAGAGCCCCTTTTGGCCCCTGAGCCACAGGTAGGGCTGAACCACTGAACTAGGTAACTCATGATGACAATTTCAAATGTCAGCAATTTAATTTCTCATGTAACAAAGAAAGAGGGTCACAGATCTGCACAATTTACTGATGCTATTTTGATGCCACAGATGGGTGGTGCACATGATATGCAATTCTGTCACTCCCCCCCCACCCCAAATTAAGAAGGTGGCAAGCCAAGGAGACAAAGTCCGTGGGACACATTCATGCCTCAATTATATTCTGACCATTTGTACAACCTAGTGGAGGTAGCACCTCATTCTGCCAGTTCACAATGCTTGTTGTGTGTACAGTCTGGAAGAATACCATTACATTCCCCCTATCCCAACCCAATCTGGCCCCAAATCTAAATATGGAGATAAACCACCACTGAAGAGGTCTGCTGTCACATGATAGTTCTCAGATGAGCAAAGAAATTCAGAGGTACAAGGTCTAAAGTCATCTTCTAACCTTAAGTATATTCTGGAAAAAACACATGACATGGCTTGGCATGCCTGAATAGACTTTTGGGGGCACTGAACATAATTCTGCTGTTGCCGAGTTCCACATATTTTTAAAAAGATAACCAGCACGGACTGTTCACAGGAGGCAAAGGATAAATTTGCAAGACTTGAACCATTTATTGAACACCTCACACTAGCCAAAGCAACAAGATGCACCGTGCTCTCCTCTTTCCTCTCTCTACCTTGCACTAAGTATCGTGGACTGTACTTGAACAACTGACCTTTCCCACTTTCTTAAAAATGGAGGTGGAAGCTTATCTAATATTTGCAATACTATTAAGCCAGCCCTATTAACTACATCTCTCCCCATAACAGTTTAAGTGGTAAATTAAGTTGCATATTCCTGGAGACAGGCAAAAGAAATTTCATTTCAGCACACACAAAACACCTCTGTGCAAACTTAGTCAAGGGAAACTGTTCCGGCTAAAACAACAACAAAAAAACTTCACTGAATCATTATGAAGAAAAGCAGGTATCATGGCAATTAAGGCCTCAAGTATTAACATGTAAATAGGCCATGATGGCCTGAACAGCCTTTCCCAATTCTGCTTAAAGTACTTTAAGCATTAGATTTAAATTATCCCGATTTGTTATTTTATGTATTAAATATTCAAGATACTGTCCCACATACATTTCAGATTAATTATCTGCTATTCAGTAACTTATATATAGTGAAAAGTCTATTTAACATGCTACTAAAGGAAAAAAGGATAATCAGCCAATTAACTGCACTTCTCACTTCCACACTTAGCCAGTGCAGTCTCTTCAGTACTGTGCACTCAGATGTTCAGGCAGCTACTTGGAAGACTAGAGCAATTTTATTGGTTTCCAATGTAGATATCTTTTCAGAAGAGAGATACATGCAGTCATTTCCTGTTATATACACTCACTACCCTGAGGTACGCATTAGGACCAAGGACGCAGAAAAGGTTTTTAAGAAGTGTTTGGGCTAGCTGTTTTAATTTAGTGCTGATTAAAATTGTGCTGCTTTACAGGATAGACAGATTTTGATCTTTACAATTGTTAGCTGGTCAACCTACAGCTAACTAAACATAAAGACCTTCCCTCACCCCCAGTCCAGAGAAGGCCATAATTAGAGCCCTGCGCGGATACAAATATGTGGATCCGCATCTGATCTGCAAGAAATGGTCTGCGGATATCCGTGTTGTATCTGAGCATGCAGATATAATGTGGGTATCCAGAGATATCCGCTTATTTGAAGGGCTCTAGCCCTGCACAGAAAAAAATGTGGATCTGTATCCGATATGCATTTGCAAGAAATAGTCTGCAGATATCTGCATTGTATCCACGGATGCGGATATCCGCAGATTTGCAGGGCTCTAGCCATAATGGATTTTATTGCCTTTTCTTTTCAGCCAAGCAATATAAAAGCTAGAAGAATAAGAAGCACTTCTTAACCCTGAAGAAAACAGTTCTTACCAAAGCTCTCAGCTTTTAGACACCCAGAACCAACACTAGGCATTAGCAGACTCAGCAATTGTTCACTGCTCCAGGGGCTCCCCCATTCACTTATGAGATGAGCAGTGACTCCCCAAAAAATTCCTGCATAGGGGCCCCCAATGCACTACCAATGCCTCTGTAGATACCACACATTTACAAGTCTTCAGCTAGGTAGCAGAGGAACTTTGCTAGAGCAAGTTACATCACTAGACACTAGCAACACTGAATCCAGTAAGAGAAAATTCAATCTCCGTTCTGTTTTAAAGATGGCCTGCAAAGAAAAGCATGGGTTTATCTTTATTTTGTTGGTATGTGTCTGAATTAGGAAGGCAAGAAGTTTTTTTTATTTATTATTAAACACACATTAGATATTTAGGTCTGTCTACAATGTTTCCTGAAAGACTAAAGAACATTGCAGAGCTAATGGTACATCACATAATAAAGGAACTAGTGAAACCTGACAAGGAGTCCTGTGGCACTTTTAAAGACCAACAAAACTGTCACATGAGTGTTCATGGGAGAAAATCCCACTTCGTCAGACACTTTGGAGTGAAACCCGAGGTTGTCTGTCTACAACCACTCACCCATCTTTGGCCCAAAACTAGCATAGCTGCAACGGGGGAAGCATTTATTTAGATGGGGACCAGGCAGCAGACATTTTTTAAAAAAAGAGGAGGGAGAAGAATTAAGGAAATTCCCTTGGAGCCATGCACAATTCATGGTGACTACAGTTACAGACAAGATACAAAAAGACAGCTCCAGTAAAGCTACTTTATAAATGGTTACATAAATTTTAAGAGAAATGGCATATATGGAAGACAGGTTTTATCAGCATTCATTTGGAATGCTCCATCTCAAGAGCACACCTATAAGAGCTATATATTGTAATGTTTACCATTCCTCGCCCCCATAGCATTTATTCATTCTCCTAGAACTCTAGAGCAGCGGCTCTCAACCATTGTGTCGGGACAAAAAAGTGTATCATGAAGAGCCAGGTGAGTCACGGAAAATTGGCAGCTCAGCTTCAAGCCAGCTTGGGGCTTCTGCTGCCCTCAACAGCTCGCTCCTGCTGCACAACACAGGCAGCAGCCAGGGCCAGAGAAGTAAAGGAACTTAGGGGTTGCAACCCAAAGATCCTGGGCTGGGGGGGGGAGGGAAGGCACCACCTGCCCCACAAAAATAAACCTGGACCCATCGAGCCAGGCCACCAGGGTACCAGCCTGCGCTGGCTTGACTCTGCCCCCACCCAGGTCCCAGAGTGCTGCAGCCTCCCAAGCATCACTGCCACTAGCAGATTGTAGTGTGCCACGGAGGGGAACATAATCCGTCAGGTGTGTCGTGATGGAAAAAAGGTTGAGAATCCCTGCTCTAGAGCTTTATGATGTTCATCTCTAGATGGCTGTGTATAGTAAAAATGTTAAAAATGGCTTCTAGAAAATCATTTTTTAAAACATACAGGTAATAGTAAACCCATGCGTAATGCTTGCAATTTAGACTTGCTTTTTATAAGGAAAAGGTGGTATGAAGCACAACAGGTCTCTACAGAGCATTTAAAAAGTGACAGTGCCTTACCAGGACCATCCCCAAGAATGCATTTTCATTGAAAGAGTGGGCTTGATGAGGCAAGATAGCAAGTCGTTTCACACAGAAGTGGTAGAAGAGAGCAGGTAGCTGTTTCTAGCTACTGCTTCTGCCGAGATTATACTGTAAAACCTAGCTGCAGGGGCAACAGGAGTCCCTGCAAATTGACAATAATGCCTACAGAGCTACTAGAGCAGCTTGTTCTTCAATACCGGTACTGTTTTCCTGAGTCCGCTAACAGTCATAAAAGACTTCTGCACAACATTTTGCCACCAGATATCACTGTTTGAAATGGAAACTGCAAAGTCAGGTAAGCTTATTTCAAGTTCTTTTCAAGTCTATACACTGGTACAATCGTCTAACAGTGAAACCAATACTTCTCAGTTACACCAGTGTAATTTCAGCATTAATCCATCCACATTCATGCAGTTATCTGATTTATACAGGTTACAGTGGTTTTCCAACTTTTTAGGTTGCATGCCCCTTCCCAAATAATGTAAGCCACCATATCCACCCATCAGAGATAGGATCATAATATAGCTATAACATTGCCAAGTCTTACTACATAAAGTGCATTGTCTGCCATTACAGGATTTTTCTCACTTACTCCAGAAGAGACCTCGCATATCCACTGGATACACATATGCTATTTGAAAACCACTGAGTTAACAGATCAGAAAAGAGTTTGATTTCATGCTTAGGAACTGGCAAGTGAGCCAAAAACACCAAGCACTGTTTGCTAGTCACTTTGGATGGTATTACAATTTGCTAAAATAAATTTGAAGCATCAGGAAAAGCAAGCTTCATGTTTTAAGACAACACTCTCATAAAGATAGCTGTGCTCGGCACATAAGATTTTAAACTTTGGATATTGAACGCACTAGAACAAAAAAATCAAATATTCCCTAAGATGATGGGATGCATCTTTAGATACAAATCAAATTCATTCATGTGTTTTGTTTAGCAGGGATAAATGGTTGCGACAGCCGCAAGAAGAGATCAAAAGCCATTAGCCTGAATGACAGCAAGATTTTGTCATAAGCAACCTTTTAACATTGCAGTGATCAATAAGAAGCTTAGTATTACAAGTAGGTAAGCGTAATTTTTCCCTTCAATTCTACCTCAGAGAATCTAGAGTATTGTAGAGTTGTTAGGCTTATTTATGGAAAGGAGCACGAAAAAGAAGAGGCAGGTGAAAGAGAACTACCCTTGGATTCCACTAGACAAAAAGACGAGGTTCTTTTCCCTCCCCTAATCGAACTAGCTAGTAAAATACCAATTAAGATAGCTCAGTGGTGTGAGGGGAGGATTTTTTTCACCCTACTCTAGACAATGCCTGTGTGAGTGATGAACAAGGTAAGGTGGGAAATAAAAGGGAATCATTTAAAGTAACAACCATTCACAAGGTAGGCAAATAATATACAAGAAATCAACTTCCAACATGTGACAATCCTAAATATTTTCCCACTTTGGTGGAAAAATTGTTGATTTTAAGGCCAACAAAAAAATGTGGTGACAAAATGCCAAAAGATCTCACACAGCTTGAGAGGAACTCACTTTAAAGTCTGCATAACAGAAATCAAACAGCATTAAAAATAAACTAACATGATTAGGCCAGTTTGTGGAAAGATTTATGCAAATGCTAACTAGCATGTTCAAGACTTATCAGTTGCTCCGAAGACTAAAGCAATTAAAGTCTTTACTGCGCACAAAAAAGGACCAACCATTTTGCTGAAACAGAACAAATTGGAATTGAGAAGACTATCACTGGGAAGGGAAATGTCAGTTCAAGTATAGCTATAAAAGGCTTCTGAAAGGGAAAAAGCCTCAGTATGTCAATTTTTAATGTTAGAATGACTGAATTTCCTTAGTTTCACAGTTATTTGCAATTAATCTAGCTTCCATTACTGCCAATGCTATGTACAGCAAAAAACCCCACTTAATCATAGACACCCATGTTTTGCACATTAGATAAACTACACATCCCTTTACAGTATCATGCATAGTAAGTCAGCGGTAGGTCTATTTTTCCATTGCCTATGAGAAGATAAATTGCAAAATAGGATCAGAGACTGCTGAAAGTGTCACTTCAACACACTATCCCCAAAAGGTCTAGGCAAAATAGTTCATGTGGTTTATGGACTTCTATCTCTTTTGACTTGCAACACAGGACATAAAATGCCAAAATGAAGCCGTCCTTCATGTTTTCAATGTAATGTCACTCATCCCTTTTATCATCAATTTTAGAGGGTCAGTATTGATTGCCAATTGTTTTCTTTGCATCCTGATCAATGCAAATGCAAAGGAAGAGGGAGGGGAGAAAAACCCATGAGCCATAACTATTTTTGAAGTATTAATTTAGCATTAGGGAACAGTAGACTCTAAACTATAACAGCACAGCAAAGTCAAGAAAATACAAATGTACTATTTACTGGAGGCATCAGAAATAGTCACTACCATCTTCAGGCCATCGAACAGATTAAATTCATTACCAATTACTAAATTATAAGGAAAGTTTTCTGTGGTCACAACAAACTTTTTTGCTCAAGTTCTGACTTTAAAAATGCCGCAATTTTGTCTTAAGGCATTTGATAGTCAATCTGGAAACATTAAGCAAACAATTTTATTTACTTATGCTTAAAAATGCAACTTGATTTCCACTGACACCCATAATTTGCATATTTCAAATGCAAGTCATACTACATAAAATTGAGCTAGAGTTCTAGGATTGAGGAGAGAAACCTTAAGCTGTAGGAAGTTGAGGTTACTGGGCATTTTAATCCTCATATCAATTTTACTATGCAAGACAAAAATGGAAGGGTAAACCCCAGAATGAGAGAACATACAGTGGAATTAAAAGAACAAATTTAAAAGCTCATCAGAAGAAATAGTGTGAGAAAAGTAATCCCTAGAACTCACTGCCACAAGATATTCTTGAAGACAGAAGCTTCCTAGGATTAAACATTTTATATATATATGTATGTGTACACACACACACACACACACACACACACACACACACACACACACACA
>ML685839.1:12832452-12861689 GCA_007922175.1 Pelusios castaneus | reverse complement strand
ACACACACACACACACACACACACACACACACACACACACACACACATTTATATGAATGAAAAAATCAAGTAACATGAAACACGACAATTTTTAAGGAGAGATCAAGACCTCTGTTTCAGGATATAAACCATGCACTAAACAACAGGAGTTAGAGAAAAATACCCTATGGGCAATTTATTCCATAGGTGTCCATACTGTTTTTTACAACTTCCTCTGAAGTACATGGTACCAGCCACTGTCGAGCCAGAATACTGAACTAACTTAATCCCTGATGTGACCCAATATAGTCATCCCCATGTTTACATTTCTGTACTGGATGCCTCCCTTTAGAGAGTCAACAATGAACAATATTTTCTTTACAAATATTTCATTTTCAGTTTTTGCTTGGTGCCAAGCCACTAACTTTCTTGCTATGATTCATTTCTCCAAGGTGGAAGTGTGGGAGTAGTTGAAAGGTAATGAGTCAAAGTTTCAAGAATACCTGAGTGTAGTTGTTCCACCATAGTTTTAATCAGTTAATAGGCAACAGAAGATGCAAATCAGTTTATTTCCTTCCCAATTAAGAGAACCTCATCCCAATGTAAGCTCTATTCATATTTATCACCTTGCCATGTTACTCATCATGGCATATATACCCCTTATGTACCTTAGAGTATTTTGATACACTAAGGCGTAACACTAAGGCGTAGTACTGCCAATGTCATGATCAGGAACAGCAGCACTAGGGCACTTTCCTCCACAGGGTGGAGCGCTGTGATAAGCTAAGGAAGCCTGTGCCCCAACTCTCCACATGCTCCTCTCCACACCTGGGACTAGCACCTGTACTCCAGCTGACATTCACTTTAGTTTTCAGTGACAAGAAACCCTTGCATATTTTAAAACACTCACAGCCAGCATTTCTGAAGCATACAGACCATTGAAAATGCACAAGTTATTCCATAGTTCTTCAAGATAAAGGCAATACAAACGGTGCAGAAAAATAAATTATGTCCGTGATCCGTATAAGTGATCTAAGGAGAAGATAGCAAGTGCCTGGTTATGACTGAATGAAATCCAGAAACAGCTAGGTTAGCCCCAGGGTATGGAGAGGTAAAAAGGAGGGGCAGGTTGTAGAAAGAATGGATGGATGAATGTGTAAGAACGATAGGTCATGTTCGGAAACAGGATGGGGAGAAAGAATAATCCCAAAAGAGGGGTTAATTAGGGAAGGCTAAAGCTAATACAAAGCAGAGTTCAAATAATACTTCCTGTCCTAGTAGCAGGTGCTGGAGATGAGTTTATCTGAGCTACTACACAGAAGCATGGACAGAGGAGAAAAACTAGGAAGAAGGGACACAGGAAATTCTTAAGAGTTTACAGGAAGTAATAAGACAGGCCCAAACCAACCATGCAGTCAGGAGGAGGAGGAGAAACAAACAAAAGCTATTCAGCCACAAAAGAAACCCCTCATCACTGACAGTATTTGTATTGAAACAATCAACATAAGTACTGCAGAGTGTAAGAGCAATAACCAAATTATTTGACCAAGACCTGGAAAACTGAACATTGGTAAAGAGAAGTTTACACATACGCCCTTCTCCCCTTCCCCTCCCCCTATCCCAAGGGATCTGAGAGTAAAATACTTCCCAGCTCTTCCCATGACTTGAAGCCTCCAACACAATCAGATACTTCCCTTGCCATCTTTCTCCAGCTGCTATAACTCTATATGCCTACCTAAACTTTCTTCACAGCCCAACTAGGATGGGATCCTGGACAGTCTCCAATCACCTCCCAGCACTTCACTCCTAATTTAAAAAAATGTTTTTCTAACAGGTGAATCTAAAGCTCTTGCACGTCAAGTTTACTGTTCTCCAATGAGGAAAAGGGAGTCAAAAGTCATCTGTAGCCACAGCCTTTAACCACCCACTCAGGTAACAATTATGCAAGTGATAGGTTCACACTCTGAGCTCAGTTTTGCATAAGCATTTGCAAATAGCAACTTCACATTTTTTCTGCTGGTTCACTCTTAAGTATCTAGTGAGCACATGGGTCACACCAAGAAACCATTGTCACTCCCAAACCAGTCTATGCACTGTAGGCTGCTGCTGATGTGCACTTCCCCACACCTTTTTAATTTTGCTTAACTAGCCATCTCATGCCCACCTGAACTCAGTGTCACAACACCTTCTATTTGCCGCCCCTGGCCCCCAACCTTGGGGGGGGGGGGGGAGAGAAGAAGAGGGAAATGGCTACATGGTCCTGAACTTGCAAAAAGCTTTCCAGGAACAATGGCAGGTCGCATTACAGAGAGGCAGATGATCCACAGCAACAAAAGAGGAAGGACACAATCAGAGGAAACAGCATCACACCGCCGTAGGAAAGAATCACTGCAAAGGGAAGAAGCTCTTTTTTGATGAAACGGGGCCGTGCACCGAAATCAACAGAGTGAGCGCAGTGGAGCAGACTGGGCCGGAAGGCGGCGCGGAAAGCAGAGCTAGCAGCTGCTCCACGAATGGATGCATCTCTGCTCTGCACCTTAGCCAGCCGCCCGGCCCCTCCTATTACCACGTTTCCCTCCCCCCCAACCCAAAGGCTTGCCAGGAATGCTGGCACGCGGCACGGATGCTGCACTTGGATGCCCCCTACCACGCCCAGTCGCTCAGCTTCCCTCCTCCACCCTACCCCGCGCGCCTTCCTAGTGCGTGCGCAGGACAAGAGCGAGGCGCGGCCGCCTGCGGGAGCCCGAACAGGGTTCAGCTGCCGCCGCCCGGCAAGTTGGCGGCAAGGTCCAGCGGCACTTTCCAAGCGACCCCGCCACAGTGGTTGGTGCCCCGGGCGGAAGAAGGCGAGAGGAGCCCGCCCAGCTCAGTTCGCGGGGGCTCTCCCCCGCCCGGTACTTCGCCTCGGGATCGAGCGGAACGCGCCTCGCCCCGGGAACAGCTGCACACAAAAGGCAGCGGCCAGGGAGGGAACCGGGCTGAGTTTCCAGCCTACCCGGCTCGCAACCTCCCATGCACGTTGCAATGGGAGGAGAAGCCGGTAAGGCTTGGCCAACTCCAGCTGTCCGTCCGCAGATAACGAGGCTGAGCATCCCTGCCAGTGCAGCCTACGTGGGCTTGCAAACTACGAGTAACTCCTTAACAAAAAACCCTGCACGGTTTGCAGCTAGCGCTTCATCTCAGGGCAGCACTAGGGGCGGCTCCCCCGGGGAAAAGCCAGCTGCTAGTTCTCACGACATGCCCAACCCCGCTCCGTCATTCACTTACTCCGGCCCTGCGTTTGCAGCACCTGCGCCAGCAAGGATCCCTCCCGAGCCAACTGCGGCAGGGACAAGCCGGCCCGCGGGCGCTGGCGGGAAAATAAAAGGAACCCCACCTCGAGCTGCTTGAGTGACACCTGGCAGCGGCCAGTAAGGGCGCCGCGAGCGTGCGGCGGGCGAGGCGTCAAAGCGCCCCACTGGAAGCGGCTCCGCCCCGACCCCAAATACAAGGGCGGCGGTCGCCAGCTTTCTTTTTTTAAGGCAATTGTGGGCTCTGACGAGCTCGTGCTGCCTATAACTAGAATACTGCAGGGCATCTAGGAGCAATCTCTGGCGAGCCCCTGGGGCTTGCAAGTGTTCCCTCGCTGCATCCTGCACGGAATTGCTACCCTGCTATTTTTCCGCCCAGAGTATACATGTCTCCTCCTCTTCTCAGCTCCCCGTTATTGCAGAGGCCATGCTAAACAGAAGAAAACTTTGCAAATCCACTGTTTGTCCTGGGGAGCTTTCATACACGAGGTAGAGGAGTTATAAACTATTTCTGGCATGCCATGGGCTCAGTGAGACCTATCCTCACGCCAAGCTCGGAAAAAGTGTTCAAACCTACCTAGTTGTGCCTGTGCACCCCAGCGGCCTGATGGATGGGCGGCAGATAGATAAATAAGGAGTCTCTCTTTCCCGCCCCCTCACCGAATGTGTATTGCCTGAGAGCTCTAGGCGTGACGCAGGCCCCTCTTGTTCCAGGCTCTGTACAAAACTCCTGCCCTCTGCAGTCTGAGTGCTGTGAAGCCTTCCAAGCGCCCTTCTAGCAAACAACTAGGCGGTGCATTATTGCACGCGCTCTGTGCTGAGTTGATTGTCATTAAACACCTGAGTGCCTCATTAGCCATAACAGAGCACCTGCCCATGGGACTGGGGGAAACCGTCTCTCTGAGCAGCACAGTAGGGGGCCCCAGAGGTGGAAGAAAAGTGAAGAGTTAATAGCAAGATATAGTTTAGCTTGTTTTTGAGCCATAGAGGACTGAAACCTACTTTCTCTCTTAGGAGAAAGAGGATTTATGAGAGGTGTCTTCGTATTGTCTCTCCTCTCCTCCCCGTCCTAACATGAGCACTTTAATATAGATTTGGAGAGGAAAGAGAAATGTCACACTGCTTTTTTTCTAACGCTTCTGTATACAGTATGATAGTCAAATAATCAAAAGACCCGGAGCACCTGCAGTTCAGAAGTCATAGGGGCCTAGCTTCATCTCTCTAAAATAGAGAGTTAGCTGGAGTTAGTGTCTGGAGGTTGGTCCCTGATCAGATTTAGATTCTTAGTTTAGTAGCTCACTTCATCCCCTGATTGGAGCTAAAATGCACTCTATAGAGAGGCTTAGTTTCTAGCAAGAGAGTGCAGTTAATGGTACCGTCTACAGAAATGGCCTGGTGACTGGTTGGTAAAATGATTGGATGGTATAGACTAAGTCCAGGAACTCAATGTTGGACTGTAAGAAGCACTTTTCAGCTTCAGGCAACATACACCCCTGGACTCTCTCAGAAGTCTTCTAAAACTGCGAGATTTGAGAGTTATAAATCCAGCAAGGAAACCCAACCTCCACCTCTCAGTAAAACAGTCTCCTCTCATAGATCTGCATAGTACTAGTCTACAGCTTCTTTCATTCAAACCTCCAGCAACCTGGATGTTCTTTCTTTGAGAGAGTATATTTAGATAGGCAGAAAATAAGCTCCAGTGAATGGAGAGTGGGTTTTAACTGAAGGGGAGAGTACATCCTCAAAGCTAAGTGCAAGTACTAATGGTTTAATATTCCTTTCACCCTCCCAACAATAAAGCAAGCTCTGTAACGTGTAATTATTAGTTAATATACCATCTCAACACCAATTTAACTACCAAGACTAGGAAACAGAATGAAGGAACGTGTCCAACTACCAATTTGCCACCGTTGTACAGCTCTCATATTAATTCTTTTCAGATGTGAAATAGGTGGGTACGTAGAAACGTGATGGGCATAAATTAAACAACAATGGTCCTTTACCAGGCTGCAGTGCAATCATTTAGCTGCTCTAAAATGCCACCTAGTCAAATAATTTAATGCAAGGAAAGGAAGGATGTTGAAGATTGATTATTTTTAAATCCGGGGCACCCTTTTAAACCCGCCTCCCCCGCCTGTAACCGTCTTATTTTGCTTCTGCCACTAAATGTAAACTTCTCCCATGCCAGATCCAGACTTCCCCTAGGTTATGCTTCCCCTACGCAATAATCGGGAGGCTGCTTTATCTTTTACAGGGACGGTATTTAAGTTAAAATGAAGCAAGTTCGCCCAGCCAGTGAGTTACAGTCTGGACCAGAAACGCCTCGCTTGATCAACCATTTTTTCTCTGGTGGCAGCCTGACAATAGCTAAGAGAGGAAAAAGGGGGGCTCAGATTGCCGGGATGGCTACCGGGCACTTGCAGCGAACCGCTTTTTCAGCGATGAATGCAGTCTACAGTAGGACCACGGACAGTGATTGGAGTATACCTCTCTGTTCTTGCCAGCCACACGTACAGCTCACGCCTTTCTGCTGCTGCCTCAACGCGAAGCATTTTTAGCTTTCTCAGAACAAAGGGACTCCTGTATCCCGCATGCAGACTGAATTTTCCCTACACAGGCTTTTAATTTTCACTCGAACGTTTGAAAAATAATCTTTCTCTCCATATTACAGCTATCAGCTTTCCCAAATTGGACCTTGCTTGCATACCTTCTACCCAGTGATCAGTTTTGACAGCTATTTACCCCCAGCTAATCACACGGGCTGCATGTACTTGGTCCAGCCAACTACAACTCATTGTATGCTGTAGCATGCATGCCATCTCCTATCCCTACAGAACTGACAAAATGCTGTTTCGCTAATGCAATTAGATTTGGGATCTTATCCCGCCTAATCTGCAAACGTAGGTTTATCTTTTCAAAGCGATACTCATGCATTCATCTGAATGATGTGGGTCCCTTCAGATGTTTTACGCAAGTGATGCATTGAGTTAGAAAGGTATTATACGAACTTTCAGCCACTATCTTGCTAGTTTATAGCCTAAGTGCTGAATACGTGTATCTAGCTGCTTGAATGCAAAATAATGTATCTTTTCTTCTAGTGGACTTATCATTGCCAATAGTTTCAGGTACGGATGTCCTGTTAGCACGCTGTAATGCACATGAATTTCTTTAAAGGAAACATTAGCATATATTTAATGCTATACCGCATGCATCCTAAGCTTTCTGGCGTTTGATGTAGTCAGTGTATTAGCTAAAGAAATATTAAAAGAATCAAACCACAACTTACCTTTCTCGCTTCAGCTTAAAAAAAAAAAGTAACGTTGAAGTTCTCCCAATACAGAGGAGTAAGAAGCAGATGGATGGGTCTCAAGACAACACACAAAATCTAAACTGTGGACAGTTTTAAACGGAAGCAAATAAAAGGTAAATGCTTTCCCTCCCAAGAGTCCAACACTTAAAAAAAAATCAGGAAAATGAAAAGGGAAAGGAAAACTTAAAACAAGGAATATGACAAGGCTATCCTCCTATGGCAACTATAAACAAAAAAGGGGGAGGGGAGAGAAATAAAGGAAGGAACAAAGAAAAGGGATGAAAGGACACGTTAAAAAGACGGTCTCTTTCTGTCTCCTTGTTTCTTTAGTAGCTCGCTACAGGAGTAAAACGCTGCATCTCTAAGTGAGAACAGAAATAAGGGGGGAGGACGTCTTAAAAGGGAGGTGGACTGGATCACACAGATTTATAGCAACCGGATCACCCAGCGCTCCTCTGCTTCCGCACCAGTATGTGCGTGTGTGTCTCTGCAGCTGTACCACGCTCCCACCTATCCCGGGCGCCACGCGCGGAAGTATACGCCGAAACCCGATACAACTGAACCTGCTCGTCAGTCTGTGCTCCACGATTGGTGCAAGTGGGTTCTTCTGGCGCCGCCCTGTCGAAAGCTTCAGTCTCGATTGGCTGCCAGCTGATGTCACTCTGGTACACTCAATGGAGTCCCGTTTCAGGGTGAGTTGCACCGAGAGGTACCAGAGCCAGCACCGGGCCAGTGCGAGAAAGCAGGAGACATGGAGAAGAGAGCAAGATGGGATGGGGTTCTGACCGAACTATCAGAATTCCCGGCGTGCTGCAATCTTTATCCATCAGATATCTTCATGTTGTAGAAAGACAGTGCTGTGGAATGACTGCCGCATCCTTTGCATATTCTTTGACATTAAAATGCCTGTGGTACCTCTATAGCTCTCTCTTTAAACACGAGCCAAAAGAGTTATCTGCACATCCACCTTGTTTCTCCTATAGCTGTTTTAATTACTTTCTAGTGTTTCGAGATTGTCCTTGCTGTTTCAGTCTTTTTTAATACCTGGCAGGGTGTACTGTTACTAGACAACACTTGCAAAGGCAAGAATAGAAAGCAACTCTTAGGAAATAGTAGCTCGTAGTTTCCTTATGCCACCTAAGAATGGGATGGAATAATTAGACCTTCCTGTCGAGAAAGTCCCTGTGCAGATGTCGGAGCCTTTAATTTACAAATACATCTACAAAATCAGGATTTGTTATGGACCACATTCTTTTCACACTCAGACAAAACGTATTTTACTACTCTGCTTTTAAAGAAATGTATACTGCTGACCAGTTACAGCAGTAATTTCTCCTCTGAAGGTGAAGACTGTTATTAATTGAGATTTCCAGTGACAAACATCTATGTGCAGGGGAAGAGGGGGAAACACTTTTACTTATCATATTACTCTTATCATTTCAAGAGAACATGGTTGTGTTTAAGATCGTTATGTTGAATGGGAGAAACAAGCCTTCATAGTATTCACAAACCTTTCATTGCTCACACTTGTCCTTTATGGCACTTGAACTTACTTGCTGTTTAAAATCCTAAATGCAACCTACAACATATTTGTTCCTTTTCCCCCGATGCAAAATACAACGCGTATAAAGCATTTACAGTAACAAAGCACTTATGCCCTTCGGAAAGGAACTCCTTTAGATGCTTATTTCGTGCAATCTGGTATTTGCATCCAGCAAGGGGGTGGGGGGAAGAGGCACATAATGATGTGGAAGAGAGCAGTAAAATAAATTAGTGTTCCTTGAGAGTGTCCTTGACTGTTTATAAATGATTAATGGGATGGAAGAGAAACCTGTTTGTTTATCTGCCGTTTGGTCCATATAATCGCCATCTCCTATCAACGTGACAATAACTAAGTAGTACATAGGGGCCTGATTTTTACATCTCGCAAAACCATTTATAATTTAAATGTATTTGGCATCTTTCAAGAACACGAAGATGAGATCATCTGGAATTTAATTTACAGTCTATCACCAACTTTTTGGTTGGAACGCCGAAGAAACGGATTAACTCCCCTGATGAACAAGTGGTGAAATAGTTGTTCTAAGAACCGAACAGAAACCTGGTGAGGAAAATTTGCAAAGAATTGTCACTATGATAAACACCTTCTTAACAAGGCGGCTCATACACCAGTCATACTTAAAGTGATGTCTATTTATAGTCAGTTTGTAGAAGTGCATGCATAAATTATGTTTCTAGCAGTCTAAGTTAGTATTCTATGAAGTCCCTTGGGCTTATACTGTTTTTCAGTTTACTTTTGTCTGTGACTGCTCCTTAACTGTAGCAACGCGCACCCTTTTAAAAATAATTATTTAAATGTCTCTCCTGATGCCACAATTAACACCTAAATGTTCGTGTTCTTTAGCCCGTGGGTGATGTGATATTGCACACAAATCAAGTTTAGTATATATGTATGTAAGTCATATTGTGAAGAAATGTAATTAGTTTGTTAGGGTGAGTTTTGAAGTGTGGCTCACAACTGAGACTAAGTAGAACAAATAAAACTTATTCGTACCGTGTTATATTCTTGGGGGGAGGGGGACCTAGATTTATTTAGTAGTTACTCATTCTACAGTCCAATTTATGTCGATTTTTTTAGCAATTAACACGGTTCCTTAACAGCACATCAGTACTATGTAAGCGACGAGAAATAAACCCGATGAAATCTCTAACTAGATTCCTTAAAAAAACACCATTCACATCAGTAAACAGCTATTCCTAAACTGAAAGTTTCAAAATGAGAATCCCGAGCCGTATAAAGATATTTGAAACTAGAAATGTGGCTTTTCCAACTTTACCAGTGCATTAAATGCTTCTGCTAGAAGCGGATGTCCAAGCACGTCTGCTTTTCGGAATTAGATCCGAAGACTTTTAAGCAAAAGAATAACCCACCTGCAATTCATGTTTCAGTTTGTTTAGTAATAAAATCCAGAACTTTGTACACCAACCCTTTTGATATACTTAACATCGCCACCGCTAATGCGCGCACATTTGTGGATACAGGGTGAAATTAAGCAGAAAATCGCCCTTAAAGTAGGCATCTTGTCACCGGCCCTTCCCCTCTCTGATTCGTCTTCAGACTTCTGTGTTGTATGCAATGGCTGCAGAAAAAAAAGGAAGTGTTCAAAGATTCCCCCCGCCCAACAATAAAATATTTCCCCCAAAAATGTTTTTTAAAAAGCCATATATAATACAGCAGGCGATGGGTGACCTTTTGGGTAGAAAGTCGCTTAATTTACTTAGGGGAGGGGGGTCTGGACGGATCATTGCACTAAAACGTGTTAATTGTTAAACCTCCTTGGCATACTTGAAAGCTAAATAACCCCCTTTAGCCATCTATTTGTGACAAGACTTTAAAACACCCCCATTCTAGGATTAAGAATGACGGATACTGTACTGGTGATATAAGAACAAACAGGAAATGTTCTGTTTAGAAGCTCCACAGCAAGGAGGTACATTCAGTTTAACAGCTAACTTTTTCCAAAATACCCATTTCAGGCTAACTGGTTGGTGGATATCGACTCTACTCCAGTAGCTGGGGATCTGATGGAAACAAATATCATACGAAGTTACAGGGAGTTGGAAACTAAGGTACCCGAGTCATTAAATTAGCCATCTGACTAGAACTAATGCAGCATGTAGGACCATGGACAGAGACAAGCAGTTCCTCCTAAAGCTTGTCCTAATCCCTGGCACAAAACAGCATCCTTTCCTAAGAGTCAGCACTTTCTGCAACATACGGGGAGCAGTGCAGCTTTGAAGTTAAGCAAACTTTCTATTTCCTTTCTTTTCTTTACAGCGACCAGAAAGAGCATCACACTAAGAGCCGCCTATCCCCAGGCAAAAATCCTCGGTAAAATGTGTAATGTAAATATGGGTTTGTCTCTGCTGAAGGCGCTTATTAGCTCCAACAAATAATTCCTAGTTAGTGGTGTTCATGTGTGAAATTGTAAGCTGGCAATCATGCTTGTAAAAAAAATCCTCCGTCTAAAAAGGCTGTCTTTAGGTCGCGTTTACAGTGCAAGCTTAGCTTTTGCTCCTGTTAACATAATAAAAAACATAAGCATGAGGCGTGCAAAAGAAAGCGTTAGACTGGGATATCTTGCCTAGGAAAAAAATATCTGCATAGACGCTCTTTAAGTGCTGTGGTTTTTTCCCCCTTGACCTTATTCTGAGTCGTAAAACCTGTAAAATGAATCTAACATTGCAACTGACGTGGCTGTATTTCTCTGTGCTGTTATGTGGTAAAGTCTTAATAATAATAGAACGGATTTCTCAATTGGGGGGTTGCGTGTGCTGGCTTTGTGGCGAAGGTTAAAGGGGAATCTAAGTTTCGGTGTCTTTAGCACGAGGGAACAGCAATAACTTGGCTTTCTGCAAGGAAAGATAAACCTTGATCCAAATAAATACAATAATAATTGAAGAAAGCCATCCTGAAAATCACTGTAACCTTGCTCATTTTCTACAGAGGGAGAGGCAGCTTTATGCTGCACGACAGTTCCTGTTTGCGGGCAGTCTCTCTTGCTGAAGATTTGTGTTTCCCAGTGGTGTGTAATACACGTTTAATTTTAAAATAGTAAGATCGGGTACACCAGCCAGTCAATCGGTTCCATCGACCCCTTTTGTGCTCAGATCAAACGCTTGCACAACAGAGAAAGTGACAGCGCCAGGGCACAGTAACAAAGCCATAGTTCGTACCAAAAGAAGACTGAGGCCCAGAGAGACACCGCAGCTAGAGAAACAGCTGTCTTATCAGCATAGTGCAGAGATGGAGATGGCTCAAGAGGTCCTCAACAGATAATCACTTGAATAGGTTTGCAATGCGCCAAACTTCACGCTTGATAAGACCAGCCCAATGTAGAGAGCAGCACAGATCCAGCTCCATTCTATTATATCTGCGCTGTAAATTAAGAAATTGAAATTCAGGTGGCACAGACAGCATGTTGCTGATAGACCACTAAAGTAAACTGTCATTAGAAAGCTTTCGGCAGAGAGACATAGGCTTCCGAAACTGAATGTTACTTTAATAATACTTTAAAAGCACCCACCCGTCTTAAAGTGACACCTGAGGAGGGGCGGGGCTGCCTCTTCTTGTCAGCATTCTCACATGCCCCCGAGTCACTGGACAATGCTAGTTGGCTGAGAAGTTTGAAAACCCAATTTATTGCAAAAGACAGAGTTCCAATTTGAACTGCAGTGCTAATTTTAATACCCCCTGCCCCCACCCCCCCCAGGAAGAAAAAGATGCAGGGTGACAAAAAAAACAAAAAACAAAAACAAACAAACAAAAAAAACAGTTCTCCGCCTGCTGCTATTAAAGCATGCAAACTGCAGAGGATAAAAACATGTTTCTGGGAGCACAGATTAATCAAAAGTCTTTGCTGAAGAGAAGTGAAAAGGACAGTTCATGAGTTAGCATAATTATTTGCATGTCACCAGAAAAATGAGATATTGTACACACTGAACCATTTACATAAGGAGCAAACCCTTCTAAAGTATGCATGTTGATTGACATTAGAATACTGTAGCAGCTCCTCCTTGTTTCAGCAGGAACCCTCTCCCCTTTTTAAAATAAAAAAAAAAGTTTAGTTTTAATTTAAAAGCTAAATGCATTTATGGAAAATGCTATTCAAAGGGATATACTGAGAGCACATGATCATGGGTTGCACAAGTTTTCATAAAGTAGAGCTAACTTAGCTATTTTGTGGGTTGGTACCCTGCTGAGTAGCCAAACCAGTTTGCAAGTAACCCCCACCTTATCTAATTTTAGCCAACCTACTAGTTCAGGTCTTCCTTGGATATTTTAAAAGGAGTTGGGTTTTATTTCTTAACAAAAATAAACTGTGGGTTACATGTTCCTAGTTAACTGCCAACAGAGCATTAAAGGCCCCTATAGAGCTGTGCTCAGACTTCCTAACTGGAGGGCAGAACAGGGGTATATTATGGTATACTGCTGATATTTTAACAAAGGGCAACCACAATAAATTGCCTTTAGTTTGTGACAAACTTTGCCTTGCAAGGATCCATGTGATGGCAGAAGGGAGATTAGGAGGGACTATGGAATCCATTAATTTATTTTCCCTTTCAACAGAAATGTTTGCTAATATCCAAAGAGGAAAGCAGGGGGAGAGGGTGAGAGAGGAGGGACCTCAATATTGGTGCACTTTGCTGGAAACATATCTTTTTCCCCCCCAAAAAAAGCCTGTTATTAATAGTATAGCAAAGCATTCATCTAGTAAAAAATTACAAAGGGACAATGGGTCATTTTGTTAAAAAAGGCAAAAACACTCTTTTTAGAAGTTTTTTTTTTAAATTAACCTTATGAATAAATTATTTCTAGGAAGGATGATTAGCAAGCTCCAGAGAGAGACAGTGAACTCCATTTAGAAAGCCACCCCCTTTAATTTAGTGGATGTATAATAAAAGTGTACAATGAGTCTCTGTCCAGTCAAGCATTGTATGGGGATAGGGAGGAATAATTATGTATAAAATAAATGAATAAATCACCTAAAGTGAAACACTGTTTTGTTTTGTTTTGGTTTGGTTTAAATTATGCCATTTTCCATCTAAAATAATACTTTTAAACTCCTCATTGAAATATCCTCCAAATGATCACAGCTTGGAGAATCTGGTGAAATTTTATTTTTCTCAGACCAAAAGACTTCCTTAGGAAACAGGATAGATATAGACTTATTATGATTAGTACGTCCACTCATGGTATTATAGTTATAGAAATATTGACTTAACTGATGGATTTTACTTTTTCAAAAGCATGATGTGTGTGTTATATTTTCATTCAATCTATTGAGGGAAAAGTGCATATTACACCAAGGTAGCATTTTTACTCTGCTATCATTTTTCTTGCTGATGGTGCAGTGCAGTAAAATAGTGGTTACTGCTACTACTATTTTATTGAAAAAATGTCCCTGTATAGTCCAGACCGTTAGTACGAGATGTAATTAAATCATCTTCAGATAATCAGGTTATATGCATAGTAGATGGAATTTTTTTTTTTGACCTTGTGTAGATCACTTGTTTGAATGTATTTCAAATAATTTTTTGGTATCTACTTGAATTGTTTGTTTTTACTCAATTAAGGTGATGATATACACCCCATTTGAAATTAAGATTCACAATCAGAGTCTCCATATAATTATATATTGATGTGGGCATGTGAGAGTTTGAGGTGAATTTAAGTTTAACTTGCTTCTAGTACAAGTAGGTATGTGACCATAACCTTTTTCTGTAACATAAGCTTAGTTTGATAGGTGGAACCAGATACACATTACTGAAAAGGGATACTGAATTTAAACACATTTATGTAGCATTATGTCAATAAAGACCATTTCTTCCTTCCCCCTGCCTACTTTTAATCAGCTTTCCTTTTTGGATTTAGCTGCATTTTTCTTCCACTCTTATATTTATTCATAAGAGGCCCTGTGTTTGAAATACTGTGGAATTAAGCTGTAGTAATCATTACATGAAGTGATCAGTTATGTGCATCAAATCTTGTTTGCCAAATGCCAAATTCCCACTGGTGCTGATGTTTGTCCCTTACTATATTGGTCTCTGGGATTTTAATTGTAAAGATCAGATGGGGAAAGATTTCTCTGGGTTTCTCTGCAGACAAAAAATTAACTTTTTTTTAAATGTGAAAATTCTTTACCTGCAGGTGATTTAACAATTTATGAGAGTGCCTATTGAAAACAATAATTCAATAGAATTGCACTGGCACTAAAATATCTAATGGTAAAATATCTAAATATTAATAAATATTGCTATGTCTTTCTACAGTAGGACTTTTGCTTCTTTTGAATACGCAATCATGAATCAAAAACTATCCTGTAAGGCTCTGAGCTACTTAACTTTCATTGAGATGAGTATATAGGCAGGATCAGGACCATATATTATGATTCAGATATACCTACCTATAAGGTTTCCCAGCTTGAGTCTCTGACAAACCATAGAATACAACTTTAATTTTCTGATCAGCCTACTTCTTGAATGTTGTATGTTTGTAACAAAGATTACGCTAATATCGCTCATGCTGATGTTATGGAAGTATTTAGGTTATTACAAGTTTATTGTTCTATGTGGGTGAAGCTGATGTCCTATTTTGACAGGATGTTTCCTGTTATTGGACATGTGGGCAACTGTCCATCTGAAACTGTATAGAAACAAATATCTTCGGCACCAGCCAAGTCAATACTATTTAAAATACAGTTTTTCAAAATTTTGCTTTCTATAAAAGTCAAATGCCAGTTTGAAGACATAGAACAAAGAAGAAATAGAATATTCTCTAGTATACTTAAAAAAAAAAAAGCTAGAGTTCAAGTAATGTCTGTGATGTTCTAACCAGGTCACCAAAGTTCCCTAGACATTTTTCTCCTCTTTTCAATAAGCCCCTAGACATAATGTCAGTAGTAATATCCGCTGAAGATAGTTCATAGCAAGTCTACTGTGGCCTTCCTTCACAGATGAATTTAAATGGTGATTTTTTTTTCAGTCATTTAATCCTACATTTTCACAAGTGACTAGTGATGGGGTGGCTGGGTTGTCTCTTGATTTGAGTGTCCAACGTGAGACACCAGTGAAAATGTAGATATAAATGCACTGGATCAGTAGCACAAATGTAGATAACCACTTAAGCTCCCACTCTGTGTGCAGAGAATAAATGCTACTAACATTTACTTGGAGATTTGACAATTCTTTTTGAGATGCCATTCTCAGACAGAATCAGCAATGCTGTGAATCTAACAATATTCTCTAGGAAGGGAATAAGACAGTTGGCCACAAGATCAGACCTGTTATTAACATTTAGTTAAATATAATCCTAAAATGTGTTTTGAGTAAGAACTTATATTCAGTTGGTCTGGAAATAGATTCTAACAGCAGAAACTCACTTTCTGTAGTACTTTTGCCTTAGTGCTAAAACTCCTACTAAATGCTCCCAAAAAACTTTCAGTTACAGCTATACAGCTGTATTTTATAATACAAATACATGGCATTTAAAGTACCTTCCATCTGAAGTTCTGTGTGTGTATATATATATATATATATTAAAGTCTAATAATTTACCTGTGTGATAGCAGAGTGACTCCCTTTTTACAGATGAAAATACTTGAGTTATGGAGAAGGTAGATGATTTGATCAAGGTGGCACAAAAAACATATGTGTTAAAAACTGGAACGATTACCAGATCTTATGATTTTCAGTCCTGAACTTTAACCACAAGACCATTCTTCCTCCCCAAACTAATCCTTGAAATTATAAAACATAGGCTCAGAGCTACAAAGGGACTTAGGTGCTGCAATGCTCAGCATTGTTCATGGCACTCAACTTTTAGGCAACTAAAAAAATGGCAGGAACAATACTATGGTCCACAAAACCAAAGTTAGGACCCTGAGCTCCCTGTACAATAAATAGGGGAGAGAGGGATCTTAGAATGTGGGCCACAAAAGCTAGCATGCTAGGTGGGGAACTGTTTAAGCTTACCAATGTGAGATGCCCATGACATCCTTCTCAGTGATAGGCACCTAAGTCTGCTTACTGATCCACAAATTCAAACATATCTTCTTGAATTGGAATGCTTAGATGTTTAAGTAATTTCTAATGGAAATAAGTTTGTCATCTACCACAGGCTATGTCTACACTTGAAAATTTAGTTCGACTTTAACTAAGTCGACTTAACTAAGTCAACTTTAAGTCAACTTAGTTAAGTCGACTTAGTGAGTCTACACCTAAATTTTAAGTCGACTTTGGGGGGAACTTACAAAGTCAACCTAGAGCGTCCACACTGGATGCCTAGGTCGACTTCTAGGGTCATGGGGGACCTAGGGCAGGTCCACAGGGGCAGGGGGCACCCCTTGCCCATTGCCAGGGGGCTCAGCCTTTACCCCATTGTACATAGGTACAATGGGGCAAAGGGGGACAGGGACCCTGGCAGGACATAGGGGCAGGATGGGCAGGGCTCTGTCCTGCCCTGTGGGGGGGGGCATGCCAGGCTCCCCCTGTGCCCCCCCCCCCAGCAGGGAGGGCATTGGTGTAGTCCTGGGGTAGCCATAAGTCGACTTTGGGCTACCCCATGTCTACACTGGCTTAAGTCGACTCTAGGGAGTTTAAGTTATTTGGGCCAGAGGATGAATCTGGGTCTCCCACTCTCCAGGTGGGTTCTCTAAAAATTATAAGCTGAGTAACATCACTACCTGCTCCACCTCCAGCTGGATTTTGAATGGGACTTGATACGGTAGGTGGCCTCTGAGCATGACTGTTGCATTGGGCCCCACAAGTGAGTTAGGAGAATGAACGCCTGTCTTCCCCAGCTTGAGGATCAGTCTGAGGCTAAGACAGGAGATAATCATATAGATGCTTATAGGTAGGCAACAATGCACATGACCAGAGGTAGGAACTTAAGTTGCGGGGGAACTTTTCAAGTGAAAACTTAAGTGCTGTGTGAGTTTAGGCACTTGCAGGGTTTGATAGGAGTTTTGTGGATCACAGGGGAGCCCAAACTGGGAGTTAGGTGCCTAAATCTTGGGTTTAGGTGCCTCAAAACCACGTGCCTGAGTATCTCCATGCATTTAAGGTGAGGGAGAGAGCATGAGAAAGCTACAGTTCAGGTTACAGGAGCACTTAACATCATTAGTTAGATGTTCCAAGGATCTTGCCATGGTCTTTCCACTGAGAGCAGGGATGAGAATCTGTATGTGATCTGTGAGTTGGCAGATGCATTAAGGCAACCGTTAACAGTAAATATATATTTTAATGAGGATGCACTTTCCCCGGTTTCTTTAGCATGTTCAAATAGGTTAATACTTTCTGTTGGACTTTTCTATTTCTAATAGGGTGGTTCAGATCTGAAAAGCTGACAATGTAATAAACTATGCAAATGAATATGGTAGTACATTGTGTAATGGAAGGTACATTCAGTCCACCTATTCTGTAATGTTTTCTGCTTGGAATAAATGTGTTTTCCATGTTTGCAATGGCAGATCAAGAAAAAAGAGCAGTAAACTACATATGCTTTTCATATATTGAAGATAGAATGGAATCTATTATACATCAATAGCAGCTTGGTATCATTTTGTATTTGAGGGAAGATAGGAGGACATGGTAGTTCATTGACATACCACACTAAACTTCTGGAATGTATATGGAAAACCTAGCTAAGCCACAAGTGAAGAAGTTTCTCATCACAGTCTTTAGTGGATGTTTGTCTGCCTTACCCTTGGTTTGCCATAATTTGAGGTCAATGGAATTACTCACAATGCATGAAGTTAAACTCATGCATAAATCTTTAGGGGTTTGGAGCCCTAGTTTCTAATGAGCGAAGTTTTAACAGCTGTGCTAAGTTTGCATAGCATTTAGCCCAAGTTATGCATAGTGTTAGTCAAATATTAGTCAGTTCATTTAATGGACCACCAAAAAAATCATAGCATGTTTTAACTGTACAAATATGATTTTCAACAATTTCTCCAATATACAGTACATCTTTGAATTGCCTACACAAACATGTAGTATGAACGAAGCCTTCTTCAATTTGTCTTTTTCACTGATATGAGAAATCAAATAATGTGGTTCTGAAGTGTCAGCTTTTGTAAACGTAAATCAGATGCCTTAACATAAATGGTGTTAAAAATGTACAAATTGTTTGAATAGCAACAGACATTTTCATGAATTATTTTGACACAATGTACTACAAAACATTTTTTTCTTCTTGCTATGCCATCTCTAGATTTCAGATGTATGAAAATCCTTTTAAATGTTATCTCATTGTCTAATTCTGATGGTGTTGGCACTTTTCAGGTTTAGACGTTTTCCCCCCTGTGCAATTTAATTGCTATTTTCACCATCATCTGACTCTTTGGTTTCACACAATTGTGAATGAGGCAACCGGTTTTCTACAAAATCTTTTCCCAATAGATTGTCTAACTTCAGTTATATATTTATATCCTTCAGTTATATATTTGTATGTTTATATATATTGTAGAATCACCTTTAACAAATTTCTTCAATACAGTATTGCAATGAGTTTGCTTTTCTTCCAAGAACTGTAAAAATGATTTTTAAAATGCTTGGTTTCTGCTCGATTAAATTAAATAACTTTTCCAAATCCTAATCAAGCAAGCAAGAATGGAGCAAAATCAGCTTAAGATGAGGTATGTAGTTCAAATAGAAAACAAATAGTGGCAAAGCCATAAGCAAATTAAAGTTGCTTTTAATTTTTAATTAGCTGCTTATGTTGAGAAAGGAGATTTTCTGTTCAAGTTTATTTTGTGAGCATTTGGGAAATGTTTTCATGCTAGCATGCCATTATTTTCATTAGTGAGTTGGATAATAGAATGGAGAATAAGTAGGCTTATAAAATTTGTGGTGGACACCAAACTGGAAGCAGGTGCTATCACTTTGTAGGACAGGATTAGAATTCAAAATGACATTGGCAAATTGGAAAATTAGACTGAGACCAATAAAATCAAATTAAAGACAAGTGCAAAGTGCTACACTTAGGAAGGAAAAATCAAATGCTCAGTCACAAAATGGGGTATAAGTGACTAGGCAGAACTACTGCTGAGAAGGATCTGGTTATGGTGGATCACAAATAAAATATGAGCCAACAATGTGATGTAACTATGAAAAAGGCTTATGTGATTCTGGGGTGTATTAACAGGAGCATTATACATAAGACATGGGAAGTAATTGTCCCACACTTCTTCGCTTTCATGAGGCCTCAGCTGGAATACAGTCTCCAGTATTTGGCACCACAGGAGAGATGTGAAGTAGTATTCATCTTACTGTGTAGCAAGGGAGATTTGGGCTTGCTATTAGGAAAAGCTTTTTAGTATAGTAATAGATCAGCACTGGGATAGATTTCCAAGCGAGGTCCTGGAATCCCCATCACTGGAAGTTTTTAAGAACAGGTTTGACAAACACCTGTTAGGAAAGATCTAGGTTTACTTGGTCTTTCCTTAGCCCTAGTCTACACTAGCCACCGTTTTCTGCGGCAGTCGTCCGGAGATACGCAAGGTACATAAAATACTTTGCGTATCTCCCGCTGACTTCTATAACCCTCACTACACACTAACACTAAGCTGACCGGAAATGGTGTCCATTCAGTGTAGTGTTAGTGCAGTTATGGAGCTGATGTTACAGCTCCGGTTCGGTTTTCGATTGAGCGTGTCTACACAGACACCTCAATCGAAAACTGAAGATCGTGCTGATGGCTGTGACTTTGCCGCCATCAGTATAGACTTGCTCTTAGTATACGGGGATGAATTAAGTCTCTTCCAGCCCCATATTTCTATGATTCTACTATTCCATGACCTAGGCCTGCACTCTGATTTATAACAAACAGCCAGAGCTGAGCACTTTCAGTACATAACCATTGCATCTAAGCATATATTGTCGCTAGAGTTGTAATAAAGACATTAAAGTTACATTTTTATTTAGTGCAATAAATCTAATCAGGATTGTGTTTAGGAGTGACATGGGAGGAGGCACACTATTGTGCTGTACATAAATAATGGTGCACGTTCTGAGACTCTGCATGTTTTTAGGAGGTAGAGAAACACTTCCATAGTTTTCTTCATTGAATGAATAATTGAGACTCTAAATTGAATGCTTATTGAGAGATTTACAGAAATTGTGTTCTCATTCTAAAGCCTATTTCTTAAAAGAATTTGCTTTTTTTGTGGGTACATTTTCAATTGCATTTAAAGAATATCATTTTCTTTCACAGGTGCAAGTTTGCACTCACAGAATTAGAAATTTATTAAAATCAGGCCCTAAAAATACTTAACACTAGGATGAAAATCTTTTCTTACATAATAGCAGCTGATCTGGGAGAACATTGACCTCACAGCTACATTGGGGGTTAGGCAATTAAATCTTAAAACTGTGTTTGGGACAAACCATATCTTCTTGTCCTTTGAGGTTTGGGACCATCTTTGCTGTTGGAGCAAGGGACTAGTTTTGATGGTTCACCCTCAGAGATTAATGGTACCAGGAAGATCCAGAGAGCTCTGAGGGAGACTCTTGTTCCATTGATAGACAAACTCCCTTGATGGTTGGGTAGGACATTATCCTTGTCCTCCGCCACTAATGAGATAATCCCTAGGTATTCTTTTTGCTGGCTTTTTTCTTACAGGTTACTCTGGTTCATGCATTATCTGTCCATTGAGCATTTTAACAAACAGTCAGATGCCCAAACCATTGTCATATATTGGGATGGATTACCAATTATTCTCCTTGCTGCTTTTAGCTATTTTTAGGCCTCTGTTGGTCTAACTAGGCAAACTTGGAGCGCAATGGTTCAGACAGTGAATACATAAACTGGACTTGACTCTGTGTTCTCTCTTTTTGTGTATGCTGGGGTAGATGTCTATGAAAAACAGGAAGTCAATATATTTTAGGTCTGCTGCTATGGAGAAATTATTGCTAGACTTATTGCTTAATACTTGCTTAGTATATTTTTAGTGATTGTCTCTAACTCCTGCTTCTGCCCAGTGATTGATTTGTTTAGTCAGCTATGTAACATTCTTTTGATTGACATATTTCTGTAACTTTTGGGGTAGAAGAGGGAGGTAGTGAGTCTAAGTCAGGCACATTGCTTTGTGGATGCATTGAAAAGATCTTCAGACACAGACAGAAAGACTGGCCATCCAAAAACCAGTAACTGATTCACCCAAAGGCTGTTTCAAACTTGTGGGGTAACTAACATGTTTTGGGATACTCTCTCTGTTGAGAGAACTTTGTCCCACAACCTGTGCTTTGGATCCATGTCCTTTTCGGCTGATGAAGGCCAATAAAGAAGTACTGGGTCCCTTCGTTGTAGAGATTGTGAAATCTTCTTAGAGAAGACAAGCTGTTTATTGCTTTGAAGCAACATTAGTGCAGCCGTTGTCAGCATCAGGTGATGTTTCTTGAGCACTCAGCTAATTATCAGCTTGTATTACATCTTCCTTTGCTGGCTAAGACTGTGGAAAATTTTGTTGCAAGAAAATGCACTCCATCTAGATGCCTTTGGTCTTCTTAATGTTTATCAGTCTGAATATAGATGTGACTTCGGCACAGAGACTGTATTGGCTGGTGATCTTCTGGTGGAGGATAAAGTCCAGCTGACTGTGTGGATGTCATTAGGTCTATCAACTGCCTTTGACACCACTGATCATGAGAAGTTGACTCTCCTACAGACCCTGGGAAGACTAAAGACAGAGTCTGTTCAGTGGCTTAATTCTTCTCTCAGATTTCATTGGGTAATTATGAACACATGCTTCTCTTCTCAAAGATTTCTTAAGTGGGGGTGGGGGTGGCCTGGTGTTATCCCTTCTGTTCCAACATATTCATGTGGCTGTTAGCCATGGGGTATGCTGTTTTCAGTATGTTGATGACCTCCAACTGTATGTATCCATCTCATATAACTCAGTTTAGCTAGTGTCTAGTTGAGATTGGAGTCCGGATGGGAGTGAGCTGGATGACGTTCAACCCAGACAAGACTGGGGAGGTAACAATGGGGTGGGAGAAACTGCCAGAAGAGATAGCAAATGTTATATTAACTCCTTTGATTGAGAGACTACATCAAATTTTCAAGTTGGGGTGATTTTAGAACTATTTGATCATATTACAGGAGTAATCCAGTCAGCTTTTTTACCATTTACATGTGGCTAGGATTTCTTACTATCTACATGTTACAACCTTTCCTTTTGGATGCAGACCTTGACACTTTTGCTCATGTCTTTGTTGCCTCCAAGATTAGACTACTGCAGTCATTCCCAACTTGTGGCCTGGGGGCCAAAAGTGGCCCCTGGGGACTTTCAAAGTGGCCCTCACTCCTCTCCTGCTGGCTGCAGAAGGGAGCTGCTGCCTAAGGACCCGAGCAAGTGTGTTTACATGGGGCTAAAAGATTGTTGCAGGCTTTTTGCTGCAGCCAAAGGGATGGGAGATCAGTGCTCCCTTCTTCCGGTTCCAGAAGAGAGCGGAGCTCTTCCTGGGTTGTTAGGTACTGGGGTTCCTGCTGGAGCCAGAGGGTGGGGTGCACTGATCTCCCGTCCCCCTGGCTGCAGAAGGGAGTCACTGCCTAGGGACCTAGGTAGAGTCCAGAGGTCTACAGGACATGTTCAGTTTCCTTACTGCAGCCAGGGAGATGAGATATCAGTGAGGAGTGGGCCTGCTGGAAGAGACTGGTGGCCCTTCTGGGCTGTAAAAGTTATGTCTGTGGTCCTCGAACCATAAAGGTTGGGAACCACTGGACTCCTGCAGGATGTGTTATATGAAGCTATGCCTTAAAGCCATTTGGAGGCTGAAACTGGTGCAGAATACAGCTACTTGCTTAGGGAGTGAGGCATCTTTCTGGGAGTATGACATCAGTGGTCCTGGATCTGCACTTGATACCTGTTGATCTTGGGATGGTGTTTGAAGTGTTTATTATGATCTGCAAATGGCATGGGACCAGCTTACCCCAAGGGATGGCCTAGCTCCCCCAGCCACACTGACAGAGCTGTGGTCAGCAGAGGTGCTAGAGCTGGATCATAAAAGAGGGGGCAGCAGGCAGGATATTCTCAGTAAGGGCTCCAGGCATCTTGCTTCTCCCTACCCTCCTTTGTCCTAAATAGCCTGAATTTCATGTCCTTCTGGGCCAACTGTCAAAGACACCAGTTTTTTGGATAGGTATGATGAGGGTGTGCTTCCTAGAATGAGGAAGGAGTGGAAAGGAGTCCCTGAAGGTGGCTGGCTGAGTTCTTTTTGAAATGACCACTTTAAAGCTGCTGGGGTTTTATTGTATTAGTGTGTTAGCGCATCTAGAACCTTAAACAGGTGTCTTCTCATTTTAATCCAAATGCATGAAAGAACTAGTGAAAGCCCATGTTAATTTGTGAATTTCTGTGTGTTCCCTGATTAACTCATTGGCACAGCCATATCATACTGTACTGCCCTATGGGGAGTTAGGGTTTGGGAACGATTCCTATATTCTGAGATGGAAGACTAGGCTTGTCACACAGCTGATGCATCCTGGCTACTAGGAAGAAGCTGCTGACAGGTCTTCTTGACAGGCAGTCTGGGGCTTATGAAAAATGCCCGACAGGACTAGCCAGCAGGGAGGAGAGGAAGCTAAGATGCAAATGGTAGTGCATATATACATCTTCCTATAGTACAGTAGACTGCCTAGGACCCACTTTTGGCGAAGAGGTAGAGAGTACATATGGTTTCCTTGCATTATGAATTTAAGTGCTCTTGAAGCGGGTGCAAATATTTACAAGCCAAAAACTACATTATAGAATGTGCCAAAATTCCTGCAGACATCACCTGAAAAACTGCTTATGTACTTCAGTAAGGGTATGTACCGTGCGAGTCACCATATTTCTACTGTAAAGCACTGTAGTATCTAGATGCAGTAGTCTCCATATTTCTATTCCTCCCAAACATCATCAGTATTTAATTTCACTGAATTTACAGGGGGGAGGGGGCATAAATAACCATGGGTTTTGGGGTTTTTTTAGACAGTGAATTTACAATCTCTGTTTTACTGAAGTATTTTGTACAGAGCTGTTGGCTTATCTGACTGTAGACTTTTAGATTGAGAAGTGACATTCTGAGGATGAATTCTATTCTGTAAAACTGCTATCATTTTCTTTAATCTCTATCTATATGCCTGCTTTCTCCTCCATTCCTTCTCTTCTCTGCTCTTTGCACACAAGTCTTGTTATTGTAACAACCTACTTCCAGGGTAGAGGAAAGGCAAGTAGATTTCCTACAAAATAGCTGTCGATATACTTTACATTTCATCCACCAGAACTGGCCTAACCCCTCTTCAGAGACACAAAGTGCATCACAGCTGCAGTATACTTTGCTTTCCTTGGCTTACAGCACTAAATTCCGAGCTGACTCAAAGGCCTGGTGTCCTAGATGGAAACATCAGTAGGCCACTGGCTACCTTTTAGTGTTTGAAAATTAAAAAAACAAACAAACCAACAACAAACAACCCTTCCACTTTAACACCTCCTGTTAGCTCAATAAAGTGATGTTTAAATAACTGAACTGGCTTCAATGAACTGTACTTGCCATTTTCCTGCTTCTTAGCTAGATAAAATGGAGATAATTATGAAGTGGATGAGCAGGTTTAATGAAAGCCAGTTTCTTTTGGTATATTCCTGAAGCAGCAATCATCATCTGTTTGGCTTTTGAAGAGCAACAATTATAATCACTTAAAACCCCAAGGGGAACAAAAATAGAATTTAGATTAGCATATAAAATATACAGCTGGATTGGGCAAGCCTATAAAAATCTGGGAAAATCATTCTAATTTGAATGCTATTCAAAAATCACAAGCAAAATGAGTTCAAGAGGATTTTGCACGCTTCTTTCTCTATTTTTTTTTTTTTTAAATAAATACATAACATTTAGAGGATTTTCCTAAAACAGAGAACAGGGAAACAAGAAACTGATGCCAGGAAAGGCATTCAGTAGGAACAGGTTAAAAGTTCATTTTTCAAAATAATAGAGACATTTATGTTTTGCAATTTTAACATGTATTAGTCTCCCAAAGCTTTGAGATAAATATACTATAAAGTGGTGTTTTATACTTCAGAAGTGTAAAAGAAAAAAATGGTGCAAAGACATGTAGTTGCACTCTTTCAGTTTTATCAGACAACTAAACAGTGTTTGTTAAAGAAAACACAAATAGCAAATAATATAAGCTGTAAACTGTAGTACTCTGATTGTCCAAATATTTTTAAATGATGATTTTTTTAGATTCATTTTGGTGGTCAATAGTTAAATTTGACAATGAGACAGGAAAGTTTCTTCTTATGCCAGAAATGTGTATGTTTGCTTTGGTAATTGAATGTTGCATTCCCAGCCTGACACTTTGGATTCTTTGTAAGTATTGTATAATTATTAGAAAATGTTTATCTCAATGCACTCTGAATATGAAGACACTATGGGGTTTGCTTTTGTTGGAATCATTTTTTGGAGTATATTTTACTTGCACTAATTACTGGTCCAAAGATATTGAAACTATCCCTGTGAGTAAAGATGAGCATGAATTTAAGAATTCATAGGATTGCAACATTAAAAAAATGCACTTATTCATCCTCTCTGGTTTTAAGGTGACATCAGAAAAGGCCCAGCAGGTCTTTTTTCTGGGCTTCCTGAGCCATCTGTTTCATATTCTGCATGCTTTGAACAACACAGTGCACTGTGGGTTACAGAGTCCCATCCGTTCATGTTCAATTTAATGTGAAATTGTAAAACAAAATGTATCACTGGAAGTAGAGCATTGGTCTAAGACAAAGTGGCCAGACAAGCTTCAGTCACCTTTATGCTGTCTTTCAATATACACTTGTCCAAACAGATATTTTACAACTTTATACATTAGTGTACCCTTATTTTATGAGGAATATTTTTGGAATTTAACAAATACATTCAGAACTGTGCATAGTGTAAAAACCAAACATATAACTTTTAAACTGGACTACCTACTCTCCCCAAAATAACCCTGTGCTGTCCAATTCCACCCACTCTGGCAAAAGCCCGAATGCCTAATTTTGCCACCCTTATATATAATTTAACACTTACTCACTGGCCATAGTCCCATTAGTCACTGGGGCCATGTGTGTGAACAAGTACTCAGCATGAGTAAAAGTAGCAGACTCAGGCCCTGAGAGCCTTATTGCAGTCCCTGAAGCCCAGACTCTGTTGCAGTAAAGGCCTTCCTCAGACATTTAGGTGCTGTTAGCCAAATCCCCTAGCTGGTGATAAGTGTTGCAACTGTCTGTAGCAGAAATGCTGCCTTAAACTGCAAATACCTAAACTATAGAAGATATTCATTAGTCATGTGTCTTGTACAGATTCCTTATAGGCCTAGTCTACATTTACTGAGAAATTCTGCAGCAGTTAATAGGAGATACATATCTTCTTTCAAATTCCTAAATTCTAAATAGCACAGAATCCTCACAAAGCTGCACCAATGGGAAATGCCCTCCTGTTGGTGCAACATTACTCTTTTTCTGGCGGTGGATTTATTCAGTCGATTTCTAAATCAACTCAGTAGATCTCCACTTCCACTCAATCAATCCTGAAAAAAAATCGATCTGACGGTGGTGAATTTGCTGCCGTTGGTGAAGACATAAACATAATCTGATATCTACAAATATTCATGCTGCGTCCCATTTTCCCACCTTAGGGCTTATCCACACAGTGAGTTATTGCTGATTAACTATTCCTGACTAGCTTGAGGTATGGATGTTTTTATTCTAGAACAAGAGTGCCTTATTACAAATTAGCCTGATCCATTTTGGAGACTGATTAAAATAATTTGAAATAAGACACTTATTCTTGGATAAAAGCATCTATGCATGGATTAACTATTCCTAATGAATTCCACTTTAAATTTGTAGTTTACCTTATTCTGGATTAATTTTCATATGTAAACAAGCCTTTTATCATATAGACCATTTGTAAGAGCTAAGAATATATTTAATTTACAGGATTGCTACCAAGCAATTTCAGATCCTGTCCTCCCCAAAATTCACCTTTTTTAAAAAGGGGGAAACCTTCTATTTGCATGATCACAAAAGTGTGCATGGATTTTGTCTTTTTCTGTAAGAGAGATGGAGTCTTAACTGCTGGACTGAGACAAATCATGACTAACTTCAGCACAAGAGGGAAGAGACTCTTTTTCCAAAATTCTGAGAAGGTGGCTAGCATGCATGTTTTATGTGATAATACTCTCCACTAATAAGAATGACCATGTTAGTTATGTTTGCACTTTTCTTTTTGTCTGTAATTCCTAAAGCATTCAGCTGTATTGGTAGTAGCAAAGATATAGAAAAGTCTGACATCTGTATTGTTTTGTCACCTAATGATATCAGTCTGAAGGGAAAAGAAAAAATATAGACCTAACTTGTATTAGGCCAGTTTCCAAGAAGCCACTTTAGCCTAATGGTGTTGAAGAACAATAATTGTTGCCTAACTGGAACAGTTTTAATATTAATTCTGCTTAACGGGTACATGTTCAGCTAATGTTAAGGAAGCGTGGAGGTATGAAATTTGAAACATTGATCTTTTGATATTAGAATTACCACGTGAAAAGAGAGAGAGAGGAGAGTGGGGGAGAGAACAAAGACTTAAAATGACTTCTGAAGGCTTCTCAGTTCTCAGCTATTCTGAAATAATTATTCTTCAGTAACTCCAAGTGTAGATAGTCTTATTCCAGAATGGAAGTGCCTTGTTCTGGTTTAATATTAATTCACTTTAAAAGTGGATTAAACATAATTTAGGCACTCTTATTTCAGAATAAAAGCACCCATGGATGGAATTATTCAGTAATAGCTATTATAATTTAAATTCACACCCTACTTTAGTCCAGATTAAGTTTCAAGTGTAGACAAGGTATTACTACGGACAGCGCTGTCCCGTGGGGGGAGCGGGACCAAGGGCCAACTGGCCTAGGTGGGGCCCTGCCCCCCCCCCATGCTGGAGGGGAGTCGGGCCACTACACCCTACCAGGGAGCCAGCCCGGGCGGGGAACCTGAGGCTGCCAGCCGGGAGCCGGCTCCGACCCCGGCCCTGGAAAGGGGGGCTATCGGTGGGGGGAGCCGATCACAGCCAGAACCCCAGGCTGCTGCGGCTGGTGCCCCAGCCGGGGACCCCAGGCCACCGCCAGTGAGGGCTGGCCCTGGCCGCATGGGGCAGGCTGGCCCAGAGGCGGGTCCCGGCCACCTGCCCCGCCCCTGAGCCTGCCTGCTCCACCCCGGGGGTGGGGAGGGCTAGCCCAGGGGCCGGGCTTAGTGCTCCCTGCCCACCCTGCTGCCTTCGGCTCCCTGCCAAAGGCAGCAGGGAGCAGGGAAGAGTGTGGCCGTGGGGGCACCATGGTGCAGGCCGCGCACTACCCCGCTGGGAGCGGGAGAGCGCAGGGCCCGCGTAACTGCGGGACCCGGGGCGATCGCCCTGTTCGTCCCCCCCAGGGACGGCCCTGACTACGGAACATAACCACCATAACTGGAATAACGTGATCTGTTTAAGTGGCAGGCTCTGGTGGATTCTCTATAATTCATAGAGTATCTTAAATCTAAGGGCTATGCAGAATTTCATACTTCTGATTATCTATGTTGAACTAACAAACAGTCCAAAGTGTGTGTGCAGGTACATTTGTATTCAAACCTTCTGTGTAATAAACATAGCACTACAACAGGAGTAAAAATATATAGAAATAAATTAGAGTACTTTCTCTGTAAGGCCCAGCAAAGATTTTGGCAAGAGCTTTATTATAAGCATATGTGTAATCCCACTGACCTCAAACATCTGGGAAAATCTAGTCAGGATCAGTGCCCAATGCACTCTTTAAATGGCAATAATATTCTTTTATTATTGATCTGAGTATTGTTTTATCTAGCTCTCTTTGAACATAGAAAGTAGGGCATTTGCTTTTTTTCCTCCTCCTCACCGGTAAGGCCCAAGTAAAATAAGATATTGTGGCACATCATTAAGTTTAATATTAAAGACAACAGAGTCCTGTGGCACTTTTAAAGACTAACAGATTTATTTATCGCATGAGCTTTCGTGGGAGAAAATCCCACTTCGTCAGACGCTTCAAAGCGTCTGACGAAGTGGGATTTTCTCCCACG
>ML685839.1:12631499-12832052 GCA_007922175.1 Pelusios castaneus | reverse complement strand
AAGTGGGATTTTCTCCCACGAAAGCTCATGCGATAAATAAATCTGTTAGTCTTTAAAAGTGCCACAGGACTCTGTTGTCTTTCTACAATAGACTAACACGGCTACCCCTTTGGAATTTAATATTAAAAGCAGACATATACTGAAGTACATTACTAAATCAAGGCCTGATTCATTTTAAAATGTCATAATGTAAGAACATGAATATTACAGCATTTCCTTCTGTAAAGCCTGTTGATGACAGATTTTGTTTTCACTTGTTACCAATATCACCTGCACTTTACTACTGTAAAGCGGTACAAAAGATTCACATTTCAAACTTTGATTCATACTGTTTCAAAGTTTTTTTGATGTGGAGTGAGGATATTAGTAGTAAAAGATCAAGTGCAACAAATTAGTCATTGTACTACTATGATATGAAATTAATCTTTGATTATAGGTAGGTCATTGTAAAATGTAAACTTGAAGGGTGTAATAAATCAAGGACCAACGAAGTGTTAGAAATGCATTTTCAGATATGAAAGCATTCATGCAGTGCTTATCCCCCTTAAACATCTCAATGTATAATTATTTTAGAGTAATAACCCTTCAAGATGAAATGAATGAAAAATTGTATTGTTTAAAGTGTTAAAAGATGCAGATTAGCTGGTCTCATAAGTCACTTAAATATGAAACTGTCTGTTTGCTAGCTTTTTCTTAGAGCATATATTCCATGCCCTTTGTGTATTTTTAACATATGTATCTTCTCATTTTCAATTGCTGTTAATCTTGGTCTTCTACAGCCCTGATAAAGATACATTAAAATATACACAAAGGGGAAACTATCAACCTATATTTTTAGAGGTTTTTAGGTGGAGGGACCCAGGGAATTCCTCCCCACCTCTCCTGAAAAATCTATCTCCTTGTTATAAATCTTTAGTAATTTCCTAGACCATAAATGTGTTTGGGCTTTCCTCTTTTATTGCCCCATGTGCTGAATTTTTAGTTGCTATATATTAACATTCATCTGAATGTCAAATATGCGTATCTGAGTCTTGATGATATATATAAAATAAAAACTATCTAATTTGATCAAATACATCAGTAGGTCTTTGATCTATCTATAATTTACTGTGTATCTGTAAGATCTGTGGGTGAATTGTCCATTGCCCTGTCTCCCACGATTACACACACAAATCACCATGAATATTACAGTATGTCCAAAAGCCCGCTCTAATTTCAGTAGTGTTTCTGAATGAAAACTCTTTGTGCACTCTTCAGAATGCTACTATATATAGTTTTGATGACAGAACAGAATTTGTTCTAAATATTCCAGAACAGCAAGGAAAACATAAACCCCGGTGCCCCCACCATTATTAACCTGTTCAGTGTACTGGATTCTTATTCATTATCATAAAAGATAATCCCCATTAGATTTCTCATCTATTCTCAAGTTAAATTTTGCTTGTTGTCATTTGGGAACCCTTTATTTGTAGTTTGATTTAAATCTGATGTTCTTTAAACTTTCAGATTTTAAAGGTTCTTTTGTGAGTGAGTTCCAACTAGTAGAACTCAGATTACTGATGGTAGAAGATTGGTTTTTACTGATGTTCCTCACTCCTGCTTCCTACCCAAAGAATAGCAGAATATTGTGAAGCCAGACACTTTTCCATTAAGGCATCTCATAGCATGGATCAACATGACAGTGGCCTTGCCTCAGTTTCTCTTTGAATCCTCAACTGATCCACCCCATCTCCACTACCATCCGGGTTGAGTTGACTTAGCTCTCAAGTTAGTTCCCATAAAATTTCCACTCCTGCCCAGGTACCCAAAGTCCAAAATAAACACAAAGTCTGTGTCTACACTTGCAAGTTAGGTCGCCTTAAGGAAGCTTAAGCCAACCTAATTTAGTCCTTGTCCACATCAGGCTTTCATTAGGTCTACTTAAGAAATTCCTTAAGTCGACCTAATGAAAGCTTAGGTCGATGTAGTAAGATCTGCCGGTTAGGTTGACCTAACCCTCCTTAGGTCGACCTAACCCTCCTTTAGGTGGACCTAAGCACAGTGTGGATGCTTAAATCCACTTTATTAAGTCGACCTAAGGGCAGTTAGGTCAACTTAACAAAGTAGACCAAGTCCACGTCCATGGAAACCACTTTGTTAAGTCTACTTAATAAATTTGACTTTAAGTCGACTAAAAGTCGGCCTTATTAAGTCGACTTAATAAAGTTGATCTAACTTTTTGTAGTGTAGACATAGCCAAAGAAACCTAAACTCTTCCCTTCACTCAGGAAGGCCCTATTAGGCCTCAATCTTCCAGGGTTCTTGGCCCTAGCTTGCCTTATCTCACAGTGAGAACTCAAAGTCCATTATCCCTGCCTCAAGTTTCATAGGACAGGACTGATAAAGCCCCCAATAGACCATTAACCCTTTCCTGTCTTGGTTGGAGTCTATATACTCCAGCAGAATACATTGCCTTGTCCAAAGATGACCTACCATTTTTTGTGCCCTCAGAAAATCTCTGCCCCTAACAACATTCACACTGACACCATACAACCACACAGTCAAAGGTCATATTAGTGGTAGTATAACCTGCTGGTATAGGGCACTCTAAGAAGTATACATAATCCCCAGAAACCATGATCACCAGCTTTGTGATAATGCTCAGTCACCTACTAATGTGTATACTATGCCTTTTGAGGATGCAGGTCAGCACAGGGCAATACAACTTTGTTCCACAATGTCAACATCTGGACAGAAGTGGATGGTTTTGAACAGGCATTATAGAAGGACTAGCTCAATGAAAAGCTGATTGTAACCAACTAGGTAGACACGAAGCTGAAAAGATCTGCCAGATTTCATGAACTTTCTACCTGGAGTGGTGATGAGGAACTAGGTTTAGCTATGATCTGGAGCTGTATCTACTAAAGGTTAATTTATACATTTAATGAATATCTACAGAAGCTGTTTATTTCTTAAGTATTTTGGTATGTTTTGTTCTCCTTCTTAGATAACTGCCTACCTCTGTAGAGAGTGCCTTAGTAAAGGAATTTGTTAAAGTGCCCAACTCATAATGGGAAAAAAAGATGCTGGTGAATGTGTATATGTACTTTACATAGAAAAGTATAAATGCTTATGACATCCATCACAGTCCTTGTGGATGTTGTAAAAAGGAAAAACAATACTTAGAATTGAGTTGGACCCTAAGTACCAGTGAGACAGAGCCATTCTGCCAACAGAAAACTGGCAAAAGAAAGTATCTATATTAGATGTATTAGGCTATAGGGCTATGACCATCACCCATGGAAGTCAGTTGGAGTCTTTTCCACTGGCTTCAGAGAACTCAAGATTAGAATCTCAAGCTACCTGTGCACTACAGAAAGGGACCCGTGGAAACAAATCTCAGTGCCTGGTCAACTTGCTCAGGTGTGCACTATGGAGCTAAAAATAGGAGTGCAGCCAACAGATAAATATTTCTATAGAGTGAAACATCTGGTTAACTGAACAGTCTGACCTGGTCATATTTTACTGAATATTAATTTCCTTAGTGAGACAATCAAATATTTATGCAATTCTCAGGGAGCAAGTAAAAACGTTTGAACTAAGCCAGGAGTGTTGAATTACTGCATAATCCATCTAGCTGCATAAATTAATTGCAGTAGTTTACTGTTTACTGCCCAAAAAGGGGCAGTGTTTGCTTTATTAAACAAGAGCTCTTTATTAAACTGAAGTCATCTTGGGCAGAAATAGCAGTTTACAATTTTTTTTAAATGTCTCTTTGCAAACTTCAGTACCTATTTGGCTCCTTATTTACACAGTTTAAACTAGATAAACATTCTGGTCACTTTCATTAGTGACAAATAGTCTAAAGATATTAACAGAAACAATGATCTGAGGGTGACAACTATCTGCATAACTTCCAAGTGAGGGTGAAATGAATTAACATTTGATTAGTTCTGGCATCTGCAGAAACAAGTCCATGAATGTTAGTTATTATAATATGCTATATGAAATGAAAGCTAACCCATTTATGTGCCCTAACCCTAGAAAAGTTACTTCAAGTGTCCAGGAATGCCTTCAAGAATGGCTACAGCGGGTGGGTAGAAATAACTTTTGTTCATAAAAAAATAAAATTCAAATGAACTTCCTGCTTCACTCAGTTGAAGCCAGGACAAATACTCCACAATATAATATTTATTTTTATGCTTCAATACCTCGCATGTGGTGTGAACTACCGCCCAGGTCCAGGAGTCTTATGGCCACCTTTGTGACCTGGAGACTTCAACATTCAAGAAGGCTCTCAAAGTCACCGTGCCAATTAAAAAAAGTTCTGATTTCTTTTAAGATAATTGCACATCTACCCTTCCCCCACCCAAAGAGCTGTTGTGTTATCTGCTGATCACAGCCTTCTTCACAGCAACAGCCAGTCTATTCAAGAGCCCCACGTCTGAAATGCACTCAAAACACATTTTTATTTATTTATTTATTTTTAAAAAAAGACTTACTCTAAAGTTCTGTCTTTATCTGGGGCAAATGCTTTGGAGAAGATGTCTCAAGAAAGAGGCAGGTGGAAATGTCCATTTAGGAAAGAGATTCCCCCCTGTTCTCAAAAGGCAGAGATGATGGGCAGAAAAAGGCTTTGATTAGTGTCCTATGCCGTTTAAAACACCTTCCCACCCGTCCCCTTCACAGTTTAGCATGGCAGTAGTTGCGCCTCATGTGGTTAAGGAAAAGAGCCTTTGAGGTGACAGTTTCATCTAATGAACAAATGTCAATTAGTGGCGGGAGAGGGAGATGCATATATGCGCCGCAGCCAAGAGTGGAGAAATATTTGAATGGGTGATGAATCCATTGTTCTTTCTGAGCAATAGTATCTTGATCTCTCTCACACTCACAGGGTCCAATCACCAGGTTGCGTTCAGCAAGTCATCGATTCCAGGTGCATTTGAATTCAAGGAGAAGGGTTAGCCCGTTCTCTCCCTGCCCCTCCCAAGTGCAGAAGCAGAGCAAGTTTCCCACTATCTCGGCTACTTAAAAGAAAAAGAGCCCTCTCTGCCCAATCATTTGAATCAGAGCTAAATAATAGAGCGGTGTAAGAGGATCTTCGCTCGGGCACCCCCACCAACCGTGCTCTTCCAAAGCAAGAAGAAATTGTAATAAAAACGTGCACTTACCATTGCAATCTCATAATGCTTTGTCATGGGCTTTATTTAAAAAAAAAAAAAAAGAGCAAAAAACTTAGGAATTTTCAGAACAGCCTGTGCAGGGTGCACCGTGAAGGCAGCATTTAAAGTGTTTCTAGTAATCACAAAAGGCGAGCTGCTTGCCCAATCAGAAACAAAATAAAGTAGATCCCCCCCCTCCACCCCCAGCCCAGACAGAAAGCCAAGCCGGGGGTGGGGAGATGAAGGGGGTGGGGGGAGTGATCCAAGCTTCCATCTGACTACAGGAAACGCCTGGCTTTTAAAAATCAGCACCACACAGTGAAAGCGCTTGTCTGCCGCGCAAGGAGCTCAGCCACGGAGAGAGCGAGCCCCAGCTCAATTCACTAACCCTGTCGTGCAGTGATGGATGGTTTTCCTTTAGTAAAATACTTCCAAAGGCGCGCGCACGTTTGAATCCCCCTGACCCCCCTCCCCCCCCACACAGAGCTGAAGTCATTTCTGGAGGCTGGAGGGTCTGTCTCTCTCCTTCCACTGCCGCACAATAGCTCGGGTGCAGCTCTACCCAGAGCCCTAAAATAGTCCTTCTTGTTCCTGTCCTAGGCTTAAAAAGCCAAACAAGATGACCCCGCTGCAGTGAAAAAGGGGTGGGGGTGGCATGTTAGTGACAGGAGCCAGAGAAGCGTGGCTGTCCAGGACAATAAGAAGCAATCCCCTCCACCCCCAATCCCTACCGCCTGGGGCTAGCTCTGCAGCAGAGGGAAGGAAATGCACCCGCAGGTCGGAGGATGTCGAAGCCCCTCACTAAAGCTGGCCATTTCGCCCTAGCTCAGTCCAGCACAAGTGGAGCCCCCCGTTTCTGGGATCGCGGCCAGCAAGCACCTGTCACCTTCCCGCAGCCTTCCTCGAAAGGGGGCTGAGGAGGGGGCAGGGACCAACCCTCTCACCCGCTGCAGCTGGTGCCTGAGACCCACGGCTCATTGCAAGTCCCTCCCGCAGGCTACTGCCCGTGGCGTGGCACAGGGAAGGCTGCGGGTGGGGGCCGCTAGTAGCATGCAGGATAGGGCGCATCCGAGTGGGACAAAATGCCAAATGCCCCGCTTTGCTCCATTATCCCCCCTAGAGATTGGCGGCCGTGTCATTAGCCCACGGCAAACAGCGCGCAGCTGGCCGCTTTATTCTCGCCGGGAGAGCGGAGGGAGCAGGTGCGGAGGCTCCGCCGATCGATGCATGCCTCTTCCCTGGGAGGCCGAGGAGGAACCACCTTCCCTCACGCAGCCCCTCGCCTCCTCCCTCACTTCTCTCATCCCCGGGTGCCCTCTGGAGAGCTAAAACTGGGGCTCAGGCTAAAGAGCAAGACTCCTTCCCACATTCAGATGGTGAAGACTCTCTCCTGAGACCAGGAGATCCTTGCTTTGCTGCTGACCTACAGTGTGACCATGGGCAGGTCACTTAGGGCCAGATTTTTAAAGGTATTTAGGCTCATCAAGATGCAGAGGCATCCTAGGATGGGAGTTAGGTGCCTAAGAAAAGCCCAGATCTTGAAGGGGTGGAGGCACTTCAGTGGGAGTTAGGTGCCTAAGTACCTTTGAGGCTCTGGTCCTAGGTGCCTATTTATATCTTTAGGTGTCTAAATACCTCTAAAATACATCCCTTAGTTTCTTTGGCTGTGTCTACACTGAGAAATTTAGGTCGACTTTACCAAGTCGACTTTACTAAATCGACTTAGGGAGTCCACACAGGACTTTTAAGTCAACTTAAAGTTGCCCTTACTAAGTTGACTTAGTCTACACTAGACTCTCTAAGTTGACTAGTTAGGTCCAGGGGTAGGAAGGCTCATTTGGAGCCTCGGCTATGGGAGCTCGTCCTGGGGAGAGCCAGCCCCACATGGGGCTGGCTCTCCCCGAAATGACAAGCCCCAGAGCGGTCCGGGGGAGAAGGGACCGTGGAGCTCCATTCTGGCCCAGACCGCTCAGCTCCCTTCTCTTTGGGACCCCAGCGGTTCCAGCTACAAGGGAGCCCCATGGCTCCTTTCTGCCCAGGACCTGAGCGGTCCTGGCAAAAAGGGAGCCGCGGCTTCCTTCTTGCCGGGAACCGAGTGGATCACAGCTAGAAGGGAGGGCGTGGCTCCTTTCTGGCTGGGACCGCGCTCCGGCTGCTAGGGAGCCCCTGGGGGCTCTCCAGCAGTTGGAGCGCCATGCTGGCAATTGCTGGTGCTCCAGCTGTTAGAGAGCCCCCAGGGCACGGTGTCCAGCTGCTGGGGAGCCCCCGAGGGCTCCCTAACAGCTGGAGCATGGTCCCAAAAGTAGCCACAGGGCTCTGTTCTGGCTGGGACCGCTCAGTCCCGGGCAGAAAGGAGTTCTGCCTTCCCCTCTGGCCTGGACCACTGGGGTCCCAGCCAGAAGGGAGCCCCGCGATCTCTTCTTCCCGGGACGTGAGCGGTCCCAGGGAGAAGGGAGCCAGGATGAGCCACTAACGGCTTCCTGGGGAGAAGGGAGCAGGGGCTCCCTTTTTCCCCTGCCCTGCTCTAAGTCAAGTCGACTTAGGGCGTCCACACTGTTTAAGTCGACTTAAGAGGCCAACTTAATCATTAAAGTCGACTTAAAAGGAGGTCTAATTAAGTCGAGTTTAAATTTCCTTAAGTTGATTTAAGCAGCAGCTTAAGTCGACTTAAGGAAACTCCAGTGTGGACACAGAGTAAATTAAGTTGACTTAAGCCTGCTTAAGTGGACCTAATTTACTAGTGTAGACGCACTTTTTGTGCCTCAGTTCCCTCTGTAAAATGCAGTTAATCTTTCCTACCTCTAGACATTTTGTGGAATTTTATTTTTATTAAAACTGCCCTCCTTTCGGCCCCCGCTCCCTTTTAAAATCCAACTGTATCTGCTGTTTGGAGAGTTAACATCACAGCAGTGAATTTTCTGCTCTCACAATCTCTATATTTTTAGAGTGGCGGCATTTATGTAACAAACACAGAAAGAATTAGCTCATTAGCTGCTGGGCAAAAGTCCTGCCCTCAAGTTTTATTCAGACAATGCCAATATGATCATAATTTAATGTGCCTCTTGTGTTTAACTGTATCGTCTCACAATATCCTTTCCGGGGTGTTGTATGGCTGTAACTCAGACATATGCCAGTATTTTACACTTCGGTTCAGTGTAGCTGAATTTAGCTCAAATTGAATGTTTCTAATTTGACTTCAGACTCTAAATGCTTATGCAATAGTACTCAGCTGTACCACTTATTAAAAATATTCTGTGTGCCATCCTCTGCTCCCTGATCAATGATGACAGTACATGGGCCTGAGTTTGAAGCCAGGACCCATGGATACTTATTCAATGTAAAATATGGTATTCACCACAGAAAAAGTTTGACACAGCTACGGTAGGTAATAATGGAATTTTCTTAACTGAGTGGAGCCTGTTTCTTTCTCCTTTTCATTGTGTGCATATCTGGGATATATCTCAGCAGCATCTGTTTTTCTCATCTTCCTTGTAGCTGCAGATATATTATGCTTAGTTATCATTGAACCTTTGATGGCAATACTAGAGACTATGACAAAGATAATTATCCAAAAGTAATAGTATTTTTATTCTAAGCACAATGGTACTCAACCTTCAACAGATAGAGAGGCATCTTGTCATTGAATGATATTACAGAGAACTGCAAAATCTTTGCATTGTGACATCCTTGTGTCAATAGGTGATGATGATGCATCACCATCAATCGTTGCTATTGCATATTGTTGATGTGTAATGATAGCAATGCAACTTCAGTCTCTCTCACTCTCCCCCCCCCCATGTCCCCAGTAGATCTGGGAAAGATTCACTCCTCATCTCACCCCCCAAGTCTAAAAGGAGAGACTGTGTCTATCTCCCTTCTCTGTCTCTCCCTGCCATCTCCAGCCCTACATTTCCTGGCTGCTAAGAAGGAAGAGATGATCTTTTATTTCATGCTAACCTGATATTATCACAGGACTTCTTGCTTTGCTGTTTCAAGGGACCAACAGCTCTCCTGAGAGGGAGGAAGAGCTGCATAGAACACAGAAGCTGACAGAGAGGTAATTTAGCCAACTAAGAGATTTCTTCCATATGGAGGCGCACATTTCTTCATTTCCTGAAATAATCTGGACAGGAAGTGCACTAAATCTGAATCTCTTCCTGTCCTTTACTCTGTGTTTGTTCCCCATTAGAGAGATGCTCTCACAGGCCTTGCCTTCGTTGAGAAAACGAAAGCAGGTGCTAACATGAAAATACACAAATTAACATGAAAATGCAATTTAAAAATCAATGAACAGTGTGAATACAAAGGGAAACATTCAGATGAAGAACGAGCAGGCAGATTTAAGTGTGATGTGGAATACTAGCTAACCAACAGCTAAGCAATGATTTAGAAAACATTTACACATCCAAGATGTGTGTAAATTGGAGGGTCACATCATATACTAGCTTGCACTCATATCTCATCTGCTAACATTTATCATTATTATATTCAGAGGAATACCTTTGTCTTTCTTTTTATCTCCAATTTGGAAGTAAGGTTCTTTCTTCTCTACTCTCTCCCTGCTCTTTTGATAAACAATTTTATAGAGATGTTCTTCCAATCTAATGTACACCATCTGAATATAATCTCATCTGTTAATTAGATGTCCAGCTGTGTGTCTCCCTTGGTTCCTGAATAACTATTTAAGGCACGTTGGAAGTTGAGCACTGAACACAAATAGGAGCGGGCGTATGGTGAGCAGCAGGGCTAGATTTGTTCCATTTTGCACATACACTGATCACCAAGAGACCATGTTTTTACAGTACAAGTTAGCTATTCCCTGAATAATTTTGCTGTATGTTTTACATTAGTGCAATGTACTCTTGTAAGAGACAGTTCCTGTTGTAGGTTTGTCATTGTCTTTTTTTTTTAATCAAAATGGTTTTGTTCTAGCCGTATAGTCATTTTTCTTTTAAGTAAATGGGTTTCCTTAACAACAAAAAAGGGACAAATATTTGCTTGTGTGCAAGGAAGGAACTGATGAATAAAGTAGTTGTATTAATGTCAGATCATTTATCTGCCACAGTTGCTATACTTTTGCAATGCATTTCAAGGGGGTTCCTTCTGCTACTTAGAAATAATACTTTGCACATAAGGGGGCTTTCATTCATGGATCATAAAAAGAAATTAATGTAACCTCTTAATGACCCTGTGAGTTATATTTGTGTTTGTTGTACTTATTTTACAGATGGGTAAACTGAGGCTAGAGTAATTAAAAGCCAAGAAGAGAGCCCAGAAATCCTGATTTCTATTTCCATCTTCACTAGAATTTCAGTAGTGAAAATCCAAACAAGCTAATCAAAGAAAGTGTCTGGCTTGATTTGTGCATAGCTGAAAGCAATGTGGCTAAATCCTTCAAAAAGTCTTATATTATATTCTCACTATTTGCACAATCCATTTCAAAAGGCTTGATCTTGTTTCCCCTGAAGTCAATTGCAACACTCCTTAATGGCCTCTAACTCTGTAATCCATCTCTTTTGAAAAATCCCAGGAGTCGATCCTGCAGCTTTCTGTACGTTAACTCTTGCTACTGACGTAAGTTGGCATTAAACACCATGACAGACTTCAGGAACAGGCACAGAAAATAGGTAATAGACCATTTCCTAAAAGATCTCTGAAAACCAACATTAGTACAGTTGTCAGTCTAACTATTCTTTTAAGAATTTGTCCTCATCAAAGGTCCTCTGAGTAATAGTCTATCGTGCATCCATCATATACTGTATTATTGCTTAGAAGGTAGTATGCTGAAGTACTATTCAGGAATGCTGCTTGCATTATAGCACCCTAAAATGCTTTGAGAAATATATTGTGTTGATATATTCTTAAATTAAATACATAAATACCAGCTACATTAAATATTCTTCCTTAATTTGATGGGGGCAGGGGCAGGGGGACGACTTATGGGCTGACAGAGACAAAGTCTGCTGAGTTTGGGATTTGTTTTAAGGCCTATCAAATTTTCCCAATTCTGAGAAGGGAGTGAGCTAGGGAGGATGTAAATAGATTAAACAGGGATGGTATTTGTTGTTAGCCTTGTTGAGTGAGGAGAGTGTTTTAGGATTTGTTCATGATGAAATGTGCATTTGGTCAGTGTGGCAGGGGAGGCACATTGTAAAAAGCACATTTCCGATAAATATGTTTTTAAAATGTTACATTAAAATAAAAATTTGCCTCAAATTAAATTCAGAGAATATTTTTTGAATTTTATTTTAATTTAAGGTAGTGAGAGCAGAAGAAAAATTTACACTTCTTAAGCAATATGGGTGAAATCTTGGCCCCACAGAAGTCTGTGACTAAACCGTCCTTGCTCCGTAGATGCTAAGGCTAGGAAAAAAATCACTGTGATCATCTAGTTTGACCTCCTGCATAATACAACCCACAGAACTTACCTGAATTAATTGCTGTTTGAAACAGAGCATATCTTTTAGAAAACACCCAACCTGAACTTCAGTGGGGATTTGATGGGTAAGTCTGCACTGAAGTTAAATATCCACAGCTGGGGCCATGTTAGCTGACTAGGGCTCAGGTTACAGACCTACTTTATTAATTGAGGTGTAGCTGTTCAGGCTCAGGCTGGGCTCCAATTTCTGGAATCCTGCAAGGAGGAAGAGTCCAGAGTCCAGTATCCAACCTGACCCTGAATGTCTACACCACAGTTAAACAGTCCTGGTGTTGGGCCAGGTTGTTAGTTGGTTATAGTTTTAACATAGGGGAACATCTGGGGGAAACTAAGGGAGCATCTTAAGTTGGCTGCATCCTAGGGATGCTTGGCAGAGTTCCCAGGCTGTCAGCTTGCCAGAAGTACGTAGTCTGCCCGGAGACAGGGACCGTGCGCAGAGTCTTGAGTGCTGCGTGCAGAGAGGGCCAAGGGCAGACCCAGGCTCTGTGGCAGGAAGCATTCTGTACCAAGATTGGGCAGGGAGATCCCATATATGGATTTGCGCGTGTGAGGGCCGGGGCTGTCCGTCAGAGAGGCAGCCCTGTAATGTTACTTTGTGTGATTGGCAGACCAAGATTCACAGACCAGGATGAGAAGCAGACGGACCGAGTCGGGAGGACTGCGGACCTGGGCCAAGAAGCAGATGGATTGGGCTGACTTACCTGAGACCCAGAATGGAGTCTGACCACCCTTCAGTCAAGCAGAGCTTCAATGCCCTGCTGGGTGAAGAAAGACAGTGAATAAGAGGCTTCCCTTGGTTGGTGGGTGGGATATACATTTAGATAGGGGTTTCGTTAGTTATTTTACTTACCTTGTTATTTCCTCACTCTCCCTTGCTACAATAAACTGGTGTTATTTGTTAATTAGATAGGAGAGTCCTCAACTGGTTCCTTTTCCTAATCAAGCTGGTCACAGTTGATATATGCTGATGGCAGGGTTGCACCTGGGCTGGGCTCATCCCAGATTGATCTGGGCTTAATTAGCTAGTTGGCTAACAGAGTCTGGTAACACTGTAGCCTGAGTCAGCTGACACGGGCCAGCTCTTGGTGTTTGTCTAGACATAAAGAAGGTTTTACCAATAACAAACATTCGGTGTGAGTGGGATTGTATTCCTGTGGAAGAGTAGCACGCAAAAAAAGAAGCAAGCAACGCTGGTTTTTATAGAACAGACTGGCTGCGACTGAATGCTTTAATGTCAGGCAACAATATTGGGAATAATCGGATAAATGGTTACAAAGTGTGGAGGATCAATATTAAGAACTGTTAATTTTCATCCTCACCTCAGACCCCAAGTTTGTGATTATATTTAATTCAAAAAGCATATTCAGAGGTAAAACAGAAAGGAGGCAGAATCAATTATTTCTCTATAGACTACAAGAATACCATCCTAAGCCTGAATGCTTAACTAATAAGGCACTCAGAAAGAGCACTCTTCACAGCAGGTCATAAAAATGGCTTAATTTGAAAGACAATGTGCTTGGCATGCATACACAGTAGGTCCCATTCACTAACTTATTGTGGTTTCATGTTAACATAATGAAATATTGTTCTGTTCCCTCTAGACTAAATTTTTCTTTACCTCCCCAAATCAATAGTCTAATGTCATTTTTGCACTGTTCCAGTTGCTTTGAGTTTGAGATCTGTTGCTATAAAATAAGGAATCATCCACTAACTGGAATTTCTTCTTCGCATTTTGAAATCATTCTTAAAATTATGGGAGCTATGGGCATCCCTAAATGGCCCTATATTCTATATCCCCTATATTTTAAGAATGCCTGTTAAATAGAGCTGTGTGGGAAAGGATTTTCCTGTCCAGCAAAAGTTTTTGAGAAGATTGCAAAAGATTTCTCATTCTGCATCAGGGTGAAATGGAGACTATTTGAAGTTTATAACACATAAAAAGAGAGAGTCACCCCAAAACAGCCAATAGTTTTGGAGTTAGGGTACTCACCTAGGTTCTGGGAATCTGAGATTTAAGTCACCGGTCTGTGATGGGCAGAGTGAGGACTTGAATCTGGCCTCTCTCATATTCCATGTGAGTGTGCTAAATACTGGGCTATTAATTATTGAAAGGATGTGTGTATCTCTCTCACCTCCGCCCATCTTGTACCTGAGAAGCATTTTTTGTTGGAACTGTTATGTTTTAGTGAAAAGTTTTGGTTTTGATGAATTGTCATATCCCGATGACACATTATTGTATTGGAAAATTCCCAATCAGCTTTATTGTTAAGGCATATATTCAAAACATAACTTAATTACCACTGGTTTCAGCCCCACAGCTTCTGTGAGATTTTTAGCGTGGGTGTCTAATACTAAGTCAGTTACTGAAAGTTGCTGTACACCAGAATTCTTATTGAACTTGGGTTCGGAGCTTTTCCAGTTATTGCCCTTGCTCCCATGTCCACGATTCCCAGTTGGCTCTTGACTGTAGAAGGTGTTGAGCCCTCTCTGTGCTTATTGAAGTCATTAGGATTTGGAGTTACTTTGTACCTCTCAGGATTAGGCACCCAGTGAGGAATAAAAAGTCATCTAATTTATGATCAGTTGTTCACTGTACAGCAGTAATTGTGTATTATGAAAATTCTTGCTCTCTGAGTCACTAGTGGCCTCAGAATTTGCCACTCCCATACTCACAGTAGTCATAACTGCCTTGGCATCTCAACTATTCCTCCAGATAAAATTAAAATGACCTTAGGCACTTTAGTATAATAGCTTCAGAGCACATTAGTTGCATTTATCTCTCTCATAAAAGAAGAAATGTATTAGTTTTAGCCATATTTCCCACTTTAAATATGGAGAATATCTTTCAAAATGGAAGAGACTTTTGAAGGCCTCAGTCCAGGAAAGCATTTAAGCATGTGTTCTAGAACTTTCCTCAGGAGTTAAGTGTTTGCTTAGGTGTTTTCATGAACTGAGGCTAAAGTGTGATCTCTGTACTTTCTACTGACTTGGTAATCAATGTATCCTCAGCTAATAAATTCTCAAGTTTCTGAATTAATTTAGCCCAGGCTATGATTACATTGTGTAAAGAGTACACATCGTTGTTGGAGTGGTGTGTTGGAAACATTCGGATAATGCAAAACAGCCCACCACATGAGGACAACGACAACTGTACTACTGCCTTTGAAAGCGACAAAATAGATCATTATAAGAAGAACTAAAGATTACATATTACTTTTTGAATAATGAGAGTTTAAAGAAAAAGAGAGATAAAATAATAGTTAACAAACAGTAGCTGATTTCTCAGCTGCAAGTCTCCCATAAAATGGCCCTCCTGGGTTCTTGTCCATTTCTAAGAATCTTTTTATACATGTGCAATACATATGTAACTTGTAAATGTTTCTTGCGCATGAACTTGATTTACTTTGCTCATTGGTGAAGTTATAGATAATGTCAAAATGTTTAGTGTGATTAATAAAAATAATGTAATCGATAGAGCATATATCATGTCACCCAAAAATTTAGAGTAATTTCATGTGGGGAATTCCTTGACACAGCAATATCATCATACATTTTACCATCATCACACAATAACTCGTGAAACTGTGAAGTTCGGAAGAGTAACTGCAATAAAAACTGAGAGTAACCAGAATTGGAGGCTCCAAGAATCCTTCAATAATTGTATGAACTTCTATGTGTGCAATGAATCTAAAGGAGCATTTTTAAAGCAAAAAGCCAAGTATTGTGTTCCTTTAAGGGTCAGGTACCAATTTCACAGACATGACTTTGCAAGAATCAGATAATGCAGCTGAAATATATAAATCTATATGCTTTCTTTACTATCTGCTGTACAGTTACATATGTTTTGAAGTTACTGTTCAGATGCTCATTTTTCCTATCTATTTTCAGAAATCCCCTGGTCTCTTCCCTTGCTGTTCACACACTGTGAGAACCTGTTCCAAAGGGGTAGCCTTGTTAGTCTAGTTCAGCAAAACAAACAAGGAGTCCTGTGGCACTTTTAAAGACTAACACATTTTAAAAGTTCATGCGATAAATACATTTGTTAGTCTTTAAAAGTGCCACAGGAGTCCTTGTTTGTGAGAACCTGGTTTCACTGAATACTTAACCTATAGTTTAGGATAGGTACAGTACAGAAGAGGCCACTGTTCTTTTGACTCATATAGCTAGTCCTATATCTCTGTGGCAGGGAAACTCGTTAGCTTGAGATAAAATCTCTTATTTAAATGTGGATTGTATTTATTTGGCTGTATAAAATCTGCCATCTCAGAGGTTGGATTGCAGTTCAGAGATTCACTTAATCTTCTGTCATACAGTGCAGCATAATATGTGGTGTATACAATGTAAGCAAAGGATCTGTTGGTGCTTTTGATATCTGGTCAAGAATACTAATTGCCAGTGAAAAGCCTCATTGAGGAGATGACCTCAATTTATTAAAGGTAATCAAAGAACAATGGAAACAAAACCTACTTACTTAGCTGTGTTTTGCTTGTGAACATTAATGGGTTTCTGACTGCTCTTAAATGTAATGAAATAGCTTGATCTACTGGAACCATATAAAGCTGCTTGCACAATAAACCAAGCCAAACAATTTGGACTGGCTTGATTAAGAACTAGATCAGTGTTTACAAACGGCTTTAACAAGAGGGGTCATGACAAATTCCCAACTCTCTATTAATATTAACTGTAGCTGTGTAGACTACAATATCATCTCAAGGGACTGGGATATTAGAAAATAAATAGAGCCAAAAAGATTTTACCCATTGTTAAAAGAGAAATGTCTTGATTCTCATTTACACTAAGGCCCCTTTACACTTCCAGGCACTCTGGCCCCATGTTTCCTACTCATCTGTAACTTTATTTTGCTCAGCCTTTGTTAAAAAAATGTTTGTAGCAGAGATGAGCCATATTATACCAAAATAGTAGGATATTTAGCAAACTACAGCATCTGCAAGTTGGCAGATGCCAACCTGTTTGCACTTATTTTTTCTACCCACTGTTTTTATTTTGGCTCATACACTGTAGCTGCCATCCAAACTGATGGTGATAATTCAAAACAACTGTTAAAAAGCATATTTATTTAAATGTGTCGTAATTTACATTATGTGTCAGTTAGAGTTGTTGAACTTGCTCTCTTTCTCTGCTCAGAACTCCCAGGCTTAATTAAAAGTTATTGTAGAAATCATCCTGGTTTTCATTTGCTCAAGAAAAATGACTCTGTAACTTCTACCTTCTTAGAGCACACCCAATCCTCTATGAGTAGGTCTACATGGCCCAAAACCAAAAAACCTCTCTCCAAACAAACACAAAATTCCCTGCACCAGTGAGTCTCAGAACCCAGGTCTACAGACTCAGGCTCACATGACAGTGCTTAAAATATCCATGTAGACATTTAAGCAAGGCCGGCCCAACCATAGAGGTGAACTAAGCTGTTGCCTAGGGTACCAAGCTTTAAGGGGCACCAAAGTAGATGGAAGTGATTTTTTTTTCTCTATTTTTTTTAAATTATATGTTATCTTCTATTAATACATAGGAGGAGGACACCAAAATCATACTCCACCTAGGGCACCAAAATCTCTTAGGCCAGCCCTGCATTTAAGGCTTGTCTCCATTGTAGATCTATCTCCCTAATCATCCGATCAGGTCTGTGAAGACCGGCTCAGCTGATGAGGAAGCTGCTGCTGGAAGACCACCCCTGCAGAAGGAGTAACAATAAGTCGGAGGGAAGGCATTTCCCTCTGGCTCAGGCTACGGAAGACAGTGTGGTAAGTAGAAGGTAGGCGATCAGAGGGAAATATGAGAGGTATTTTAAGTACTTTGCATATTTCCCTTCAATTGCCATTGAAATCCTGTAGCAGTAGATCAGCCCTTAGGTTCCAGCAGCACGAAGCCCTTGAGCATGAGTCTGTAAATCTGGGCTCTGAGACCTGTTGCCTGTGGATTATTATTATTATTGGCCATGTAGACTTACCACTTGGATCACCTAAAACCTTATTTACTCACAAAGGGTGCGTCTACACTTACAAATGAAGTCGATTTAAGCTTGCTTAAGTAGACTTAATTTACTCTGCATCTACACTACACTTTCCTTAAGTCGACTTAAGCAGCAGCTTATCATTGTGGAGGCAATGATAGTCTTTTTTTCCTTTAAGGGAAAAGGAATAAGCTTTACCAGTATAAGACACTTTTATATTGATATAATTGTGTTCTCACTAGGAGTTGTAGTGGGATAACTATTCTGGTTTTAAAAAAATTCAACTGGAGGTAGTTACACCAGTACAAAATCTGTATATGGACCAGACCTTTAAATGTAGAGACACAAAAGGAGACCAGCTAAGCTATTCACCTTTTTCCTGTCATTAAAACTGCTAGTAAAAAATACCAGAGTGTTGACATGTCATATTTGGAGACTGTGCCTGTTATGCCATATTACAGAACTAAGTAGCTGCCATTTATTCCACAGGAAGTTGTTGTCAGCCAGAAATGCTAACCTGTACTGGACCTCAAGACACTCACATTTAAATCTCCCCAAAACCTAAAATGTTTAATAGTCATACTGGCTCTTAACTGTGGAGTCAAAGTACTTTTCAACCTACAGCTAATTAAGACTCACAACATTCCTGACCAGTAGATGATATTTTCTTCAGTTTAGAAATGGAGAAATGGTCACAGAAATTCAAGTCACATTTTCAGAAGTGGCTACTGGTTTCAGAAGCACCTAATATTCCAACTGAAGCCAATGAGATATATTGGAGTTTAGAACCTCTGAAAATAAGACTCCAAAATAAGATTCTAAAATGGAGCACCTAAAAATGAGGCCTCCAAAATCAATGGCTGTGTCTGAAAATATGGGCCGAAACCATTTTCCCAAGTTCACACATCAGTAGCACTCTATTTCAGGAATCAATTTCTGGAGTGCTGACTCCCATATTCTCACTCTTATCTGGCCCAAATGTATAATTTAGAGAGAATGCCATCTGAATACAGAGCTATCATCATTGTTTATTTGATTTATATGTTCCAAAGGAGTAAATGTGTTAGTCTAGGTCAGAAAAACAAACAAGGGCTATGTCTACACTTGCAAGTTAGTTTGAATTAAGGAAGCTTAATTCGAACTAACTTAAGCCTTGGCCACACTAAAGGCTTCCTTCCCTGTCCTGCTCGGCCCCCATTGTACCCAGGTACAATGGGGCAAATGATAAGCCCCCTGGCACGTGGCAAGGGGTGTCCCCCCTGCTACCGTGGACCTGTCCCAAGTCCACCTAGCCCCTTTAAGTCGACTTAGGCATCCAGTGTGGACGCTCTAAGTCGATTTGGCAGGGTCCCCTTTAAGTCGACTTAATTTTTGAGTGGGGACATGCTAAATCGACTTAACAAAGTCGACTTAAAGTCAACTTTTTTAAGTCGACTTAGCTAAGTTGACTTAAATTAACAAGTGTAGACACAGCCCTTGTTTGTTTTGATTTATATGATGTTTCTGTGTGTATCTGTATCTGAATCTATGAAGTCTGGATTTTCAAAAGCCCTCAGTTTTGACCTAACTTTGTACTCATTGAAGGTAATGGGAGTTTTATCATTGACTTCAAGGGGAGCAAAAATAATCCCAGGTTGAGAACTTCTGAAAATCTCACCCTGAATATTGTCAGGGCTTTTCTTTAGTGACAGAGATATTAAGAAAAAGTCTTTCTGTCCTTGAGCCAGTCAGTATTTTGACATGCTTTATATTGAAATGCATAGTAGCACGATACCACCTTAGGCTGTGATTTTGTCATGTGCCATAAAATAAGCAAGGCTTAGTCCAGTCACTATCTAGGGTCAAAGGAACATCTTGATGATAAAGGAACTAGTGATAATGTTCTTCACTAAGGACCACTGCTGAATTAAAGCTCCAGCATAGTACAAAGTGGTGCCTGTGGTGTTGGATGTACCATCATTAAGAGATAATTTATCATTTTTTAATTGTTTATATTGTGGTAGACCCCAAAGTTCCCCTCAGATTTGAAGCCCTATTTAGGCTCATTTATACTAAGTCCCCTTTATACTAACTGGCAATGTACAGACATAGGAAGACACTGTCCCTGGTCTAAAGACCTTGTAGTCTATTTAAAGACAAGATGCATCAACTGAGTGTAATAAAGAAGAGGAAGAAAAGACAGAGGAAGGATGAGGGTAACTTAATAAGAATTTAAGATTACACAGATCAACCATGTAACTACATAAAGCCCACTGAAGTCATTGGAAATTTTCCTTTGGTTTCAATGGCTATATCTACACTTGAAAAGTTAGGTCGGCTTTATGAAGTCGACTTAATAAGGTCAACTTCAAGTCGATTTAAAGTGGACCTTATTAAGTCGATTTAACAAAAGTTGACTTAACTTTTCAAGTGTAGACATGGCCCCTTTTTGACCTTATTAAGTCGATTTACCATTTTAAATCAACTTAATAAGATCCACTAAAGCGCTAATCCCAGTCTCCACTGGCTTAAATCGACCTAATTGTTAGTTTGAATTAAAACCAGGTGTAATTAATTTGAATTAACTTTTCCAAGGGGGGACACAGGGGGAGCCTGGTATGCCCCCCACAGGGCAGGGCAGAGCCCTGCCCACCCTGCCCCTATGCCCTGCCAGGGTCCCTGTCCCCCTTTGCCCCATTGTACCCATGTACAATGGGGCAAAGCTGAGCCCTCTGGCACAGGGCAAGGGGTGCTCCCCCTACCCCCATGGACCTGCCCTAGGTCCCCCTAGCCCCTAGAAGTCGACCTAGGCATCCAGAGTGGACGCTCTAGGTCGACTATGTAAGTTCCCCCCCAAAGTCATTTTTAAATTTAGGTGTAGACGCACTAAGTCAACTTAGTTAAGTCGACTTAGCTAAAGTCAACCTACATTTACAAGTGTAGACATAGCCTTGGAGCCTCCTGTCGGGGTGGTAAGTCTCCACATAGCTGCCAACATGTTTTATGTTTCACTTCAATAGATCGAGGCTCATTTATCTGAACTGAGAATACAGTCCTCTCTGTTTATTTATTATGTATCATTTGAAATGTATTTCACAGCCATAAGTGGTAGAAATGTGGTGTGTATAAAGGACACTGGTTCAACATATTTGAAAGACTTTTCCTTTCATGGTTACATAGCTTGTCAGTTAAATCTGTTGGGTTATTTCACAAACTTAACTACATAGTTACATTTTGTGTTGGTGTGTTTATGTGGAAAAAACTTAAAACAAAGTGATTTTAAGGTTTTGGTTTAGTCTTCCCTGGTGAAATAATTACAACTTGATAATTTATAAGCCTGGTATAGACACAGAGGAAAATCTCAAAAAAGCTCAAGTAACAGAGTCTACTCTTAGCTGGCTAATTTTGGATCTGAAAGTCTCTCCAGTGGTATGAAAGGGCTAATTGACAACATTGCATTATTAATACTTTTAACTACAGTCAGTCTCTACAAGAATTACTGATTAAAGAATGAAATGTTTAAAAGAATCAGTGATTTGTCCCAAATCATTTTATATACTCCTCAATGACTGCAGCTAAATGAATAAGACAGAAAAAAGAATAAATCCATTGGTTTTATTGCTTGAAATTTGCTCCTCCAACCCACTAGGCCTCAAACTCTCCATCCTCAGCATTAAGTTGGTAATTTTTATAATCAGAAACACTTTGCAAAAATGCTGGAATTTTTGACAGTGAAGAACAGGGAAATTGATATAGGAGAAGCTGAGCTCTGAATCAGTCAGTGTTGAACTAGTCAGTTTTAAAAATAAAAGATGAAAACTGATAAATATAGCAATCATTTTATAATGCTTTATCTGTTTGAAAATCTGTACAGAAAATAACTAACTACTGCTCACAACATCCTTGTGAGAAAGGTAAGTATTATTCCTACTGATGGAGTAGAAAACTTGGGACAAAGTGGGGCAATGACTTGCCCAAGGCCAAGAAGTGAGTCAGTTTTATGCTCTTTTCTTTAGCACCTCTGACATCTGCTACATAGAAGTAATTGTTTTGTTAAGATGTGTGTGTGTGTTTTAATGGGAGCAAACCCTTGCAGACCATGTTTGCTTAAAAGATGTGCAGGCAGAGTCAGTGTTTAATATGTTTGACTGAGAAAAGTGTTTTGACAACATCATCAAGTTTTTTAACAGTCCTTGCACACATAAGCTCAATTTTCAACACATGTAAACCAAACTTGGGCACTGGAGATTGACAACATCTGTGCTGTTTTAAGTGGAGGATCAGTGTCACTTTTTACCTCATGAGCTGTTGATCAGACCACAAGCATGCTCCTGTGTTGCATGGGTGATTTTGACACACTGACACCTGTATTAGCACAGAATAACATAATCAACTAAATGCCATTCACTAGAGTGAGGATGCATCCAGGTTGCTTGTTGAAATAGCACGTCTGTGATGGCTATCTGATTCTCCATGCAGTTTGTAAGGAGTAGTGTACGTTTGAGTTCTCTTTCCATGCACTATGATTACCAATCATTTTAGGTCAGTCTTTGTGATTGTGACCAACTCTGACATTAAAGTCACCTGGATGATTAATTTGTCACATTGATGAGCTGACTTCATGGCACTATCAAAGGTTTTATAGAATTTTTCTTTGATGTCACCAGGACATGTCATTGTAGGTGCCTATGAGGACTGTTTCGTGCAAATGTCTGGTTGAGGCAAAGGATCATCAATGTTAATACACTGACATAATAAAACCAGAGGAGAATGTCCACATTGGGGGCACAAGGAGCCGAGCAAGAGTGTCCTGTAGACATGCTTCTCCGGTTTCATTATGTTGATATATTAACATTGACTTTAGATGGTGCCCCAATGTAGACGTGGCCCCTGAGAGCTACTCTGGCAGGAGTTTAATTCCTGGTAACTCTACCTTAGCCAGACAGGTCAAAGGGTAGAGACCAGACAAAAAGCAATTCATTATTGGGGTAGACCAGACTTCTTAACCCCAATAGTGGGGTGACCAGTTAGCAAGCATGAAAAATCTGGACAGGAGGTGGGAGCTAATAGGCACCTATATAAGATAAAACCTCAACTCTCAGGGCTGTCCCTATAAAATCAGGGCATCTGGTCACCCTGTTACTGTTGGGGAGTGACCACTGGTTACCTCTGAACAGATTGATTGAGAACTGTTTCTGCTCCGAATTGAGCTAGTGCTAGGTTGGCTTGAAGCCACTCCAGCTACAGAGTAGGCTGGGAAGCAGCTAACCTTGAAAGTGTTGCCTACAATATAGCAGGTTGTTTTCTGCCAGAGACATCCTGGGAACGCAGCCACCCCTGGAAGGGGTGTGTGTATGTTAGGTATATGAGAATTGGTAACGCCCGCCCAGGCAGCAGCCTCACCTGGGACCCCAATCCCTGCAGAGTGCCTGGGGCTCTCCCTGCCCTGGAGCAACACTCGCTACAGGCCCTCAGGTACAGGGAATAGAGGGCTAGGGACTGCCCCATAACAGAAGAGGTATGAGCATTTGATCCTCATCTGCCTGCTTGCCCAAGTGCTGAACAGCTTATTATATCGATGCAATAAAGCAACATATCCATGCTTTGGATGTGGTTTCACTAAGTGTATCCACAACCCCTGCTGAGGGAAGGGCCCTTCGTATAACAGTGACCTACTTGGTAGCAGCTATTCTAGGAGAAGACATACTCTATATTCAAATGTCATGGCCCATGGACTTCCGTGGAGTAGCTGCTTTCTGATTCAGTCTTCAGTGGCATTAGCAAGCAAGCATCTGTCCTACTCTCCATCCCTGGCACTGGTCTGTGATCATTTTGGCCTTGAATAGGTTCTGCAAATGATTGTCTTGATGGTTTTACCTGTACCACCCAGGCTATTGCATCTTTGTTTGTCAGCTTACCCATTGCAACTTTTTGCACCACTAGACAAAATGACCAGCAAAGACGAAAGAATGTGACTGGTCATGCCTAACCTAGTACCAGATTGAACAAGTCTCTGTGCAGATCTGTAGTCCATATTTCATGCTATTTCTTCACTCATTGTGTTCTTTGAAAGTCCCGTGGCAATGTGGAAGTGGCAGCAGGGACAAGCAGGGAATGCTGCTGGAGGACCCTAGTCACAAATCTTCATGCAGGTGATGTGAGACTGATGCTCATTCATCATTAACTCAAAGTGACACCTGTAGCCTCATACAGCAGAGCAGCCCTCTTTTGGGAGGAGTGGGGACTGACAGCAGCCCTGGCGTGGGCTGCCAGAGGCCAGTGTCTGCACTGGTGTTAGGGTGAATTACTAAATTCGCCCTTAACCCTACACCTCCTGGAGGGGTGGATTTACAAGGTCGACTTGTAACACCACTTAATTCGACCTTCCAGCCGCATGTGTATGTACACAAGGTAGAAGGTCAAAGTAAGCTGTGTTACATCGACCTAAGCCCACAGTGTAGACCAGGCCAGGGTCACAGCTCATTAAGGTTACGCCTACACTGCTGGTGCTGCAGGGATCAATGTAGTGGGATTGATTGAGTGGGCTGTGGAGACCCGCTCAATCGACCCTGGAAGTGCTCTCCAGTCCACACTATTAATTCACCTCTCCCACCCCCTCCGAAGCTGAATCAATGGGAAGGCATCTCTTGTTGACACAGTCAGGGCCGTCCCGGGAGAGAGGGGGGAACGAGGCGGTCACCCTGGGCCCCGCGGTTAAGTGGGCCCTGCGTTGTCCTGCTCCCAGAGGGGCAGTGCGGGGCCCATGCCGTGACCCTCCCATGGCAGCACTTCGCTCTGCTGGGCTGGCCCTCCCTGCCCCCAGGGAGGAGCTGCCAGCCCGTCCCGGGGTGGGGTGGGTTTGTGGGGCAGGCCAGGCCGGCCTGCTGCCCCACACAGGGTCCTCGGCTGCGACCTGGGCGGGGCTGGCCCTGCTGCTGGTGCCTCAGCGCCTCTGGTGCCTCGGCCAGGGCTGGCTCCCAGCAGGAGCCTTGGCCGGGACAGCTCCTGCCAGCAGCCCAGCCTGGCCCGGCGCGGTCCTGGCCCAGCTTAGGGCCTGGGATTGTTAGGGGGTGGGGATAGAGGGAGAAGGTGGGGGGGAAGGAACACTGCAGGGGGGCTGTGTGCCCGAATGTTTTTTGAGGGGTCAGCAATGCCCATGCCCCTGCCCCCACCTGTGTCCGCCCCCCCCACTCCTGTGAGCCCCGGCTCACTACCCCTACCTATCCCCCACACTCCCGCAGGGGTAGCCTTAATTGCCTGGGGTGGAGCAGGCCCACCCTTCCCCCCTCCACTGTGCAGTAGGGTGGGGGCCCCCTCCAGGCCAGTTGGCCCTGGGTCCCACTCCCCCCTAGGAATGGCCCCGGACACAGTGCAGTGGAAACACGGCAGGTCAGCAACATAAGTAAGTTGATGGGTGATATGCAAGCTACATAATGTAAATAATGTAGCTTGTGTATTTTCCATCGACCTCTGGTGGCAGTGTAGACCAGGCCTAACTTTCCCACCATGTCAAGGTGCAGCTCACAAGAAAGGTGGCATAGCAACAAATATTGTAAATGACTAAAATTTTACTAAATACATTGCTTTTGATCTATGTAAAGGTGGATTGTGGGCAACCATTTTTTTTAAGTGGGAGTCTAAGCTATTCATCTATGAACTCATGTTTTGTATTTTATACAGCATCTACATACATCAATGTATCTTCCTGCTCCCCTGTTAATCTCTTGTATCTATGTGAGTCCTATGAAATTCAAATCTTCTTTGATGGAATAAAACATTCTTGACATTTTATAAAGATTTATAAAAAATAACATTATATTTTACAGATTTCACTGGTGCTTTACAGGATGGCAAGATTTTCCGCAGAGAACTAGTTCATCTGTATTTAAATTATACTTTGTAAGGGACAGAGTAAGGGCCAGGGAACATGGCCACCACTAGAGATAGGCAGGAGCACCGGGCCAACCCCCTGCAAAGGGGTTAAGCCGGATCCACCAATCCGGGCTGACAGGAAGCCAGGGGGCGGGGCCCAGCCGGACAGTATAAGAAGGCGGCCCTCTCCCTCAGTCAGGGCCCAGCCACCAGCAGGGAAGCACCGTGCTTCACTGCTCAGGGGCCAGACGCCCGGCCCAGGGCCTGAGGAGGCTTGGCCTCGGCTTCCCACTGCCTGGGGCCCTGAGGACCGTCTCCTGTGGCATGAACCCAGGCGGGCTGAGGAGGCGTCTGCCCCCTGGGACCAGATTGAGCCCCTGCCTCCGGAGGTCCTGAACCCCCAAGCCTCTGTCCCCGAGCCCGGGAGTTTGGAACCGCTGGATGGATCCTGTGACTTGGAGGAGCTGCCCTTGGCTGACAACCCCAGGGAACCACCCGCTGCCCTGGAGCCCTATGGACTGGAACCCCCTGACGGCCCCTGCGACCTAGAGGAGCTGCCCTCCGCTGAGGACCTGGATGAGACCCTGCCAGCCTTATCACCCCCTGATGAGACCGACGGCTTTGGGAGCTTCCCCACGGCCGAGTACCCTGGTGTCCCCTAGGACTTGGGAACCAGGTACCCTAGGGAAAGGGAGAGGGAAGAGCTGCCTGGCCCGGGGTCTCGCAACAGCCGTGGACCATACCCTGGGGCAGTGTGTTGCGGTGGGAACCCGTTGCTTCCACCAGGGATACCCCGGCACCCGGGGTACGTTGGAACCATCCTGCTATAGCCACTGAGGTTTGTTAGTGGTGCTCTTTCCTCCTACCTAACCCAAACCCCACCCCGAATAGAAACTGCTGCCTGCCCCGCCTTGCCTGGGGCCAGGCTTGTACTTGTTTATAGAGACTCGCCCTTCCCTGGGCTAGAGACTGCTGCCTGCCCCTGCCCTGCCTAGGGCCAGGCCTGTGGTTGTTTAAAGGAGTCGCCCTTCCTTGGGCTAGGAACTAAGTACTGCCCCCACCCTACTGGAGGCTGGGAGGCAGAGCGATCACATACTTTTAAACTTGCTTTTGTTTGGATTAGATTTGGAAATTCATGGTTGTTTGACCAGCTACCTGCAGTTCACAGGATGTAGTATAAGAAAATCTATATCTAGTTTGCTTAGATTATCTTGAGGGAAGGATATAATTATTGAGTACAGTAATACCTTTAGGCCAGATTCAATAATCCCCTCTAACTGTGTGTGTACAAAGTTTTTAAAATCTGTAGAGGGTAGGAAGCACAGAAGCTGAAGGGTTAATATGACTACTATTTCTGAAATGACACCTAGAAATGATAGAACAATGAAATTGGTTTTTTGCTCTATCCTCTAAAGAGAATGGTGTCTCCAGGCCAAGAATGAGGTGAATTAACACAGCTATGTATAGGGAATCTTGCATTATGCCTCACTACCTTACCTTACCTTATAAAAAGCAATCGTTTTGGTTGCTAAGGGTAGCAATCCCAGGCCTTCCACACAATCAAAAAGTAAGCCATTACAATAAATAAAAAGAAAATGGGCTGAAGGGCTAAAAGAAATGTTTCATCCACTCATAGTATTTACTAAAGCTGACAATTTGTAATGGGTATTGGCAACAGAATAGTGCAATTACTTCTTTACTTCCACTGAGTTGTGGAACTGTTCTCCCTGCAGGAAGCTTTAGAACGGTGAAGTTGGGTAGTGGGAAAGGAAGAGACAAAGAAGCCTATCCTGAATCCATTAACTGTAATGAACAGGTTCTAAGTAGCAGACAGTAGATGTGATGCCACATAACATATATTACAATCTAAATGGGATACTCATATTTACATAAGTAGTTCCTTAGGCAGTTAAATTCATTGGAGGAAAGTATCTACAAAATGCCATTCATACTACTAGGGATAATTGAGGGAATGGAAGCCTCTATACCATTTCTGGGGTACCAGACAGCTGTAGTTTTAATTTTCAGTTCAAGTTACACACTGTTGTCATATCATAGGGACTACTGTTTCAGGAGCTTTAACTTTTTTTTTTTTAATGGTATGGTTTTTCTTGGCTTGCTTTAGAATCACAGAAAGAGTAAGCTTGCAAATCTTTTAATAAGGCAATTACATGCAGACAAAGATTAGATCTCATGGCACAATAGATTTTTGCTATATTATTCAGTATCTTTTTGATATTCCACTGTCACTAGACAAAAGCTCTGAATAGTAATGTGACAAGTCTATTCAGGAGACAACAATAAGAGTTTCCTTAATTGTGCTCACTTGTGTGCCACACAAACCCTCACTTAATTTTTTTTTTGCCTGTTTTGAAAAAGCGGAAAGAAAATACTATTTAGAGTTACAAAAAGCACTGTTGAATCTATCTGTAAAATCTGCATTTTGTATTTGTAAAATGAAAATGTTGAGATAGTCAATCACTTAATTTTTTCCCATCCAGTAAAAATCTTATAATCTCATGATTCAAAATGTCAATCTCAATATAGAAATGAGTTACTTAGTATTAAAAAAAATTAAAGACTTGAACAAAGAATACAACGTAGAGAAGAGGATGTGTTATTTTGTATGTAAGTTAAGATAGTAAACTCATATGTAGGTTCCTAATGATTGCCTCAAAGAAAAATCCCAAAAGGACATGGTAATATTTGTTTTTGCTATAGTTGATTTAGTATATTTCAGTGCAAGTGTAATAAAAATATCACTTTGTTTATTAAAAAAATGCCTTATGAGAGCTAAAGAAATATCATTACCCCATTTTACAGGTGGGGAAACTGAGGCACAGAGATGAAATTATTTGCCCATGGTCACACAGTAGGTCAGTGGCAGAGTAAGCACAAAAACTCAAATCTTCTGGATTAGTGAGTATATTCTTATACAGATACAATGAAGTTTATAAGATCCTTCTGCAGTGGATAGAGATGGAAAAGATCTATCATTATTGAACAAATTCCCTTTGCAAAGGCAAGTTATCCCCCAATATTTAGATATTAAAATGACTGTAACCAAACCCCCCCCCCCCACCATTGTTTGGACATCTTTCATGGACCTAGGAGACAGAAAAACACATCAGGAAGAGAAAGCAATTGTGGTGTCACTGAACACATTATATGATTCTAGTAAATGCAGAACATTTTATTTTAAAACAACTCAATTTATTAGCCCATATTGGGTATTAATATAGCAGTTGAAGTGCAAAATTAAAAAAAGTAAAATACGAAACAATTGCTGTCTTTTTAAGGTGATAACAGTTTCCCTCTAGGCTTCACTGTATTTCATAGACCAGCTTTATTTAATTTAGTAGTTCTCTGTATTGGAGGAATATCTTCATACTTCATTATTCTAGCCTGATTTAAAGAAGTGCATATTAATTATACACACTAAGGCTTGATTAAGTTATTTAAAGCATTGTATCAAGCGACCTTTCCTTATCAGAAGATTTCAACAAACTGAATTTCTCTTTTTGGCCTAATATAACTATCTCCCTTCACCCCTAAACTTTTATATGATGCTTTTAAAGTTACACTCTTGTTGTAGGTATTAAAATCACACACAAAGGGCATGACATTTATTGCAAAAGATCTTAAAGTGTAATTTTTCCGCATAACATTCTAACTCTACAGAATCTAATGAATGAATAAATTCTTTATTGACTTTGGCTCAAATGGTAAGGCAATGTGAGTAAACGAATAACCAAATGTTGGCAGAATGAAAGTGAAAAATCAATAGCCATTGATTATTTAAACTCAGAATTTCAGGATACTAAGTCAAGATTTATACCAAGTCCACCCCCAATAGGACTGCATTCTATCAGGCTGGCAAGCTGTTCCCAATATATTGTATCAGTTTTGTATACACTTTCAAATTGTGGTTTTTAAATGTTGGGAGGAAAGATGCAAATTACTGGATGTGATATTGTGCTCATCTCTTACCCTCTTTAATCTCTTGCTCTCTTACCCTATCTAGTACTGTCTGTGTGTGTCAGATGTTTGTGAGTACTGCACTGTTCTGTCTTGATTCCCGGGGCTGCGAGAAAAACCCTCCAGGAGTCCAGTATCCCTGTGGTGGTGTGATATTGAATGAATTAGAAGCCAGAGGAGGAAGGGAAAGGAAACCCATCTGATCTCGGTCAAATTCAACAATCATATCATTACATTGGAAGGCAGGAGGGACATGATTAGAAAAGATATGTTACCAAGTTTCTTGCACACTGCACCTGCCACTTGGTGTCATGTTAAAACTGAAAGCATTTCCAGAAATTAAACAAACAAACAAATAAATCTCTGGCAGATGCTGAAAGTGATTAAAAAGATTGTTAAAAACTGGCACATCTTCTCCACAAAGGTATCTCTGTCTTTGCCGTGCTGTCTTTGGAACCTCTTAAATACTGCTGAATTGGCAGTGGGGCAATATACAAGCAGCATCATAGCCATCCTTTCCCGTGCAAGGAAGAGAAAGGGATGCATAAGGAGGGAATATAGGTATGATGCTGATCACACCACATGAATAATACCATTAGGTGCGTCTACACTTAGAAATTAAGTCGATTTAAACTTGCTTAAGTCGACTTAATTTAATCCGCGTGTACACTACACTTTCCTTAAGTCGACTTAAGCAAGCTGCTTAAGTCGACTTAAGCAAGCTGCTTAAGTCGACTTAAGGAAAATAAAGTTGACTTTATTAAACCTCCTTTTAATTCGACTTTAGGCTTAAATCGACTTCCTAAAGTCGACTTAAGCCAGTGTCGACCTGGAGTAGCCCTAAGTCGACTTAAAGTCAACTTTGGGCTCTCCAGGACTCCCCCACTGCCCTTCCTGCCGGGGGGGGGGGGCAGGGGGAGCCTGGCATGCCCTCCCAAAGGGCAGGACAGAGCCCTGCCCCTATGCCCTGCCAGGGTCCCTGTCCCCCTTTGCCCCATTGTACCCAGGTACAATGGGGCAAAGGCTGAGCCCCCTGGCACTGGGCAAGGGGTGCCCCCCCTGCCACCATGGACCTGCCCAAGGTCCCCTAGCCCTTACAAGTCGACCTAGGCGTCCAGTGTGGACACTCTAGGTCAATTTTGTAAGTTCCCCCATAAGTCGACTTTAAATTTAAGTGTGGACATGCTAAGTCAACTTAGTTAAGTCGCCTTAGCTAAAGTCGACTTAAATTTACAAGTGTAGACATAGCCATTGTCTTTAACTTTAATGCAGCTACCCAAAGTAGAAATCATTAAGCCTGGCTATTTGGCTATGTCTACACTTAAAAAGTTAAGTTGACTTAACAAGGACCTTGTTAAGTCAACTTAGAAAACTGACTACACTTTAAGTCGACTTTGTTAAGTCAACATAACAGCAGAGAGAACCATTATATTGGCATTAAGTCAACTTAATAAAGTCAATTTAGCGTTAATCCCCATCTACACTGGCCTTAAGTCGACTTAAGGAGTTGACTTAAGGTTTAAGTCGATCTAAAAGGAGGTGTTATTAAGTTGACTTAAGCTTTCCTTTGCGTTTTGCAGGACAGGGTCCTATGTTAAGATGTACAATGCTCAAGTTGTTAGCAGAGGATCTGATAACGGATCATAATTAACATTGAAGTTTTGCTCTTATAGATCCTGGCAGAGTTTGAACTAGAATCCTTCTTGTAATATTTGGATTGTTTTATCTACCTACAGTAAAGATAACAACAATTTCAATTACAAAGACTTATGTTAGCGTAATATTAAAGTTACGATTTAAATACTCAAAGGTAAGGGCTTTGAAATGGAAAGTTGTTTGTGTATCTTAATTGCCCCCTTGTGCATATGCAATACAGTATTGTTACCCAGAGCTTTCAGAACCCAAAGTAGTGGTAATTTGATAGTTTCTTTCTAAGCAATATCAGGAGTAAATCATTGGGAATACAGCACTTTTCTTTGATAAACAATTGATACAAATGAGTGCTTTTATTTAAAATTACTATTTATTAGATTTAAGTGCACAGAGACATAAGCAAACGATTTAGAACATCCCATATAACTACCTAAAATCTGAGATGGTATCAAGTAATGAGCAGCAGGTCAATGATGACTGGTCACTTCCCCAACAGCGTGTCAGGAAAAAGTCTTTCAGGGTGTCTTTAGAGAACAGTTCCAAGGTTCACTTTATTATTTAGGCTTTTTGTAACTAGCTTTTACAAAGCAGATAGCTCATAGTGACCTCTCCAGGGCCATTCCTTTTTTTTAACTTTTAATCATTTTAGACATAATAACCTTCTGTAGTAAAGGTGCGCAAACTCAAGGTCTCTCAGGTCTACTCCATTTAAACTCAAGATCCGCTTTCTTTCTTTGTTTCATAAATTTGTTGACTTCTTTTCCCGCTCTGATTAGCAGAAATTGCAACCTTGTGGCTAGTATTTGATCTTGCCTCCAAAAGTGCTGCTTGTCCAAATTAACCCTTAACTATGCGGTGGTTTATTTTATGCGTGAATGGTGGCTGAATGCGCATAATATGGCAGTGATTAGCTTGATCAAATACTGGGATAACACGTCCCTCAATTTTAGAGTAGCAATCTAGCCCGCAATGTTTCTCAACATTATACAATACAGCATTGTTCTGAACGTGTAGCATCTTGTAACTCTATTCATCTATTTACGTTTACACTTATTTAGTATCATCATCCATAAATCTTTACTGGCAAAAACTTTATTGAAGAAAACTACTGCAAAGAGCTTCTCTAACAATGATGCAACTCTGCACAGCTTCCAGTGGAGGGTGCACTTTGGAGGCCTGATTGCCCCACAAAGACCCAATCCTCCACTTCAAGAGGAGAAGGCTCAGCATCAGACTTTTATAATCTTTCTCTATAAAGGATTATGTATTGTATTAATTTTTTTCACCACATACTTCCTCAATATTGAACTGTTGAGTTGTATTACTCAACATTTATTTGCTGTTTCTCAGGGAAGTGCACTAACAGAATTATACAGTGTATATTTTTAATGATTTCTTGCTTTACTACCTTTTATATGGAAATTTAGTGAATTTATATTTTCCATGAGACTTATTCTGAAAAATCTTTAATGAATTTCAATATTACATTGGTGATAAGTGATGTAAAACTACCATAATTCACTAGGACTGAAGGGATGGAGGAAAAATATTCCATGAATCCAGTGATAATACCACTCTCTAAAAGGGAAAAATAAAACCCTTATAAATCCCCCTCGTTGGAAAAAGAAGTCATAGGTGGTGTTTTTTAATTTAACTCATCTTTTTTACTTTTTATTGTAACTGAAGACAGTGTCACTGAAAAATAGTGACAGAATCTTCATTTGATCTCACTTCCATGCAGGCTTTTAAAAAAAATCTTTGATATATTTTTAATGTTGTCAGTTGGTGTTTCAGAAGATAAATTGTGTGTGTGTGTGTAAGAAAAACTGTATGTCTGTACCATCAGTCCTGGATAGTGCAATAACATTTAAATGTCAAAATGTTCCCTGCTTTTCTATTTTCCAATACTGGAATCTGCAGTAACCACAGCAGCAAAGGCCAGTGTTGCCCAAAAGGAGGATAGCAAAATGACTTTCTTCCTTTTATAGTGGCTAATAATTCCTGAACTAATAAATATTAAAAAGGTAAGGTCAGTTTTCACATCTAGCACAGAGGTATTTTTGGACCTGGTTTCCCGATTTTTGGAGATAAGAGATAGCCACATGGCTTTATTACTGATGTTGCAAACCAAACTATTCCGAAAGCTCCTTTTATTGTCCATATCTTAGACCCTTACTTCAGCACCTGAGTGAATATTGAAAATAAAATTATACCCTTTGTTTATAATCCTTTAATCAGTTGGATTAAAGGATTATCTCTTACATTGTAGGTATAGGCAGATTCAATATTAGTATATTGTACTTTGTGAACTATTTGTAAAGTCTATTAGTCCAGCTACAGAAAGACTCTCTGTCTAGCAACATAAGGAATATGTGCCACATTCTCAGCTGATGTGAATCAGTGTACAGCCCCTGAAGTGAAGGTTGTGCTGTTGACTATGGATCATGGTAATGTTAGACAGGATGATCTATTTATGGATGAAACCTCTTAGTCATGAATAGCTATGAATGGTAAAGACTTCACTTCTGGAGACAGAGTTAGATTCTTCTCTTCAGTTAAATCTTTATTCCAATAGCCCCGAAATGAGGGATGATTTGGGAAACAAAATGTGTATTAAAAACTTCTTGAGTATGCATTTTTTGAAAAATATTTCTATTTATTTTGATTTATAAACCACTTATTTTAGCTCTCTGGGTGCCTTTACAACATTAAAAAAAATACACAAAAGCTAAAATAAAATGCCCAACCAGGATTATTTGAACTGAAAATAGGTGCCCCGAAAATATAATAATAAAATAATCTTTATTATTAATACGATAACATTTTCTACCACTATTCCCATCTTAACAAAAATGTTGGAGAAAAGATGAGCTTTCTAGAATGCCAGCATAAGCCATGCTTGCAGTTCTCCATCTCTCTCTACTAGTAAGCCCAAAGAGGTTTATGAGTTAGCTATGGCCATTAGCTAACAGTGCTAGCTCTGAATAAGTCAGACAATGAAGGGCTATGCTTCTAGATATAGAGGTCCTGGGCTCAGTCACCACTGTTAATGACAGACCCTTTCCGGAATGGCTCATTACACCCAGAAGGTTAACAAATCTGAGCTTTCTTGGAGAAAAGGGTAAAGACAGTTTAGGTTCTGTCACCGAAAACATCCTGTCTTTTAAACTGTAAAACATCAAGAAGGGAGAAAAAAAAACCCTTCTCTTCTGTCCCCTGCCACTGCTTTCTGTGATAAGATTCTCTACAGACTATTCCCTGTCAGAAAAACAGCTGTGCTATCACTGCTCAAAGCAAGGAGTCATCCCAGACCCTTAACTTGGAGCACACATGTAATGTCTTTATCTCTAGCTGAAGTTCTGTAATACCAAGGGCTATGGCTACACTGGCAAGTTAGTTCGAATTAAGGAGGCTTAATTCGAACTAACTAAAGCCATGGCTACACTAGGCTTTAGTTAGTTCGAATTAAGGGCTTCCTTAATTCAAACTAATAAGTTCGAATAGGGTATTTGAACTAAAGGGTTAATTCGAACAAACTAGTTCGAATTAACCAATGTGGCCATGTTAATTCGAACTAATTTCTTAGTTCGAACTAACCGGCCATTGAAATGAATGGGGATCGCTAATTCGAACTAAATTTTCCTAGTTCGAATTAAGCTAATTTGAACTAACTAAAATTAGTTCAAATTAGTTAGTTCGAACTAACTAATTCGAACTAATTTTAGCAAGTATAGACATAGCCAATGATTCCTCCTCATTTTTAACCAGCTTTGTTTTGTTGCTCTCATGTTCCACTGGACTGAGCCATTTTATCAGAAGCACAGTATTGAATCATAAAATCATAGAATAATAGGGTTGGAAGGGACCTCACGAGGTCATCTAGTTCAACCCCCCTGCTAAAAAGCAGGACCACTCCCCCTAAATCACCCCAGCCAGGGTTTTGTCTAACCGAGCCTTAAAAATCTCCAAAGATGGAGATTCTACCACCTCCCTAGGTAACCCATTCCAATGCTTCACCACCCTCCTAGTGAGAAAGTTTTTCCTAATATCCAACCTTGACCTCCCCAGCTGTAATTTGAAACCATTGCTCCTTGTTCTGTCCTCTGTTACCCTCGAGAACAGCCTAGCTCCCCCCTCTTTGGAGCAACCCTTCAAGTAGAGGTACTCTAGCGTGAGTTGCTGACTGGTTGGAATCACCTGTAACAAAACTAAATATAAAGAGGAAAGGAAAACATGAATGCCACTCACATTATTAGAATAAAAGTACATGGAAGACATAGAGTGAAACTCTGTTCAGACAGAATGGACAGTGGATGTGCTAAGGTGGTTGAGTAGAAAAACTAGTCCCTCCAAATGCTGCTGGGAAAGAGTGGAAAATTCCCAGCAGGAGAACAAAGTAACCAGGTGTTGGTAGGAAAACACACAAACTTGGGAGATCCATGGAGACATTCAGGAAGCTTTTGAGTTGGTAGGAGGAGAGGGGAATACTTTCATAATGGTTGTCAGTGGGTCTGCTTAAACTGCAGGACCAGCCAAGTCAGATAGAGGTAGCTGATCTAGAAAGGCTCCATGATTCTGAAGAAAACCCATGAGCTGTAGGATAAGGAGTCTAAACATCAAAGAGGAATCTGCCCCAGCAGATAAAGTGAACTCATTGGCTATGTCTACACTTATAAAAGCTACTTCGAATTAGTTAATTCGAACTAACTAATTCGAACTAATTTTAGTTAGTTCAAATTAAGTGAATTCAAACTAGCATGGCCCCACTAGAATGCTAGTTCGAACTAGACATGGCCATGCAGGGCACTTGCTTAGTTCGAATTAGTCAGTTGCATGAAGGTCAATCTGCCGATTAGTTCGAACTAAGCAGTTAGTTCAAACTAATATGGCCACATTGACTTAATTCGAACTATTTCAAATTAAGGGTTAGTTCGAACTAAGCAATCAAATTTATTAGTTCGACTTAAGGAAGCCCTTAATTCGAACTAATGAAAGCCTAGTGTGGTCAAGGCTTAAGTTAGTTTGAATTAGGTTTCCTTAATTCGAATTAACTTGCAAGTGTAAACATAGCCATTGATGTATAATCCCTAAACGAACCCCAGATGTACTTGTGAATGATAATTTTCCCCTCTTAGTTTATTTGGGCTGTTTTTCCTTTACTGGTAGGTGTCTGGCTATCCCTTGAAAAATGCTTTTAGAAATCTGGTGTTCTTCATGCCAATACACAAGATCTGAAATCCTCCTTGCTACTGGAGAAAATCTGGTCCACACTTCATTTAAAATTCTCAGAGTACTTTAAAAAAATAGATTTATGAGGCGAGAACATATTGCACTTCATATGGGCCCTGAGCCAAAGCCCACTGAAGTCAATTGGAAAGACTGCCATTGATTTCACAGGGATTTGGATCAGGAACATGGGATGCCTGGGGAACTTCAGGCACCTAAAGGACCAGGCTGCAGCAGAACAAGGTTTTTTGTGAATGTCACTGGCATTTAAATGTTGGATTTATGTGTCTAAACAGGTAGTTAGGCCATAGATACTAAATCTATCTGTCCTATTGTTCACCTCCGCCCCTTCTTGCATACCTGGGTAATCATTATTATTTTATATTACAGTAGCAGTTAGGACAGCCAGGCATAAGCCAGAACCCCATTGTGCTAGGCGCTATACAAACACCTAACAAAAAGACAGTTCCTGTGCCAAGGAGTTTACAGTCTAAGTACATATCTAAATCTTTATAGAAGTTTTCTGGCCCTCTGTTTTTTAAATCAGTGGAGTTGTGCCAGCATAACTCTGGAACAGTGCAGTTATAAAGCAGGTCCTGGATTCTGAGTGGGCTATAGCAATGCATGGAGATTCAGATAGGAAACCCAATGTCTTCAAAAGTTTTCTTTTGCTTTGCAATCTGAATGTTATGTTCTGAAGTAGTCTTCACTGTCATCTGTCAAGTAATTGCTGGTCAGATATGCCAGAGCTGTCTTTAACCAAGCTTGTTGAAGTGGGAGATGACTCATTGGCAGACCTCTCTTCTACTCATACACATAAAAACAGGAAAATGAACATCTTCATATGATAATGTTGCTACCTTTGAAGTTACAATTCCCCGGTAATGGATCATTTCATGTTTATACAACAAGTTATACACCCTTTTCCTAGTCTTATCAAAGCATTTACAGCAGATATGTGCATTTTTTGGTATTATGTAATTTAAACAGGATCCAATATTAAATAGCAGAGTCTTAGAAATGTGGGACTGGAAAGCACCTTAAGAGCTAATTTAGTCCAACCCCTGCACTGAGATGAGACTCAATATACCTAGACCAGTGGTTCCCAACCTGTGGCCTGGGGTCCAAAAGTGGCCCCTGGGGGCTTTCAAAGTGGCCTGTGGCTCCTCTCCTGCTGGCTGCAGAAGGGAGTCACTGCCTAAGGACCCATGTGGAGTGCGTTTCTTTGGGCCTAAAAGACTGGTGCAGGCTCTTTACTGTAGCCAAGGGGATGGAATATCAGTGCTCCTCTGCCCCTAGCTGTAGCAGGGAGCACAACAAAGTGGTCCACCTAGGTCCATAGGTGCCAGGGTCCCTGCTGGAGCCAGAGGGAGAGGAACACTAATCTGTCCCCCAGCTGCAGAAGGGAACCACTGCCGAGGGACCCAGGTGAATTGCAGAGGGCTACAGGATGTGTGCAGTTCCCTGCTGCAGCAAAGGAGATGGGAGATCAGCAAGGAGGCAGACCACTTTTCAAGGGAGTGCTGCTGACAGAGGCTGGTGGCCCTTCAGGGCTGTAAAAATTATGTCTGTGGCCTTCCAGCCAAAAAGGTTGGGAACCACTGACTTAGACCATCCCTGACAAGCATTTGTCTAACCTAGTCTTAAAAACCTCCAGTGATGGAAATTCCACAGACTCCATTGGAAATATTCCAATACTTAGCGATTTCATAGTTAGAACTTCTTGCCTAATATCAAATCCCAAATCTTCCTTGCTGTACCTTAAGTCCATTATTCCTTCTCCTATCCTCAGTGGACAAGAAGAACTGATCACTGTCCTCTTTATGACAGCACTTAATATATTTGAAGATTGTTATCAGATCCCTGCTCCATTTCCTTTTCACAAAATTAAACATGTCCAGTTTTTTAATCTTTCCTAATAGTCAGGTTCCCTATACCTTTTACCATTTTTTTTGCTCTCCTTTGGACTTTCTCTAATTTGTCCACATCTCTCCTAAAACATGGTGCCCAGAACTGGGGACTGTATTCCCGCTGAGGCCTCACCTGTGTCAAGAGTGTTGAACATTTATCTCTTGGTGTCTTTCATATGACACTCCTGTTAATACACCCCAGAATTATATTAATCTATTTACCAACTGCATCACATTGTTGGCTCATATTCAATTTTAGGATCCACTATACAGGGCCAGATCAAGGCCCGGGGGGCCTGGGGCTGCCTACCTGTGTGGGGTCTCCATTGTCCCCCCTCCATAATGAGGGGCAGGGTCATGGGCTCAGGGGCCTCAGCCAGTGTAGTGTCACTGAGATTTATCAGTTATGACTCTACCAGTGTTTCAGAAAGACTTGGGGGGAGGAGGGGTTTGCAGCCTGCACTGCTGCTGACTGGCACAGTGCTGGGCTGCTGGAGGCTGGGGAGGGGCAGATCACGGAGGCTGGTCAGGCTGGATTTTTGGGGGGCTATGGGGTCCCCATTAGGCTAGGGACAGGGGTTGCAGCCCCTAAGAACACTGCCTGAATCTGACCCTGCATTATAATCCCTAGATCCTTCCTAGCAGTACTATTGCCTAACCATTTATTCCCAGTTTTGTAGTTACACATTTGATTTTGTTCCTTCCCAATTGTAGTACTTTCCACTTTTCTTTATTGAATTTCATCTTGGTGATTCAGACCAATGCTCCAGTTTTTCAAAGTTATTTTGAATTCCAATCTTATCCTCCAAAGTGCTATCAACTGCTACCAATTTGGTGCCTTCAACAAATTTTATAAACATATCCCTTCATTCCATAATCCAAATCATTACTGAAAATATTGAGTAGTACCAGACCAGCTCCACTATATATGCCCACCACAAATTTGAAAGTGAATCACTTATAACTACTCTTTAAGAACTCTTTCAGCCAGTTGCACACATATAACAATTTCATTTAGACCACATTTCCCTAGTTTGTTGTGTGGAACTGCGTCAAAAGCCTTACAAAAATCAATTAATTGTGTCTACAGCTTCTCCCCAATCCAGTAAAACAGTAACTCTGTCAAAGAAGGAAATTAGGTTAGTTTGGCATGATTTGTTCAGGACAAATAATCCATGTTTATTACTTATAATCCTATTATGATCTTTGTGGTTATAAATTGATTGTTTAATCATTTGTTACAGTATCTTTACAGGCAATGAAGTTAGGCTCACTGGTCTATAATCCCCTGGGTTCTCCTGGTCTCCTTTTTTAAAGATGGGCACTAAGTTTATCTTTCTCCACTCCTCTGGAATCTCCTCAGTCCTCCATGAGTTCCCAAAGGTTATCTCTTATATGTTGTTTTGTAAAAGTAGGTAAAGTCAACATGTCCTAATGGTTATCACAGAAATCAACTTTTCTGATAATAGGAAAAAAATGGTAACTATATTTCCTGTAGTAATTATTGTTGACAGGTTTTGGCTTTTTAATGGAAGCTACTGTCTTACACCGTTGTAATTTCAAAATAATGCCCATTATTGAAGAGCAATTAATTATCTATAAATTACTCTATTGTAACTCTAAATAAGCCCCATCAACCACCAAAAGGACTTGAACTGTGGCATAGATTTTGAATTCAGAACCAACAGTTTGATTACGCTACAGCAGGGCTTTTCAAAATTTTTCATAGTGGAAGAGCATGTCTTAATAGACTGTCTGGTGAATATCTCTCCTCCCATTCTCAGCCACATGGTCCCCCTCTTTTTCCATTTGTGACTATACAGTACCTTCCTTGCAATCACTGAAAGGTGTTATTAGGAGCATTTATGTCAGTTTTTTTTAGAGGTCTTGGGGTGGAATAGAAGGTTTTTAACTCTTGGTTTTTTTGGAAAGTTAATCATTCTGTTGCTTTTGCTCTTCAGTTAATCTTCCTTAGAAACAGAATTGTGTGCTCAACGAATTCTGCACAGACCACCAGTAAGTGGTGACTGCTTTTGGTCAATAGATCACTTTGGGAACATTTGTGCTTGAGGCTGTTAAGGTTTGAATCTTATTTCTCTTATGAAAGTCATGATGCAGGCAGGAGGTTGAGATAATGACAACTAAGCTATCAACTTTTATATAATAGCTTAAATAATTCTAACTTGCACAACCCATTACTATTTTTGTAGCTCTGTGAAAGAGAGAAATCTACTCTAATTGTACAGGTCCTCAATACAGTACAGTAGAACTTTGTTTTAGGGCAGTAAGAGATGGGAATAGTGCCAAATGTCCATAGCTGTGCTCATCCATAGGAACAAAGAATCAGATCAGCTGGATACCATATGTAAGGCATAGGAAAACACTTAGGTAATTATCCTTTTTCCCCAAGTTCTTAGGAGAGCCACTATTGTCCTGAGGCATGAGAGTGTTCAAAATAGGTAGCCATCATCATCAAAATAGGTACCAATACTTGGTATTGAGACTTACTCATCACCCATATCAGTCTTCTCACCTTTATCTCTCAGTGAGGACTGGGAGGAGTAGATCAAGGGGTCATCTTCTATCTAAGGTAATTAACTATATGGCTCCCATTACCGTTGTGCATGAGCACCTCATAAGCCTTAATGTTATTACCACTCACAATACTCCTGTGAGATAGGGAGTGTTATTAACCTCATTTTACAGACTTGCCCAAGTTCATCCGGGAAGTCCATGGCAGAGCAGGAACTTGAATGTAGGATTTCTAGATCCTTGGATGCTTCCCTAACCACAGCACCATTCTTCATCTAATTTCTTCTCAAAAAAGCAACACCAAACCAGCAATGTCCATCTTTATGTATTCCCGTGGCTGGAAACAATTCTGAGTGATCGTGGAAAGGAGCACAGATCAGTGATCTACTGAATATCCTGTATTCAGCATACTTCTGCCAGTTTATATGTAACCCATTCATCTCATATAAAAAAAAAAATCCACAGGTAATATCTAAACTACATACCTGTTCCTTTTTGGTTATTTCATTTTAAATAAATGTGCTATATGTCATTATTTTACCACTTTCAGGAAGGCCTTGAAGCAGAAATTTTGATTTCTAAGTCCTTCTAAGTAATATTACCCTGCATGAATCAGCTGATGTGTCTTTGTGTCAGTTTCCCCAACTATAAAAAAGGGTATGATGATACTTAACCTTCGTTTAAAATACTTTGAGGTCTATGGATGAAAAATGCTATAAATAAATCTATTTGGGAACAGCTAACTCTGTTTCATTCTCTGCTAGCCATTATTGCTATTGAAGGAATGTTCCCTGCTCCAGCCCCAAGCTCATACTATACAGCTCATTTCGAGGGCTACTTTAGGCAACAAAAAGCAGATTCAGTCTTGGCTCTCCCATATGGAAGCTCATAATACAGCCACTAGGTCAACAAATGGTCCTGTATTTTCCTGTCTAAACCAGCTTTTCTTCCATGTGACACTTTGCAAATTGAGTTTCTGAAGTTTACTGTGTGATGTTTCTGCGCTCACCTGCTTCCTCTAATGAGGAAGACTAAAATTTTATTATTTTAGTATCTTTTGACACCCATGATAGTATCAAGTTAAATTCTCTGAACTGGCCATTGCTTACTCAATGGAGGGTATGGAAACCGGCTTAAGACTGTGTATCAACCTATGAATGTGGTCACCGCTTCTTATTTTGGCTCATTAAAATGTTAATTATTATTTTCATGGTATTAGAAACAGACCATTGATTATGGCTTAGTCCAAGCATGGGACATTAACTTTCCTCCATCTCTGTGAAACATCAGACTTTAACTTTTTTTGCCTACAAGAAATAGGAGGATAATTTTATAGTAATTTGTATACATTATAGGCAGGCCTGCTCCCATGTTCCTCAAAATCAGTGGCAAAACTCTGAGGGGCAGATTTGTCCCTGAATTGAAACAGAGATGCAAAGAAGATGAATTGTACTTCCCTTACTGAGGGGCTGCTAGAATTTTGCTTCTGGCCCCTGTTGCAAGGAGCATGAACCAAAATAAGGGTAAAGAATTGCCAGGCTCTCCTTCACCTTCAAGCCCCAAATGCCCCCTGTACTGGCTGTTTCTGATGAGGAAACAGTACAGAGCTGTCAGAGAATTCACTGGGCACTGATACAAAGTGGTCACAGCGTAAAAGAGACTTTTTCTCTTGTTGTTTTTAATAGGTGCAGTTTGGGGCTCTATCTCTTTACTTTCTTTCTTTCTGAATGGTACCAATTACTGCAGTATCTGAATGCCAAGTAAAGTATTGAAATAAACAATTTATTTAAATAAAAAGGGAGACTGTTCTTGTTCTTCTAGGATTTCATTGCTTACAATTAGCATGTTTTTCCTTCCTTACCCTCTTGTTGGTTTTGTAATTTCTGCTACTGCAGAAAGGCTTCTGTATCCTCATGGGACTTTTTCTACCAGACTCTGAAAATGATCACATGCTGATCTCCTTTTGCAGGGTGTTCCACAGTCTCTGGGAGACACAGGAATTTCGATGAACAGAAAGGGAAGGTTTATTAAATTTTCTCACAAAGGGGATATGAATTTTTAAATGTGTATATTGCTAAGGAATGTACTAGTCTAGTCAGATGGAGTGATCTGCTGTGCTGTGTCACAAAGGAGCAGGAATGTTGGAAATCTTACAGCTGTACAAGGCATTTATGACATGTTCTTTAATTACTAACCACAAATGTCCATGCCTTTAGTAAAATGGCAAGCCAGCTCTTGCATTATAAGTCCCACAAACCACCAAGCTTGGGGGCAAGGGTCACACAAGTTTTTCAGGTACTTAAAGTCCCAGCTTCTGGCTACACCTCCATTTTATAAGGTGCTCCTAATTGTGTAGAAGAGACCCAAAAGAAGCAGCCATGTTCTGGGTCTCATTCATCCTGCTGTGCCATAAACATAGTTAAGTTATAACAACCCTTTGTGACCCCCTTTGTCTGAAAACAACATGCCCAAACCCCCAAATTCACCCATATTATGTAATTGTGATATGTTCTGTAGAAAGGTTCCTTGTGTGGTATTTTAAACATTTTGGTCTGTGGAACATTAGTACCTTGTTGGATTGTATGTGCTATCACTGTATGTAAAGTTATGAAACGTTGTTCAACATGTTGCAAGGTGGTAGACTACCAGAAACAGCTTTTCAGGCACAACAATGGAGTGACTAGACAGCACTAATGGCTATATTTCGCCTGTCCAGGAATAGATTCCACTAACAGGAATTGTTTACAGTGAAGTCTTCACTGTAGGAAACATGTTTGCAGTGCAGGTGGACTGACTAATAAGGACGGCCCCACAGTTCACAAGCCCGATAGTTCAAGCAAGCTGAAACAGACTATAAAAGTTGGAGCGTGACATCATCACACGGCTGCACTCCCAGTCAACTAAGTACCCGAAGGGTCATCTGGACAAAAGGACTTTGAAAGAGGACAGTGGAGTCCAAATCAGGGAAAGTAGCCCCGCCTGAATTAAAGAAATTGCTTCTACAAGGTATTAAGGATGAGACATTGCCAATTCAAAATCTTGCTGGTTTGTAGAATTTAGATTGTGATTTTATGTTTATTTCATTTGGTAACAAATTTAAAACATTTTACACCTGCCACTTATAATCACTTAAAATCTATTTTCTGTAGTCAATAAACTTGTTTAATGTTTTATCTTAATCAGTGTGTTTTTGAGTGAAGTGTTCAGACAATGGTAACGAAAGCTGGTGTATGTTTCTTCCATTTTGAGGCTAGGGTGAATTGGATGATATTCTTCACTGGTCAGGCTTTTTGACCAGGATTAGATGGTATAATCCTGTGGTCAGGGGCTGAGGAGCCAGCTGGAATTTCTCTGTTGTTGGCTAGAAAGGGTTCATTGACCTGAGCTGGGTGTGGTTCCTGTCTGTGTAATGCAATATCTGCCAGGGATTTGTGGCTTGTCACAGCATCACAGTGTGAGAGGGAGTGGTAGTGGTATCCCAGGTCCCAGGTGGTTCTGTATGCCATCAAACCCATATAATAAGGTACCTTTTAACAGACAAAACATAGATCACCTCCCTTTTCTAGCTTGTAAAATAAGTGAACAACTGTATAATTGATTTATCAAGTATTTATTTCTCCTTTCTTCCATGTAAGTATTTCCTCTCAAAGATGTAGTGATGGGCTGTGTATCCCAAAAAGGCTCTGAAGGGAGGAACCCACTGGACAGCTGATCTGGAGAGACTTTGTTACCCTGGAAGGGGAGGGCTATATAATGACTGGCATGCGGGATCACCTTGGCTATGTCAACATTTGCAAGTTAGTTCGAATTAAGGAAGCTTAATTCGAACTAATTTAAGCCTTGGCCACACTAGGCTTTCATTCATTCTAATTAAGGGCTTCCTTAATTTGAACTAATAAATTTGATTGCTTAGTTCAAACTAACCCTTAATTCGAAATAGTTAGTTCGAATTAAGTCAATGCGGCCATATTAGTTTGAACTAACTGCTTAGTTCGAACTAATCGGCCGATTGACCTTCATGCAACTGACTAATTCGAACTAAGCAAGTGCCCTGCATGGCCATGGTTAGTTCAAACTAGCATTCTAGTGGGGCCATGCTAGTTTGAATTCACTTAATTCGAACTAACTAAAATTAGTTTGAATTAGTTAGTTCGAATTAACTAATTCGAACTAGCTTTTATAAGTGTAGTCATACCCCTTGAGTCATGGAGAGAGTGGTTACAGCTTGAGTAAGTGACAGAAGAGGGACAACAGAGTCCTGTGGCACTTTTTAAAGACTAACAGATTTATTTATCGTATGAGCTTTTGTGGGAGAAAATCCCACTTCGTCAGACGCTTGCTCATGCGATAAATAAATCTGTTAGTCTTTAAAAAGTGCCACAGGACTCTGTTGTCTTTCTACAATAGACTAACACGGCTACCCCTTTGGAATTTGACAGAAGAGGATGTCACACTAGACCAGAGCTGATCCCCAGAGCAACCACAAGGAAGTGCCACCAACAGTATGTGACCCCCATCACAGGTACCCTTTACACACTAACGTATTCCTGTCTCAGGTGTTTCAGGATTACTAAAATTATGCCAAAAGAAAAGAGAAATTAGCCATATAGCCAAAGAAATAAAATCAGCCCCTCACATTCAGCAGTTACCCATGCATCTCTACCACCTGCTCCAAGCAGCTGCTGGACACAATATTGATAGATGTTATGTTCCAAATAATGTATAAAGCATTCCTTTCTAGGTTATTATGAGTTCCCAGGGCTCACAATTCCATTCTGTATCTATACTAAATCTTGCTATAATGTCTTGCCACTGCTAACACGATATGCTTGTATATAACAGATTTCCCCAAGTGAGACTTTTTTGAAGTGTAAATAAAATTTAAAAACACTGCATACATTACACCTTGGTAAATATTGGTCCTGTTCCTATACTAGCAAAAAAACCTCCACACACCAACCTTTATTTCTTGTGACTTGGGTATACTACATTTAGTGGATTTAACAGAGTGAACAGTAAGATTTATCCACAGGTTGCAATAACAGAGTCCCCAATCCTGCAAACATATGTTTAATTTTATACAGGTACGAAGCCTTATTGGACCAAATCCTCTGTTGGTATTAATTTCACTGGAGCTAGACTCATCCACATCACCTGAGGAACTGGCATACAGTTAACAATGTAGAATCTCATTTAAAAAAAAAGAGTCCTGTGGCACCTTCAAGATTAAAAAATTTATTTGGACATAAGATTTTGTGGCCTAGAACCCACTTTGTCAGATGCAAGTGGGTTCTAGCCCACAAAAGTGTTTGCCCAAATAAATTTGTTAGTCTTTAAGGTGTCACAGGACTCCTCGTTTGTTTTGCTGAAACAGGCTAACATGGCTACCCCTCTGGAATTTAAAAAAAAGTTTCTAGCCCTCATGGTTGTGGAGAAAAATGTGAAAATATGAGACCTAAACGTTACAACACAAACGGAAAAATAAAAAAAACCCCAAAGTTATTCTGTTTCAAATGTCATGATTTTTAAATGGCTGTTGTAGCCATGCTGGTCCCAAGATATTACTGACAGGAAAAAGTTTTATGATATTAGGGACCCAGGAAAGATACAAGCTTTCAAGCTACACCTAACTCTTCTTCAGGACTGGGAAATCGTGTCCATTTCACCAACAGAAGCGGGTCTAATAAAAGATATTACCTCACCCTCCTTGTCTCTCTCATGATTTTTTAAAGATAATCTCATGACTCTGGAGCCTGACTCATGGCTTTTTTTTTTAATGCTTTAATGCAATAGGTAATACTGAGTTAAGCATGTGAAGTGTTTGTAGGATTGGGATCCAAGACATCTTATTTATGCAAGGCCTTTTCCCCATACCATCCTAAACACTGCAGAACCATATAGTAAAATACTGTTAAATCACAACTTAGATAAAACCCTTACAACATCTTCATCTTCTCCAGTACTGGAATGAGTTCCATGCCCACTTGTGTAAAGGTTAGGTTGTTGACCTTTACATTTTTTTTTATTGTTAGCTATATTTTTCCATATGGGTTTGACCTTGTCTGTCTGTCAAAGGCTATTGCTGATCTTCAAGTACCCGAATCTCAAATTTTTGACATGCTATCTAACGGTTCAAAGAGGCAGTAATTTCAAGCTTAGTTTTGTGCTTCTCCCTAATTCGATACTGCAAAACAAAGCCAAGATATCAATAATCAATTTTATGCTTTCCAATACTCCCAGCATTTCTATTCTGCTTCTAGCATACTTGTGTGCACCCGGGGGGAAAATGCCTCTTTGTGAAACAACGGACCTTATTTTGAAAGAAAGCAGATCAATAAAGCTATTCACTTAAACCCACAGATGGATTTAAGCTAAAACGATTCATGATGCATGTTACAGAGGTGCAGCTTCCTATCTCTATATATCAGATTCTATCAGTCTTTTTATTACAAACCCCTCTATTTTCAAAAGTTTATAACAAGGTAATAAAAAGGTGGTGAAGAGGAAATTTGGCCATATACTGTATGGCCAGTAGTGAGAAGCTATTATTAAGAAAGAAAGAAAATAGTATAAAAACAACCTTATAGTCATTTTGCAAACACTACAATGGTGTGGATGTGTTGACCCAAGTTTCATATTCCTAGAATATCAGAAGAAGCATTTGTTTTCAATTTGAGAGGGCAATTGCTGTTAGGTAATATAGCATGTACAGTAATTTTAATAAGCCATTGCATTGGCACATTGAGCCAATTCCCAAAGCTTTTGGTTGTGACTTGGGCAAAACTCATCAAGTTCATTAAAAGTTTTCATAGAAAGCTTGATTTTACCTATCTGCTCCAGCACCTCTTTCCTGCCCTGCACAATTCACCAGGGAATGCTCTTTCCTGCTGTTCTTTGGGTGGCATATGGTTGTCCCATGACAGGGAGTGGAATGTTCCAAACGTGTTTAAGTGCCTGGAGGTTATGATGCAGAAAAGGACATTTACTCCTAAGAGGCAATCTAGCTTGCTTCTCCAATGCACTGTGGTCATCCTGCAGAAGGACCAGTGTAACTGCTATGCAAGTGGGGGTAAGGGGTCATATAGTTACACCCTCTGCAAAGCCCAGCTCACTGTTGATCCCCTGTTCGTTGTGGTGTAGGTAAGGAGAGAAGTGGCAGAGACTCTACTACAATATAGGATCTTTTAGTTCTTTACCATTGTGGTGGGAAGATGTGGAGAGTAGCTCAGATTTAGATAATGATATAGAGAGTGCACTTATAAAGTTTGCTGATGGTACCAAGCTGGGAGGGGTTGCAAGTGCTTTGGAGGATAGGATCACAATTCAAAATGATTTGGACAAACCAGTGAAATGTTCTGAGGTAAACAGAATGAAATTCAATAAAGACAAATGCAAAGTACTCCACTTAGTAAAGAGCAATCAATTGCACACATATAAAATGGGCAATGACTGCTAGGAAGGAGTATTGCAGAAAGGGATCTGGATGTCATAGTGGACCACAAGGTAAATATAAGTCAACAGTGCTCGCTGCTACATTGTTTTACGTCCACCCCCGGGGTGTTATTCATCGAGGGTTGCAAGCGGACGAGGGTTCTTTTGGCCATAGGGATAATACCCCTACCTTTGTCCGGTGACTGATTGGAGGCCCTTGATATTACACAGGAGGTCAGGAGATGTGCACAATAGAGGGTTGAACCGAGCCAGCCGATAACCCAAACCAATAACATGGGAACTGAGTATTGCTCCCATGAGGGAAGAAACGAGAATGAGAGGGGTGCAAAGGAAGTCAATAGTGAGAGGAAAAGTATCAGGGGAATCAAGAGAGTTATGAATAAAAGAGATTTATTTTTGCTTTCCATGATTACAAGTTTGAGGCTTTCGTTTCCTGTTACAAGACCGCCGAAGAGTTACAGACAGTAATAATGCAGTCGCAGATATGTGCCTATGCTTCTTTATTCTTATGCTGCAGCAGGTCTTAAAGGCAAAGATTATGATTAGGACTCAATGGCCCAGGTGAAACGCTAAAGCTATTCTTATTATACTGCGTGTAGCTCTCCTCTTACTTACAGGGAGACACAGTCTAATTAACCTGTCCTCCCAGGTTCAAGGGTTCTAAATGCGTGGTCCCTAACCTTATCCCTAGGCAACCTGTCCTCTCAGGCTCCGTTGAGGGTGCTAAACTACTTCAGTCCTTGCCCCAGGACTCGGGGGTGCTAAAATCTTCCCGTTACTGTTCCAATGTAGCTACTATGAACCAGCCTTCACCGAGGTCTGATTAAGCTTCTTTGAGGTTTCCTTGTGATTGTAACTAGTTACTCACCAGGCTCCCAGCCACCGTGTCAGTTCCGTCACACCTAGGATCGGGGTCCGACCGTTCTTGTCCGTTCTTTTTGCCAGTCCCGTCACCTGTCCGGATCGGGGGAGCTGACTCTTCTACCCTAGCTCCGGTGGTCCCCACTGGCTATCGCAGCATGAGCCGTGGGGCGTCTTGAGACCACCGAGCCTGGCTTTGAACAGTCCCCACTTGCTTTCGACACAAGGGCAAGCCCAGGTATCGGGGCGTCTTGAGACTGTTCCACCTCTGTCTCCCCTTATGGGGGTCCGGGGCTGATTTTTATAGGGATTTAGTCTCTCATGCCCCCACCTGTGTTTTCACACCTTTTGCAGAGGAGCTCTTTGCAACTTAGTTTGCTGAGCTCTTGCAGGTCTTTTGCAGACTATGTGACGTCTGAGTTCTTGGCATGGGTTCAAGTGAGTTGTTGCTGGGCAAAGAGGGCAGAGACCTTTGAAGATTGGTTCTTGCTTGGACCTATACTAACTCTAAGCTAAACTTATTCTGTGCCTGAAGCTCTTGCAAATACCCTTAATATACCCTTATCTAAAGCCACTTTCTACAAACAGTATAATACTGTTGCAAAAAAAGCAAAAATTCTGGGATGTATTAAAAGGAGTATTTTAAGTAAGACATTGGAAGTAATTCTTCTGCTATACTCCACACTGATTAGGCCTCACCTGGAGTATTGTGTCCAGTTCTGGGCGCCTCATTTCAGGAAAGATGTGGACAAATGGGAGAAAGTCCAGAGAAGAGCAACAAAAATGATTGAAGGTCTAAAATACTTGACTTATGAGGGAAGATTGAAAGAACTGGGTTTGTTTAGTTTTGAAAAGAGGATACATAGTGGGGACATAACAGTTTTCAAGCACCTAAAAGGTTGTTATAAGGAGGAGGGAGAAGAATTATTCTTAACCACTGATGGTAGGACAAGAAGCAATGGGCTTAAGTTACAGCAAAGAAGGTTTAGATTGGACATTAGCAAAAAATTCCTAATTGTCAGGGTGATTAACCACTGGGATAAATTACCTAGGGAGGTTGTGGAATTTCCATTGTTGGAAATTTTTAAGAGCAGGTTGGACAAACCCTTCTCAGGGATGATCTAGATAGTGCTGCCATGAAAGCTAGGGACTGGACTCAATGAACTCTCATGGTCCCTTCCAGTTCTGTGATTCTATGTGTATGTGTGTGTGTGTGTGTGTGTATCTAGCCCAAAATGTTTTGCTCCAGGTTTTCACCTAACATGAGATGTTTGTGTACTGCCTCATCTTCCTTTGATCTCAAAAGGAATCAAGAACCCAAGCCCTGCAACCAAACCATTCCCCATCTCATGGCAGCATTTTCCTCTCCTTTCAGCAACCCCAAGATGCCAGTCAATGGGACACATCAGCTGCAGCAGGGCACCCAAATATGGGACTCCCAGGAAGGCCATACTCTCACCCTTCATGAAACCAAAAAGAACCCCTCCCCCTACCAATTTCCACCCACAGAAAAGGAACCTTCCCACTGACACCAAACATGCTTCTGGGTCTCTTGCTGGACTGGAGTAGAAGTCTAGAGGGGGAGAACTGCCCCAAAGGTTAGAAGAGTGACATAGTTCAATATTTCCTCAGTAGCCAGAGTCACTTCATCTTTGTGTGTAGAATCTCAGATGGGACTGTCTCAGCTTCTGGCAGCTTATATAATAACCTCAGAATGATGTCAACATTTCTTAAAGAAAAATTGCATTTTAAAAGATAACAGGATGTAAAATTTGCAGCAACCTGTCCCAGCTTAGCTCACAGCTGCAAATGTAAATCATGGCTGCTGATATGTGAGATACGTTTGTTCTTGTATACACCACAAAGAAGTTCTCATAAAAGCCTTTGTAGTAAGGGAGAAATAGCTAATTTTATCACATTGTTCTGGGAATAAAAGGAAATGCAATCTAAATTCATTGTATCTCAATGCATAGCGGCTTTGAGGAGAATTAAGGTAAAATGTTTAATGTCTCTGCACTCTGTCCCTGAAGCTGCACTAACAACAGCAACATTCTAGGGTGATTTCCTTGACTAGGGTAAACAGTGATAGCCAAGCATAGTGCAGAATCAAACCAGTCCAGCTCATTTGTGAGCCACACTGCGTTACCTAACATAGGCTCACAGTGTAGGAACTGCAGGAGATTTATCTTCAGTGCTGCTATTCCTCTCCTAGATATGTGGATGCGGAGTGGACAGAGGCTGGGTTCTCCCAACTCCATCACTCCAGCCAGCACAGATGAGTGGCATGGAGGGGTATCTAAGAAGTAACCAGGAAAAGAGCTCACTGATTGCTTCTTCTATGGAACAAGGGAGACGCAGGGACTGTATTATGATTGAATGATGATTCAGTCTCTGTGCTGCCTTTTATTTAGGGCAGGTAGTAAGGTGCCAGTCTAGCTCCTAACGATTTGCAAAGAGTTTCAGATTCCTTCAAATCTGAACTGTTGTGGGCTGCCCATAATGTCACCATGGACATTATCCTGAGTGATGACAATTAATTTATGACATAGCAATGTGTGTGAGTACTTCAAATTACTCCATCCAATGGCCATTACACTGCATTTGTCATCAGTGTGTAATTTGCCCATTGTCTTGCTTTCTTAGGCCCTTTGGAGTTCTCAGTCTTAGTTCTAAGTACTTTTGTGTAATCTGCAAACTTTGCCACCCCACTGTTGATCACTGGAACAGAAAGAATCAAAGAAAGAATCAATGGATCCAAAAAGATTATTTCTTCATAATATATAAGCAAAACAAAATTCTCCTTAGATGAGACTTCTCATAGGCTTCAGCTCACAGCAAACTATTAGGGCTAATTTATATATCTCGGAGCACGAGAGCATTTCTAATGAATGCTGAACCAGACCAGTTAAATTTGAACGATGACTTCCTACAACTGGGAAGATGTTCTTTTATTTTGTATTAGTTTGACATCTATCATGCTGAAAAGAAAAAGAAGCTCATTGTACAGACCATGGAAATTTTGTTTCTATATTTCTGAAAAGTTTCATGCCATCTAAACAATATAAAGTGCCACCAGATACTATGGGAATGAGCACATCTATAAGCACATATCATGAAAAAAAAATAAATTAGACTGGAACAATATGAGAAAAGACAAACCAGATTACAAAGATGATGTACAGCAAGAGGAACACACTAGTGAAACGCGGGGGAAAGGCCCACGATGACCTTTTATATGGCCGATCTGTTACCTGAACGATTTACACATTACTTAAGGGTACAAAAGGCATCACACAATCTGACAGCTGGTGGGCAAAGTGGAAGTTTGTGATCTCACTCAGTTAATAGCAGACAAGTTTCCACAACATATAAGCCCAATATTACAGTGGAGATACAAGTAGAGCCCTGCAAATCCGCGGATATCTGCATTATATCCGCGGATATCCACATCCGTGGATACAATGCAGATATCCGCAGACCATTTCTTGCAGATGCAGATCAGATACGGATCCACATATTTTGTATCCATGCAGGGCTCTAGATATAAGGTCTTCTTCAGGTCTAGCTCTGTATAAGCTCAAAAGCTTGTCTCTCTCATCAACAGAAGTTAGTCCAATAAAAAATATTACCTTACCCACCTGTCTCTCTGCTATCCTGGGACCAACATGGCTACAGCAACACTGCGATGAATATTACAGTTGGGATGCTCATTGGCAGTCTCATCACAGTAGCCAAGGACTGAGTGGGTCTTATCCCCCCCTGACAAAAGCCTTTGGGTAAGGCCCCAGGAGAGCAGTGTGGCAAAGCTTGCCTTGCTGAACCTGTCTCTGTATAAAGAACTTCATATTCTAGGAATGTCAATGTAGCTTTATTCACAAGAACACCAAATTAACTTCCCAGGGAGAAAAGGACATCACTTCAGTATGAGCAAATCCTGCATTACTTAGTATTCCTTTCACTCAGAAAGACAGACCATAGAGGCTTACAGCAATTCTATCCTCCTTGAAAGAAGTGTAGCAGCAACACGAATATAGTTATCTTTATCTGCAGGTAATTTCAGGTTCCAAATCCTCCAGTCTTTCCACCCTTCTTTGTTAATACACTTAGCATGTTTCTCCTTCATGTCCACATATAGATCAGATTGAATTTAACGAATGTATGCAAAGAATGATAGCTGATTATAATGTAATGTGCAGGAAGTTAAACCCAATCACAGATTCCAAGATCATGGGGGTGGTAAAGGTATGCAGATCTCAGAAGAGGAAAAGAGATTAAATGGGACTATACAGTTCTTTCAGCTATAGCCACAAGAAAGCTTTGATACATTTTTTTAGCTATGTTGCCATGAGAGCCCAAAGGGGTTTTTAAAGACACAAGAAAGCACAATAGTTAAATGGATGCAATAATTCTGCAATCCCTCAGGTTGTTAGATTCAAGTCAGGATTGATGTTAGCCAAGACTCTTTATTTTGCATAACCTTCTTCCTCCATAGATACTGTTTTGACCATGAAACTTGTTAATTTCAGCCAACAATAGAAATAAAATAGAATCAACCAACATTTGAATCGGCATCTTTAAAAGCAAGACAAAATCCAAGTCAGAGGATCTGTGGGGCAATACTTGCCAAAAATCTGAAAAACATTTGATTGAACATCTGTAGATGAAAGCTGTGGAGCAGTAGTTCCCCAGAGAGGCTACTATGGCCAGACTGTGATGGTAACAAACAGGAGACTGCAGCTGGAGCCTTTGCTAGATCAGTCTGTAACAGCCTTTCTGTGTAGAGTGGCTGGATTAGGGATAAAGGCTAGATAATGGAATTTGTGCGTGCCTGGTCTGATTGCTCTGCCTGAGCAGAGCACTGATATCATTGTGACAGCTGCTTTCTCAACACCCTGCCCCGTAGGAAATGGTGGGCCAGTCTATCAACTGCATATGTATATTTAGCAGAGACATATTGGCAATTAAGAAGAGAATGATGCACATTTGTATTAGATATGGATAAGGAGTCTATGAAATATTTAGGCAATGAATTTAAAGGTTTGGGGTGCTGGTATAATTCATTGCATTTTAGCAGGATTTTGTTTCTTTTCCTAAGGTAATTGAAATCATCATTATATTTTAATATCGGGGTGGAGGCTGTGTATGTATTTATAGCTATATAGACCTTTGACTTATGCAGCAACTTCTCAATAGTCAGAATTTTTCAAAAGCTAGCCATATAGATAGGTGCTATAATATGAACGGAAGAGCCCAGCTTTCAGCACCCACTTTTGAAAACACTGGCCATATTCTCTGTGTGTCTCACACAAATGTGGGAGGTGTAAAATAGGTAATATTCAGCCCTGGTCCAATGACAGATTGCAGGTTTAATATCGTGTGCCCCAGCAGGGCTAGAAACAAAAGCTTTAAAACATTGCAAAGGGGAGGATTTCTGTTAGCTAAGCAGCTCTTGCTATGGAAAGTCCTAGGATACTGTGCCTTAATATGACATGAACTGTTTTAACTCACTGTTAGCATTTTTTCCTAAAATCCTTTTCTTTCCTAAAATCTGTGCAGTGGGAACTTGGCTTTGAAGGGGGAGAGTGACACACTACAGTTGTAACATGGGAAATGTGGGTCATAGATTCAAATATGATCAAGAGTGTTAAAACAGAAAATGATCAGGGTCTCATTATTATTAGAATCAGAGTAAGAGACTTTTAATTTGAAAGACCGTATAAAGTTCATCTTAATTTAGAGAGTTTCAGCACTAAAATCATACCATAGGACCTAACCACCCTCTTATGAAATCCACCATCAAGGACAAGGAGCCAGCTGTTAAAAACTGCTCAGGTCCTGGGCAGAAAGAAGCCACGGGGCTTCCTTCTAGCCGCCCCTGCTCAGTTTTGTCTAGAAGAGACCAGGGGGCTTCCTTCGGCCCTGATCGCTCGGTCCCGGCTAGAAGGGAGCCAAGTGGTCCGGGCCAGAAGGGCTCCACGCTCCCTTCTCCTGCAGACAGCTCTGGGGCTTGCTGCCTCCAGGAGAACCAGCCCCATGTGGGGCAGGCTCTCCCCAGGACAAGCCCCCCTAGCCTGGGGAGCGAGGCTCCGAAGGAGCCTTGCCTCCCCCTGGACCTAACAAGTCAACTTAGAGAGTCTAGTGTAGACTCTCTAAGTTGACTTAGTAAGGCCAGGTTTAAGTCGACTTAAGAGTCCTGTGTGGACTCTCTAAGTCGACTTAATAAGGTCGACTTAAAGTCGACTTAGTAAAGTCGATCTAAATTTCTCAGTGTAGACATAGCCCAACAAACTCCAAACTGACTCCAAATTCACCAGGCTGCTGGTCTTTTATTAGGACTCCCTCTGGACCTGGAGGCTGATCTCAACAACCAGGTCCATGGCAGCTGCTGAGGGGGCAGATCTCCTCATGGAGCCCCTGCTACACAATCCTGATCTTGGTGTACAGATGGCGGAGTCCCCCCCGTGGTGCAACAGAGGCTGATCCTGGCAGGAGTCACCAAGATCAAAGACCTCCTACATTATGACCAAGAGGACTGAGCAGATCCCCAGCTACTGAGTTGGTTCATGGGGATCTCCATCCTTCAACCCACCAGTGCATACTTCAGGAGGTGAGGGCAGCCTTGTTGCCCACCTCTTGGGCCTCACTCGAGCAGGTCCCATGGGAGGGTGTTCCTTAATTGCCCCTCACCCTGAGCCCTCTGGATCTTTTCATTGGGTCCCTGCCTCACGTACCTCTCCTCCGGCTTCCCTCTCTGCACATCTCGAACCAGCTACAGGGTCTGCAGCTGGTGCACTTCCAAATTATGCCATAAGCACATCTGTTTACACTCATGCTCCACACTCTCCATTTCCTTGACCTCATGACCCATCCTGATACCAAGTGGCAGGACTTTTTGCCACCTGTAGAGAATGTGGAACCCTGGTAGATGAGTCTGTATTCATTTGGATTCCACAGCCCACTGGGGATATTAGCTGGTGGCTCCTTCACAGAGCCATGAGCACGGAAGTGTACTTGGTTGGCACAGTTCACCCCCATTCCCGCTACCTGTCCCTTTCTGCAGCATGAGGAAGACTCTGGCGCACATATATCTGGAGTGCACCAGCTTGCAGCCCCTTTTCTGGATCCTTCAGAACATCTTCCTGAGGTTTTGGCTGCACCTCTCCTCATACTTCTTTCTGTATGCACACCGCATCCATGGCCCCACAAAGTCACAGGATCTCCTGATCAACCTCCTCCTAGCACTGGCCAAGCTGGCCGGCTATAACACCACGGAGAAGATGCTGGCTGAGGAGGAGCTCTGAGACTGTGGGGCCTACTTCCGTGCCTCCATTGATCACGTGCCCAGGCAGACATACTCTTGGCTTCATCTGCTGACTCCTTAGCTAATTTTGAGGAGCAGTGGGTGCTTCCTTGGGTTCTCTGCCTGGTGTCCCTTTCAGATTCCCTCCATTTAACCCTTTGACCTTCACGCCTGTTTCTGTTTTCCCATTTGTTGTCCCCTGAAATTAGTTGAGCCCAGGCCCAGTGACTCTTCCCCTTATGCTGGGGGAAGGCTTTTAGCCATGAACGGGCACAAGCCAACCCATGTACAGGAACTCAAATAGTAACAAACTCCAAGGCTCACCTAGGCCTTTAAACTGGAGTAAGTTCCTACCGTGGAGACCAGCTTTGTGATTCCTGAGTTTCACTCTCCATTGGTTTTAGCCAATCAACTCCCTCCACCTCTCCTTTGCAGTTCCCCCCACTTTTAAAAAAATGTACATATTTTTTCCTACTTATTCAATCACTCTCCCACCTTCTAGCCAGGAAGAAGCCATCACCATCAAAGAACCCCAAATGAACCCACCCAAACAATATTTGGCAGTTTTCCACTTTTGAGTCAGTCAAGTTTTCCACTCTTGAGTGCTGCCTTCCTTGCAATACCACATTCCTAACAGCAGATGGTGCCATATAAAATTATAAATAGCAGCTCTTACAAGCCTGCATATTTGACACAAAATGGAGACACACAGTCACCTGCAAACACTATGGTGTCCTCTGGCTCCAGAGAAAGACTTAGTAAACATTTCCTACAGGTAAGAATTTCCAAATGTGTACTTTCTAAAATAGGAAAAGTTAGAAGATGTAGTTTCCCCTTGTATCTCACCCACAGAATGTTATTAGGAACTTTGTAAAGGGTTTTAATGTAAGTTACATACCTTGTTACAGCAACACTTGTCCCACCTGTCCCCTTGGGCTCCTCATTCCCTGTGGTGACCTGCTTGATCACAGAGGTATTAATAAAAAGCTCCAATAAAATTTCTCTAGAAACTTTCTAGAATAATTTTTTCTATAAACGAGGTAGCACATACTTAAATGCCTGACTGTGCTATAAATTGGCACTCATTTGTAACAGGCTGTGCAACTTGCACAACATGGCTTTGTCCTGTTTTAGTGCCTAGTAATGTATAGTGGTCTTAAGTCTTCTACTGCCCATGAGATAATGGACATAGTCCTTCAGCTCAAGTGGTCGAGGCTCGTGCTTTTAGATTCAGAGGTCCCAGTTGGTTCAGTTCCTACTGATAAGCTATCCAGGAGTGTTACTATATCTGTATAATGTACTTATAGCTCTCAAAAAATGCAGTTGTTCCAGATTCATTCCTAGATAACTTTTTCACTACAACTAGATGTCATGTATTATCTGTCATTTTCTGTCACCATTATTTGTTGTACCGGTTCTAACTTAAATTCTTCAAGTTTCAGTTCAAGTTTGTATTTTCAGAATGATTATGAGAATTAGTCACAAAGCAGTTTCATTTTGGTAGCTAATTTTAAAAGTTTAATATCCTGCATTTTTATTCCACCCCTGAATACTAGAGGCACAATCTGTCTCACTCGTCTTTATTTTGATTTTAAGCTGCTTTTTGAACAGAGCAATCTCTTAAAAATAGCTCACTATGCAATAGAAAAAGCCAGCTTTAGGCAACAACACTGAGAATGTCAGGGTATAGTTTAATTGTTCGCTGTGAATTTTCCTAAACTCAGAGTGTGTGTTTACACATGTTGCTAATACACATATGTGACTATGAGGTTTTCTAGACTGAGGTACAGGGCATCCCCCAAAAGGCATTAGGGATTAATACAAGAAATTCTTTTCTTCTCTTTAAGGCTAACTGTCTGAATAATAACAATAACCAATTCTGAATATGTTTTTGTAAAATCAGTAATAGGGCTCTGATTCCACAAAGGCCAGACTACTTTTGTGTAGCAGCTTGCAGGATTGGGCCATGATAAGGTGACCATCAGTTCACTAGATTTCAGCTAGAGTCATATTGGAATCCAGCATCACTTTGTGTTCTTGGTATCATCATCATATGAGATCAATGTATCGTGTGTCTTTGCAATGTACCAATAGCTCCTGTTAACAATATGCTGTGGTTACTGATGGGACATGCACACACGCAGAATTGCACATATGAAGTTGCACTGCTGAGTATGTATTACTCGCCATGGCTGTTTGTCTTTACTGGTTTCTGAAGTTTTAGTAGAGGCAGAAGAGGCGTTTCTGCTTACAGATTTTATAAAGCTGGAAGGGATCACTGTAATTGTCTAGTGTATAACACAGGATAGAGGATTTCCCTGGATGAATTCCTCTTTGAACTTGAGAGAAATCATTTTAGAAAAACATCTAATCTTGATTTTAAAATTTCCATTTATGGAAAAACTATCACAACCTTTAGTAAAGTTGTTGCATTGGTTAATTATCTTCACTAGTGTTTTTTAAAAACCTTATTGCTAGTCTGCATTTGTCCAGCTTTAACTTCCAGCCATTGGATCTTATACAGCTTATCTGCTAGATTGAAGAGGGCCATATTAATTGTCTGTTCCCCATAAGAAGGAACATATTAACTGTGTTGAAATCACCCCTTAGCCTTCTCTTTGTTAAAATGAATGGATTGAATCTTTCACTATAAGGCTTCTTTTCCAATCCTTTAGTCATTCTTGCAGCTATTCCTTGAACCATCCAATTTCAACTTTCCTATTGAATTGTGGACACCAGAACTGGACAATTGCAATAGCAGTTGCACCAGTGCCAAGTTCATAGGTAATAGCTCCTTTTTACTCATGCTTACGATTCCCTTGTTTATCTATTCAAAGATTGCATTCGCCCTTTTCAAGCTGCCCACCAAAGTTTGAATGGCACAACATTTCAAGGGAAATGTAATGTGGCTTGTTTTCATCTGTCAAGCCATTTTTTTCCCCTTAAACATCACATTTTCTATTGAATTAATGTAGAGTCTTAGATTCCTCAAGGAGCTTTCATATTCTTCCTTTCTTTTATCAAGCTTTTTATGGTCCCTCTCCCATCTTGTTTATTAGGAGATATCCCAGTTCTACAAAGTGTCTGAACATGATAACTCAGAGCCAAAATGTCTTTGGCATTTGTATTTTTCACATCAAGCATTTAACGTTTGCAAATATGGTCTGTGGTATCTGGATTTTGATATCCAACAATTTATTTTCAAGAGAACATATTGCACAGCAAGAAAGTTCTGCTTGTTATTAACCTTGCTCAGAGTACACTCTGCTCTTCCTTTTCTCCTCTTGCTCTCTCTCTCTTTTTCTTTTTCTTTAAAAAGGCTAAATAAATGAATTTGACATTTTAGAACTGAAAGATCTTGATTTAACTGCAAGGTAGGACTTTGGATACAGAAGGACATCTTTTCACATTTAATTAATTCTTTTCCCTGACATTTCTCCCATCATGAGGCTAATTTGTTTGTGGTACTTAACCTTTAAGTATTATATCAGTTTTCTGAGGAGTCATGCAGTGGTCAGAAGCATCTGGATAAAACAACATGTAAATTCTATTCTAACTTGGTCATCAGAATATGAAACATTTTTCTCTCTCTTCTGTATTACTGTTGCCCAAGCAAGAAGAAACTAACCTGATTGTGTATCATAGGCATGCAAAGGACAAAAATCTGGGGCCCTGAATGTATATTTCAGTCTGTGTTCTCTCTCTCTCTCTGTTTCTAGTCTTAAGGGGGGAGGGAGGAGGGAAGGTAGAAAAAGTCTTAATGAAATTATTGCAGTTGTATAATTTTCCATCATCTTTATGTTTCTGTCATCCTCTCCTATCATAGAAAGGTGGATTAATATCCCCCCCCCTCAATCATTTAGTAAAAACATAGTACAGTAAAAAGTGTCAGTCAACTTGATAAGGCGACATGGTGATTGTGTCCGGCTGCATGGAGGAAAAATGCTGAACTATCAGGAGTAGAGGGGTGGTATGGGTAATTGCTTAGCAGCTGTTGATGCTACTTCACGGTATCTGTTGACGCTACTTCATGGTATATGTGGTTTGGCATTCTGTGTGTGTGTGAATACAGAGGGAACAGGATGTTTTGCTTTATGTAATCAATTGTGATGTAATGCTGTTGACCACTATCATCAAGGCAAGGAGTGGTGAATTATTGTTGATTGTATTCTAGTAGTGCCTGGAGGGCCCACCCAACCTCTGATTCCTATTGTACATATAAACAGCAAGACAGAGTTCCGACTCCAAAGAGGTTACACTCTAAATAAGCTAGACAAAGGGTTGATGAGATGAAGTCTTATTCATTTTATGGAAGAGTACCCAAGGCATAGAAAGACTTCCCTTGGCTAACACAAACTATGTCAGAGTGGAAACTGAACTCTTATTGCCTCAATTCCAATCCAGTACCTTAATCACAAGACCATTGTTCCTTTCTATTATCTTTTTATCCCAGTGTGTTCTGAAAAGCTCCACGGCCACATTCCTGCACAGACTTATACGTGTGGATAATTTTACTCCTGGGAATAGTCTTACCAAATCTCATGGGGACTATTGCACATATAAAGCATTTGCAGGATTCGACCCCAAGCATTATCATGAAAATGTTACCACAAGAGTGTCTGCTGAAGGAATGTCAAAAGTATGGCAAGGCAGGTGTTTTATGTTCATCACCTTTGCTGTAAGTTACTTACCCTTTCAGCCCTTTTTGGTGAATGGATTTCACCAACTCTGATTTATTTGAAATTTGAAAATAATACATGAGCTTTTCTTATTCAAAGTGCTTTGGAGTCATTAAAAAAAAATGGGGATAATACTTGCAGCGTCATCTACAGACTCAATGTACCCTCCAACAGTTCTAAGAGAGAGATAGGTATCCTGGCGGTTTCTAAACAAGTGAAGTGCTCCAGAAATATTATTTGTTTTTCTGCAGTATAAGTTCATAGAAATGAAGCCAGGAGGCACTACTGTGTTTATGTAGTCTGACATAAGAAGTGTCACAACTTCAGGGAACTGCACCTGTATCTGTGGCCCCTCCATGGTCCACTCCAAGAGTTCCCAGACAAGTTGCAGGTCTCCAGTTGTCACCTGTCTCTGAGAAGGGAGCCTTGTCTCATTCCTATCTGACTGGGTTTACACTGTGATATCCTCAGCAAGCCACTACTCCTTAAAGGTTGGTGCCTGTGTTGTACTTTCTCTCTGAACGCTACAAAAAATGTATTGCCAGTAATTACAAGTTACCACACAGCTTTTTCTAAGCAAGCACATTTATTATTAAGGTAAAAACATAACAGAGAAAACGTTACACAAATCAATAAACAGATTTAAACAAACAGTACACATACCAAAGGCTAGCCATCAGTTTTCTGGGGCCCTAGCAGACCAAAGTTTTTTCTAACCCTTCTGCAAGGGTTAAGGTCCCCTATGGGCACAAGTTTCTGTCTGTTTTCTGTATCAGAAAGAAAACCCCAAGTCAGTTTAATCATATCCTTTTTATGCCAAAATCCTTTCTTTGTCTGTTGGGCTCTAGAATTGTGATAACTCTTCCTCCTGGAGTTGCAAACGATACCTGGCCGACAATGATCTATAAACTTAATACAATACAGTCCCCCCAAAATACTGCATGGAATTGCAATATCTGTCATAGCGGGTCATAGATTTCCACTCATTATTCATTGCTGTGGAGGAAATTATTCTTTCCCACTATGAAAACACATTTTAAAATTTAGATACTAGGGAATTTATGGAGGTGTCTGCTATTGGGCCTCAAACGTGCATACTGTGGGATGAATTGATTACTGGTATAAATTGGTGCCAACTCCACTGACTTCACTGGACCTGGTTAAACTAATGACAATGTGTCTACAAATCAAGTACGGTTGAAGAGGATGCAAATGACATCTGATCCTACAATCTATTGGATACGTCCTGAGTGGTGATAAGCATGCTCAACTCGGTGGGATTTCAGTGAGCGGTGAGAGCATTCAGTTTTTCTCAGGAGGCTGCCTTTTCCTGGAGCATCAGGTCCACAGAAAAGTTACAGTGAAAGAGTCTTTACTGTTCTGAGACAGTTGGGGTAGCCGTTCCCTATAGTAGTTATTGTGGAGGAAGCTCCTTCGGCGCTGTGAAGAAGGCATTTTTAAAATATGGTCACAGCACTTTATTATTATTTATACTGAACTGTTGTTGTCCCTAGCACATTACAGAGCAAGTGAAAATATAGGCCTCTGCCCTGAAGAGTTTACAGTCTAATTCAGACATCAGACAGAATAACGGGTGGAAAGCAGGAAGGTTTGTATCTAGGCGTTGGTTGTTAGTATGGGACTCAGATGATTTCTCAGATCTCCTAAAGAAGGGATATACATGCAGGCTCACAAATTAGCACTTTTTTCTTTGTGGAGCTCTTTTGTGAGGTATTTTGCCTGGCTAAAGGGACATCATCAACTTGAAGTCTGCTGACTCTCTTTGTTGCTTGTTGTGGTTCTTCAGTTTCATTTTTTTTTTTAATGCTATCTACTCTCCTCTGTTGCTGCATGGAAGACCCACACAAACACTGACTGTCCAGACACAGTGTAATCAGTGAAACTAATTACACACACAATGCTGTCAAATGCACAAAATAAACTAGAAGAACTAGAGAGAAATGCATTTTTTTCTTTTAAAAAAGGAGTTTTGTGGAACTTGACTTTCCTTCTTTGTTTTGGTTTTTCTGGAATAGACTCACACACTGGAATAGGCTACCTCTCTGGTATATTTCTCTATTCTCCTTTAGTCATATTATTCCTAGGTATTACTTGTGATATTAGTGAACAAAGAAAATGCAGATTATTTTTGAGTGGATTCTGTCCCTTGAACATTCATTAAGAACAATAGTATTGAAAATACCATAGTAAAATCAGGTCCTTCTGATTATAGTCTTGCTTTGATCTCCAGTTAAGTTTTGGCTTGACTATGACCAGCCAGTGTTCTCATGAATTGCTAAAAGGCGAAATGGCATTGCATGGTTTTGGATGATGGATTGCATTTGTTCTAGCTCCAAAGAGTCTTGTGACAATGAGCCCAGTAAAATCGGGTTAAATTGAAGACGAAGGGGGGAAGGTAGGATGATAATCAGAAGGATGAGACTTTAATGCCCAATATTTCTCTCACCAAGCCTTAAAGAAACTGCTTATAAATCTTTGGATAGCCGGGGTGTCCATCTTTGCACTGATATATTGCAATAGATGGAATTGCCAGTAATGTATGTAATATCATTCTTTAAATTGGTCACTGGTTCCACCGATCAGGCTAAAAAAATAATAAGTCATTTACCAGACATGTTAGGATGCTTCCAGCATACGGAACCAGTCTGTCCCTGGTGGTACCACTGTGATCCACTGGTGAGTGTGTGTTACAGGGTCCCTGCTGCACCTTGCCACAGAGGATGGGTGTCTGTTACAGCCACTACCTATGCAGCTTTAGCTCAAGCTGTGGCAAGTCCTGTTTTTAGCTCTGGAGGTGTCCCCAGTTCAATTCTTGGTGCATTAGCCACGGTGGTGGCTCCCACGTAAGTGGGACGAGCCAAGGCTGTTCAGCTGGGGTTGTAACAAACTCATGTCATCTCTGGATTGGGCGCCACATCAGTGGCAAACCACTGAGGTAAACAATTGTTAGAATATTTCTTTTTTTTCGTAGATATTTGGGTCGAATTCTAATGAACTACAATTGGATTTGAGGAATAGAAATAAACATTTTTTGGGAGTGGGGAGTGGGGGTGTGTTAATGCTAAAACCAAAGACTGAGTATATATTCTCTTCTGCCTTGTAAATGCTCTACTGACTTAGAGACCATTACAATTACAATGTATGGACACCGCAGCATAAACAATGATATAACTAGATGTATTTCTTTATAGATGAGACCTAACTACATACGGGGACTCGGATCTTGCAGGTGACTCCATGTGGACAGACCTCTGTGTCTACATTGAGTCTTCAGCTTGCAGAAGGGGTGAACATAGTCTCATAGGAATCTAGTTGGTCCAGGAGTAGTTGTAATGTGAGCATTCCCCACTTATATTCTAACTGGAGAGAAATTGGGAGACTGAGCAGCAGGAAGGAAAGTAAACAGGGGAGAGGAAATATATGGCTGTAGGAATGAAAAGTGGCTATGAGACAACTGCTGGCACCATATTATCCTTGAAGAATTACCCCTACTTTATCATTTTAGAGCGATTTTTGCAGACCAGTAATTACTGAGGGTCCTTATTTAATAAAGGTGAGAGTGCACAGGAGAATTCCTACTTAACCTGTTCCTATTGCCTCCAAGAGAAAATACATGGTTATGAATTCATATACAAATCTAGGAGAGGTAGGTAAAAAGAACAGTTGAAAACAGATGGCAACAGTTATTACTGGCATATTCCCAGTTGGGGGCTCTACCATTTAGAAATAAGCATCTGTTCTTTTTCCCCACTGCAAAGTGGTTCTAACTCAGAGGTGTTAAAAATATGTAAGTTGCTGTTTTATTCATTTTTGTGTTTACTGACTTTAATGACTTATATCCAATGAAAAGTGCAATGTTTACCCAAGTGGCCAGGGACACAAAACATAGAAAGACAGGTCTCTCAGATACAGAACCTTGGATCATAGAACACAGTCGGTATAACTTTTTTTTTTTTAAGTCTTAAACTGGAAAAAGGGGCTAAAAGGCTGACGCTGTAGCATTCTGAGAGTCATATCTCTCTGACACTTTACTTGTATTTTCTTTAAGCATCCTTATCTTTCCTGTAGCTAGCAATAGATTTTTGAGTCTAAAGAGAACATGTATTTAACTGCTTCAGTGCTTGGCTAACTTTACGTGTACAGTATGTGGATTCAAATGGGTGCATCGCAGAAGGACTGGGCCTATTTTTTGGTTTTAAACCACAGCCCTGTTAGACAGTGCTCCTGAGATCATTTCCCTCTCCATTGCTCAGCAGAAACTCCCAGAGACATTGTGTTTACAGGAGGCATGATGATGTCAGCACTCTGAGGGGAGAGCAGCTGCTGCTAAAGCATTTTGGATGATGCAGCCTCCACTCCTGTGAGCGGATCGGATGTATCTGCCAGTATGGAGGGGAGGCAGGGCCTCTTTCAGCTCCTGTCCTCTTTGGTGTTTCTGGTACCACCAGTGATAATGGAACCTCCATGATAATGGAATCAGGTTTGAGGATGCTCAATGTGCATCTGAAGTTAGTTTTCATTTTATCCAAGAAGAACTTTAATATAGGATGGAGCCAATTAAAGTGGGGACTGGGAGGCACCTCCTTGGAACATAATATATCCTGACCATATATGTTTTTAGCTTCATTAAAGATCTGCACATGAAGTTCTGCTGCAAACACTATTCAAAACCCAGATTTGTAAGAGAATCCTATGAATATACATGTCCACTTTCAGCCACCACATGGTACAACAGGCAACAAGTTATGTAACGGTTGTTTCTTGGGTGTGTGAATGAAGTCATGGTGATAGTGCTTGTCGGCCTGGGTTCCAATCCTGCATGTAGATCTGTGTGGGTGCAGGGGTTCTCTTGCTGTATTTGGTTGCAGGATTGAATGTTGGGCTCACAATTTTAGGAATGTTTGTGTCCATGACGTGGAGAATGCAATAGACTTGTTCCTTGTGTGATATTGTTAACATGCTTGCAGACTGTGATGGGACAGATGGAACTGTGTCTCTGTGCCTAGCTTTTTTTTCTTTATGATGGGAATCTGGCAGTGGATGACTCTTCACTGCTTCGAGGATTCTTTCAGATAAAGTCTGACATGATGCTGTTGTCCGACCCCTTTTGTTCACTGTGTATATGGAAGTGTTGAGGAAGCTTCTGAGATGGTTTGCATTGTAGGACTAACAGTTTCAAGATGATGCTCTGCTGTTCGACATTGGTTGTGGTTGCTTGGTTTTCCCGTTGCCTGGCTGAGAAAGATTTAGATGGAAGCTATCCCATTAAAGCTGCATCCTGATAAGGCAGAAGTAATGCTGGTTGGCTGAGGGAAACCAGACTATAAGATGGAGGTCATAGATACCACTTCAATTCAGTAAATTTACCTACCTTTTGTTAGCTGAGCTCAAGACCTGAAGAATCAGTTGAATTTTTAGCTGTTTATGGATTCAGATAATAGCAAGAATCGAAGGAGCTTTAATCTGTCCTGCACTCATTAAGGCGTTTCATACCCTTTCTTTCAGGTGCCAGCTTCAAAAGAGTGATCCTTATGTTTGACACCTTAAGACTGGATTACTGCTAGGTACTGTTCTTCAGGCAATTCTGAGATTTCTCAAACTACAGCTTCAACCATGTTTTATTTTGGGAGGTTATTTGAGAGATGGGATAGGGTTTGAAAGAGAAGTTGTTTTGCTTACTCTAACAGAGTTTTGGCTGATATTTAACGGTGTTTTTGATTGTCAGTGTGCCTATAGGCTGGCTGATGAGCACCTTCTATATAAGGAACTATAATTAAATCAAAATGAACACTTTATTGTTTTCCATTAAAAACACTTTGTATCCTTGCTATCTACTCTCTGTTTGTTTCTGGTTTTGGAATCCCCAGAGGTAGCAGCATCTTGAGGATAATACCAGATGTTAGCTGCTCTATAAGATAGGCATGTTTGCTTCTTGAATTAACTGGCCCCTCAAAGTACACAGGAATAACGGTCTCCTAGAGACACGTTAGCACCCCTCATTCTCATTGACTTATGAGGAAAGACTGAAGGAAGTAGGCTTATTTAGTTTGCAGAAGAGAGACTGAGGGGGGATTTGATAGCAACCTTCAACTACTTGAAGGGGTGTTCCAAAGAGGAGGGAGCTAGGCTGTCCTCGATGGTAACAGAGGAATGGTTTCAACAATGGTTTCAAACTACAGCTGGGGAGGTCAAGGTTGGATATTAAGAAAAACTTTCTCACTAGGCGGGTGGTGAAGCATTGGAATGAATTACCTAGGGAGGTGGTGGAATCTCCGTCTTTGGAGATATTTAAGGTTCGGTTAGACAGAACCCTGGCTGGGATGATTTAGTGGGAGTGGTCCTGCTTTTAGCAGGGGGTTGGACTAGATGATCTCATGAGATCCCTTCTAGCCCTATGATTCTAGGAAGGATCGCTTTACATTTAGATTGGCTCTCTTTCTTGGTTTGTGCTGTGGGTGCTGCCTTCTTTCTTGCTATGTAAAGAAACTGTTTTCTCATGGAAAAATATTTGGAATCAAAGTATTAGGTGAAAAGAAGTCTGGTCATGCAGATAGTACTGCAATTAGTTAAATTTATAGATTGAGTCTAAGTCAGTTGCATTCACACCTATTATGATGGCCAGTGACAAGAGCTGCCCATTGCAACGTAACACAGCAGCAACCTCTATAATTCCCTCAATGTTCATACAGTAGCAATAGATGGAGTAACAGTGCGACTATTCTTCCAAAAAGCACCTGTACACAACTATGACTAATGTGCTTGCTCAGTTACATCCATTTGTACATGCCCTCATAGAAACTGCACATGGAAATGGCAAATTGCACATGCACTTGGTTATTTGCACATGCAGTTGCCATGACTGTGTTCATATCGATGGCAACTGCTTGTTTAAATTAGCATGAAAATACATGCTTATATTTGCATGTGACTTTTAATATATGCATGCAAATTATATATGAAACCATGTCCATGATATGCAAAATAGCACAACTTTTTAAATCCAAAAGCTGACGTATTCAACAGTGAATTTAGTGGACTGTATGTAAAATCATGGTGGAGGAGGCCATGGTCTGTAGTACTTGGTTTACAAGAATGTCTTTCTGGTAACTGATGTTTTCAATCTATATTCTTTGTCAAACAGTTCAGTTGGTTCAGAAATGTGTGAGTTGCCTCTTTGTTTGCACTACAGCTGCACTGTTTTTTTATTTTTGAACTGGCTTCATATTAGTTCTAACAAGAGGTTTAGCTGCCTTCCTAATGTGTTACAATACTTGTCTTTGAGGTTGTTAAAATACAAGGTTGTATCAATTAAGCTAAAGCTGTGATTTTAAAATTGATTTAGTGAAACCTCTTCAAAAATTTGTGCACACTCTTATCTAAGTTTAAGTGGGGCTTATATTCTTTTAGTTCATTAGTAATAGACTTAAACTAACCTGAAATAAGCCACTTTTCAATTGAAATAAGAGTGTCTACAAAGGTGTTTGTACCTGTTTACCTAGTTTGGTTTGAAAACTAATTTAAGTTAAACCAGTGTAACTCCCGTATGTAAACAAGAATAAAGATGCATTGTTGGTCTGAAGTCTATAGCTATCTCAATTAAGAAAAGTAACCAACCAGTAGTTTCCTGCATGTCTAATGGTGACTTCTTTCCATGTAGATGACAGTACTCTTACCGTTTCCCTGTTTGTACCAGCAGCATTAAAACTATTAGCGTTTCAAAACATACCCAGCTTAGCTGGATTTTTTTTTTTATTTGCCAAGTTCATATTAATGGTTTTGCAACTAATTCTGAAAGGGTTGTGCTCAGACTGATCTCCATACGGTGAGTCAACAACATGCAAGCGTATGTTGTATATGTAATGACACTCAACTCAGACTGTCAGCAGATTTTGAGACTGGAATCTTTAGCACTGGAATCTGGACTTCCACTTGAGCTACTGAAATAACTCCTTTAGCAGATGGCAGTGTTAGGTTGTCATCATCAAAATATACTAGCCAGAAGAGTGGGCCAAAACACACTTTACAAATATATCACAAGTGCATGCTTTCTTTGCATAAATGTGAAACTTACACCAATCTAAGAGATAAAAGATTGACTTAAGTGCATTGAAACTCTCTCTTATGGGTAGAATCAAATGTTGGGATTCAAATATGGATTTTGCACCATCTACTTAGGGAGCGTTCAGATTCAAGGTTTTGTTTCAGTCCGCTTTAATATTATCAGGGGTTTGATGCAAGTTCAATTCTGCTGTTACAGCATGTGCAGTGCTATGATGGCCCTATCTGACAAGTTGTAATACTGTGCTAGAGACTGGAGAGTAAGCAAGACATAAAATCAAGCTATAAAAATCACCATGGGCAGATGATCATTAGTGCTGCTAAATGATAATGAGGACAATTTAAAGAAGGCATAAATAGGTATGCTATATATTTGAATGGCTGTCCAGAATAGTAAGATCTACCTGCATGCAAATGCATGGGTAGAGCGGAGTGTATAATTGTAATAAATAATGTACAGTCATCTCTTTTTAGTCATGTGTATGAACAATTCGCTGCTCTCTTCAATGTATTTCTTGTTTGAAATGACTAGTCAAATTTCTTCCTGCCTTCCTAACGCTGACTTGAACTTTGAATTTTCAGCAGCTATTTGTGATTGATCCAATGGTACTGTTTCTGTCCTAGATTGGGTGGGTGAAACTCAAAAATCAGATTTCTGGTGTGAATTCTTGTGGAATGTGCATTTGTAACCTTCGGGTGGGCTAAAATTCGTTTAATTGCCCTTCTCCAGTGCCTCACAGAAATCAATCCCAATCCCTATGGAGAAAGCAGCTGGACACCCAAGATCCAGTCTGTATAGGACTCACAGCGAAGCTTGCTCAGAGCTACACTCCCACATTAAAATAATACTACAATAAACATAACAATGAACTTTATTAACTACTAACTAAATGAATCTTATCCTAAGAAAAATACAATTAACCAAGAACAATCCCTACACAAACCCCTGCATGAAAGATACCCAAGAGTCCCAAAGTCCAGGTGGAGTTCACCCAACTCTCAGCTACAGTCTCTGTTCCAGTGTAGAAGCTTGAGTGGCAAGAAATAGCTGTCCTCTTCTTCCTTTGCTGGAATCCTCTGTAGCATTCCATGCAGGCTTTTTCTTCTCCTTTGCAACCAGCCCTCAGTCCCATATGCATGTCTGCAAGGTCTGTTGCAAATGACTCCATTACAGGGAGAAAACATCTTGTTCACTCCTCGCTCAGCTTCTCTCCAGAAAACTGAGCACATGGTCTCCTTTCAAGGCAGCTCTTGCCTGCTGTCTGCACAGACGGCTGCTCCCATGTCACCTGACTGACATCACATCACACCAGCAGGGTACACTGTGGAGTATGCTAAAAAATGCTACCACTCCCTGCTTCTGGAAGTTTCTAGTTGTGGGTAGCTAATCTGCCCAGCAACAGTAACCCACCCTCAGCAGGTCTCTGAGATAGCCTTTTCAGGCATATGGGTTACACATTTCTTTTCATGAACATTAAAAATGAATGAACCTAATATTTACACACTGAGCATTTGTGCTAGTGAAATACAATTACAAATACAATTGCATGAATCTTCATGGAAAGAGACCACAATAGTGCTGTGGATGGGGATAGGGTATATTCAACCTAAAATTCAAATGAACATCGTTGGGATTTTTTCCCTCCATTCATCTCCCAGCTCTCTGTGTTTGAACACTCCCAGCTCTCTCTGCTCTATCACTGGAATTCAGTGCACTAAGAAGAGGGCTTAGTTGTGACTGGAAAAAAACAGTGCAAGAGCTTGATTTACAGCCGCAGGTGCAAATGGCAGTGAAGTGGCTCTGGAACACCTATGGAGGGGATAATTGGCAGATGTCTGTCTCATGCCCTGGGTTCTGTAGCAGAAACCAGCATGACTCATGGTTGAGTCTAGACCTAAAATTTAAGAAAGAGGCTGTTCTTTAATAAGCTCTGAAGACCTAGCTGCAGGTTTTTTACAGTTTTGTCAGAGGTATTGGAGAAGAGGTTCAGAATTACTCCTGATACAGACAGGCTCTTTCTTGATGCCCACCGTGTGACAAACTCTGTGGTCCTTAATCAAGTAAAAATCCTGTCTTTGATCCAGCAGCACTGGCTCTATTTTGGTACTGTGCCTTAGTTTTCCCAATTCAACGTTGGTTATCTGGACACCGTGGCGCTGGCATTATGTCTAATTGAGTGTCTGCCATGGCTAGGGCTGAATAAGAAGCAGCAAACGGATGCAATTCCAAAGTAAGCAGAAACTACTTATGAAGTGACCTCATCAAACACTTGATGTGGTTCCTGTAATATTTTGTGAAGTCTTCATTGTGAGCAATACTGATCTTTCCATTTCCCATTGTTCTATATGGCTCTGCTGTGATTAACCATGGAGGGAACCTCAAAAGATTTCCAGTTTGATTGTAGAGGGAAATTGAGACCAGCCTTGATTTTTAGTTTAAATTGACAAGTTGTTTGATACTAACCAAGTTATGGTGTAGTGGGATTGGTTGGTTGGTTGGTTGTTGTTTTTTCTTTAAAGAGAAAACTTTGTAATGTAATGACTCACTGTAGGGCATTATCTACTCAAGGAAGTTTACCAAAATGGTTATTCTGGTAGAGTTTTACAGGTATAACTCCCCATGTGGACATTCTTGCTCCAGAGTATTCGTATAGGGAGTTAGAGTATAACTACATTGATATAATTGTGATGGTAAATTTCCACCTGTAGAGAAACCCTTAGCAGCCACTGTGATATTTGTTATTGCTCATCAGAATCACTGTTCACTCGCTTTCATAAAGTCATGACTAATTTCCCTCCCAAGCCTCAAAAAGAACAATTATAGATGTTCTCTACTGACTACCAAACCATATTATCCAGCAGATGCAAAAGGGAATTATGGGGAGGCAAATGGTCTGAGATCTTAAAAGAGTCTTAGCTGAGAAGAGATGGAATATGTTGCTCCCCTCCAGTGAAAACAAAATTCAGGCCACTGAAGATGAAACATTTACTGCTGGGGCTTGTTTGTATTTTTTATTTGACTGGTTTATTTACAAGCAAAGCTTGATCGAATCTCAGGCTGGAACTTCTTCTTATTTGTAGTCTGGGCTCATTACAAACTCTTTTATAGAGCTACCATATTAAATATGGATGAAAGGAACTTCACTTGACAAGATTCCTTCCTGAGAATGAGCGTTTGGATCCTTTGACAACTGCAAAGGTTAAAATAATGGTCAGTGTTAACCTGTGAATTAGCCGCATTCTAGACCGCTTTAGATCTCCTCCAAAATTGGCCAGAATAATTTTAAGCAAATGATTTTGCTCTGTAGAGGCCACTTTAGCGGCCCTTCTTTTTTGCACAGTACACTGTGCAAAGGGCAATGTGCATAGCTGTGCTTCTTCAAACAGAGTCCTTTGTTGTTCCCAGAGGGAAGTAACTTGTGTCTTTCATTTACTGGGTGCACATTATTTCCTCTTGTGTGACTTGCAACTTTGATGGTGAGTGTGCTTTGGATAGCAATACCTTGACTCCCACTCCTGGCTGGGAATGGAGGAGTCCCAATCTTGCAGCCCTTTGCTTTTTGCCACCCTGAGTTCAAGCCATGATGCACAAACTGCACAGGAAGTAATCCTGCCTTTAAACCCTGGCAGGGTCATTCTGTGGCCAAGAGAGAGCTGATTCTGTCTAACCAACCCTCCCAACAATGCTCTGAGACAGGTAAAGATTCTTATTCTTAATTTACAGAGGGGGATTGTGAAACAGGTAGGTTAATTCAATGTCACACAGCATATCAGTGCCTGAGTTATGACTACAATCCAGGTCTCCTGTCCCTGTTCCTAGCCTTTAACCACTATATCATGCCCCCTCTCACGATCCAGAGCAATACTTCCCCCTCGCCTCAAGCATTGCAACCAAATTGTATTTTGGTCACAGCAATGACATCTCATTTCAGGAAGAGCAATTGACAATGGGACCTGTTTCTCTAAAACTGACTTTGTCACTTGTTTTAGAAAAATCCAGAGAAATACATGGCACTATCTTCGCTATAGGGCTGTCCTCTTAAAGGAGAAGCAAGCTTTGTATGTGGTATTATTAAAGGAAGGGTCTGTAAAAGGAGGTGTTAGGTTAAGGTACTACTGATAAAAGTTTACATCAAATCTGTTAATAATTCCAGTCAGACGTGACAAAACCAGATTGGAGGGGGAACCACCCCCAGCCCTGTCCCCTTCCCCAGAATTCTGATATTTCTGGTGGAGTGTCCTCATTTAATGGAGCATATTGAGTTCAACCTTCCTTTGCTTTTTTCTCTTCCTGTAAGTCTCATTATATGATTTTATGTCCACAAGTGCCTAAATTTGAGTTCTGGATGTAAACAAAAGATGAACTGACAGCTGGAACCCTGATATCCTCATATTCCAACCTGCCTATCTGTAATCATAGTGATTCAAGGCCTTTAGGCTACAACCATTCTTTTTGTATAATGTATAAATTAGGGCCCATAGAGAACAGCCTTTTTTGCGTTGTCTCTTGTGACATATTGTTTAGAAATGTGTCCAGAAAAGGCTTAGGAAAAAACGACAGAGACTGAAAGCCCACCATTGTACATTTTACAGTTCTGCTTGTCTGTTTGGTTTCCTTTTTTATTTTATTTTCAGCCATCTGACTAACCTCACCGTATTGTGTTCAGCAGCGGAACAAAATGCACAGGGCTATATTCAGAAGCGCCCACTCATTCTTTCCTGCTTTTATGACAAAGCTGTCCCTCCACATGTCTGTCTTGGCCTCTGACCCTACACGTTTACTTCAAGTAAACATGCCAGATGGCAGAGAAAAGTGGCAGGTCAAAGAACAAGCCTCTAGGGGTCAGGAGTCATGAAATCCTTCTTCACAAAGCAAACTTAAAAGCAACAATTTCAACAAATGCCTTAGAGCAAGTTCACAGTTAGAATGAAAGGAAGGGGGAGAAAACTCAACTCTCAATTACATATTTTGTTTTCTGTGTCTAATGGGTATTTCATTGGCTATTTTAGCACTAAAATCTATATAAGTGACACAAGAGAAAGATGGACAGATGGACTGGATGTTTATATTGAGAGATGGAGGCAGGTCTGTAGCTGCAGACAAGCATTCAGAGCTGCATTCTGAATATTTTAAGCATACCCTGCAATCTTTCCTCTCTGCCCCTACCTTTCTTCTACTGGGGCATTGTTGGAGGGCGATGGATGATGTGATTGCCATTTTTGCTAAGTGTGTTGCTCTCCCTTGCACAGAAGAAAGAGTCTGACTGAGTCTGAAATGTCAGAAGTGGGGCCATCATGTCTCCACATAGTGAACATATTACAGTGACGGGCATGATAGAAATGATTAAGATTGAAATCTACATCCAGTATATTCCCTGTTTCCATAGTCAGGCCCCTAGGTACTGTTTATCCAACAGTCCCTAAAGCCAGCCCTTATCCATGTCTTCAGTTGGAATCCTGTGATTTATGGTGGATAGCATCCCATTGGCCCAATTTTCAAATGTACTTCCTTAAATTAGCTAGGGAAAGTCCCTAGCAGAGCAAAAGCCATTTGAGAGCTTGGCACTGATTTGATTATCTACTGGTGGAACTGAATGCCCCTAAGTTTGAAAATGGCATTTTTTCAGATGTTAAAAATAACTTGATCCGAGTGGAGAGCTAAATATTCTATTATTTCAGAATAAGTTTTATAAATTCGAACACACTGAAGACCAACTGGCTAGGCAGCAGTTCTGGAGAAAAGGACTGAGAGTTACAGTGGACAAGAAGTTGGATAAGAGTCAATAGTGTGGCCTTATTGCCAAAAAGACTAATGGCATATTGGACTGCATTAGTATGATAATTGCTAGCAGATCGAGGGAAGTGATTATTCCCCTTTAGTCGGCACTGGTGAGGCAATATTTGGAGCATTAGGTCCAGTTTTGGGCTCCCCACTACTGAAAGGATGTGAACAAACTGGAGAGAGTCCAGAGAAGGGCAACAATAATGATTAAGGGGCTGGAGCACATGACTTATGATGAGAGGCTGAGGAAACGACTTATTTGGTCTGCAGAAGAGAAGAATGAAGGGGGATTTGATAGCAACCTTTAACTACCCGAAAGTGGGTTCCAGGGAGGATGGATCTAGCCTGTTCTCAATGGTAGTAGGTGACCAGACTAGGAACTCAAGTTATAGTGGGGGAATTTTAGATTGGCTATTTGGAAAACAAACAAAATTACTAAGATGGTGGTGAAACTCTGAAATGGGTTAGCTAGCAGGGTGATGAAATCCCTGTCCTTAGCGGTTTTTAAAGTGTGATCTGACAAAGCTTTGGCTGAGTTGATTTAGTTGGGGTTGGTCCTGCTTTGAGCAGGATGTTGGACTAGATGACCTCCTAAGGTCCCTTCCAAATCTAATCTTCTATGATTTTTATTTCTTTAACCTCAATACACATTATGGAGATGGTAAAAATTAACATTCCTCTTTGATGGATGGAGAAACTGAGGCAGAGAGAGCTAAGTGAATTACCCAAGGCCACACAGTAAACCAGGAATAGAGCCTAGGGTATCATACTCCATGCGTGGTGCTCTATCTACCATACCATACTATACAGTTCACAGATAAATGGCAAAATAATTATTGAAAAGATAATGTATTAACTAGTTAAGAAGAAAAAAGAAGAGAATAATGCAGTCTAAAGAACTGTATTAGTTAGACCTAAGCCTATGGTGAATTCAGCCAAGTTGGACAGAATTCCAGTCAGAGTTCTGATAGTCAGCTCAGGGCAAATACTTTTTCAAAGGTCTATTTGAAGCCAGATTGTTTTGGAAGAAGCACTGCTGGCTCTTTGGATGCCATACCCACAACATGGTCCTTTCAGCTAATTGTCTTTCAAATGGCCACTTCTCACTGTGTCCCAGCATGAGCTGGGGAAGGAAAGGGAGGTCATGAGGAGGACTCGGCCCCTCCTCGTGTAACTGGCCACCAAATGTATAGATCACTCCAATGTATGGATGGTTAATGTTAGACCCTTATACTCTTGGTCTCCTCCTTAGTGACAGAAATTACCTCACTGTTAAACAAACAAGGAGTCTGGTGGCATTTTTAAAGACTAACAAATTTATTTATTGCATGAGCTTTCGTGCGAGAAAATCCCACTTCGTCAGATTTTCTCCTGTGAAAGCTCATTGAAGAATCAGTGAAGGACCTCTGGATAACTGTACATTTGTGGTCCTGAGGGATTCCTCATTCTTGCAATCTGTATTTTAAAACTGTCTTTTTCATCTTTCTCATCAAACTATTTAAAAAGGGTGCAGCTATGACTATAATGAAGTAATGGGACCAAAATCACAGCTGCTGTAAATCAGCATAACTCCATTGATTTCACTGGAACCATGGCACTTTACATCATCTGAGGATTTGGTCCTATGCACTTATGTATTTATCTTAACCATCCTAAATCAAGAGTATAAGGAAAAGAGTATTTTTAGTATTATGTACTTATCTTAACCACCCTAGGTCAGGAAAAGAGTATTTTTAGTAAGGGTCTTAAGCTTTTCCAGAATACATTAGTCCACTTTACATTTTAGTGGCAAAACAATTACTCATTTTCATAAAACAAAGCAGCTTTTTTCACAATAGATTTAATTGCTAAAATGTCTTGAAAATTGGAATAACAAACTTCTAATTATGATGCAGGGCTCAATAATGAAATACTGATACTCTTGTTTAATAAAAAATAAATGTTTTTTCTTGTAATGTGTTGTGAGAAAAATAGCTTCATTATTAAAAATATATAATGGAATAAGTAATGGTTAACTGATATGTTTTGTTTTGCAAGATTATGATGTTGCCTAACCATTGGCATTGGAAATTTTTGCGTGTGTGTGTGTGTGTGTGTTATAACATCTACTAAAGTAATATACTTCACAAAGACAGCTTCATAGCATATTTATGCATCTGGTCTGGGAGAGAGACCAAAGTGATGTGTAGTCATGTTGCTTAATGCACTACTGAAAGGTACTTGGATACTGAGGTGATGAGCAGGTATAAGAAAACAACACACACTAAATAAAGCAAATGCCTGGAGAACTCGAAGGCCCCCTGTTGCCTTCTAATAGCCACAAGATCTGACTATGCCTTGATGCCTATAAGAAACTAGGAAGCTAATGGTATGGGCAAATCTTGTCACTTACCTTACTAATAATTTTTATAAATGGTACATAAGTGCATTTTAAAAGTAATTAAATTAAATTGTATAGCATCTGTCTTGTTAGGCCCAGATTAAAAAATTAATGAGTGAAGTCACAAAATATCTTGAGATGAGCCTAAAAAATTGATTTTTTTTTCAAAATGGCTTTCTTGTGGTTTCTGAGCCTTTAAAGTGAACTTCGTCATATTTACACATTTTCTAGCAATCATGAGGCCTAGATATTTATATTTAAAAAAAAAAGTCCTAAGAGTCTCATGTAATCACATGATTACATCAGCTGAGGCTTTAGGAAGAACATAGAGTATCCTGAGACTCGCCACACAATTGTGAGAGCTGGCAAACTATAGACCCCAAGCCTGCAATTCAGACCTGCTAGCCTGGAGCCCCATTGACTCCACATTAGTAGATCTAACTGAAGGATCTGGGCCTTATATTGTAAACTCTTCAGGGTAGAACTGTGTCATCATTTGTACATGTACAGTGCCCAGCGCAATGGGTGTGTGATCCTGGTTGGAGGCAATAGGCGCTACTGTAGTATAAATATAACAATAACCATTAGTGTGGTAGCAGTCTTAAGTGAAGATAAAAGAGGATGTGGGAAAAGGTCTATTTTACAAGAATATAAAATAAAGTTACTATGGCATGTAGTTTGGCAATGTGAGAGTGTGAGCCTATGAGGAGTTGTATATATTTTCCAGCATTTTCTCCCAGATAGAGTTAATATTGGTGTTTTTATTAGCAACAGTGATCAAATTTGCATATGACTGTATCACTTGTGGTTCTATCTAGCTTTTCATTCAGCTTTGGCTGAATACCATTTCCAGTTACTAGGTAATTAACCAAATACTATAATTAGATATTCAGTTCTCCCCTAAATTAGAATAGGATTGTACAAAACACTCAAATGCTGCATTATCTTTTATATGTTAACCCTATTGTTCCTGACTTTTCTTTTAAATCCAGAGTGGGGCGGAATCTGGAGGCCTTTCCTGAAAGGTGAATGGGACAGATTGGGTGCAAGTGGTTTGAGACTGATAAGGAGGAAGGAAGCTGGAATAGTTAAACTGAGAGAGGTGAATGGGACAAGGAGACTAACCCAGGTGGAGAAGGGAGGAGAGCTCAGTCTTGTCAGTCTTGAGAGTCTGTAGCCTGTCAGTCCGTAGCTTCATGCAGCCCATATATAGTGGAAAAGCCATGCATTGGCTTCTTGGGGTGAGGAGAGAGGAGATGTATTCATTGTGGAGGACAATAAATTGGCTAGTGGAGGAGTTCCAGAGCCATTGGCTTAGTGAAAGGAAATCTTACAGTATAGTGGGAGATTTGTGCCTTTGCATCTCATAGTTCTTTCTTTCTTTCTTTCTTTCTATTTGTGGCTGCTTGAAGGGGAAAACATCTTAAAATGATGAAAAGTGTATGTGTGTGGGCGGGGGGGAGGGGGGGACATGAGGGGAGGTTGGAGGGCAGGGGTTGGAAGCTTTTATTCTCCAGTAAGTCTTAAAACAGGTAAAGGGATTTTCCACACAAAAAATAAGTGTCACCTCAAGGCTGGAACCGGTCTGGAAAATTTTATCCTTCGAGAAAGGTCAGAGCTTGTGAAAGTCAGAGGGCTGTGCGTATGTTAAGGATGGTCCTGAACTACTGCAAAAATTGTGATGTTGCCAAGAACACTAATCAAGCCAAAAATAAATTTACTACCTACGTTATCAAGAGTGCCAGAACTGCTCAGCTTTCTGGTTTGAATGCATAAAATTACTCATGAAAACACTTGTACTATAATTCATAATTTATATACGGTAATAGCTTTTTATCTTAGGAAATTTGACCAGGATTGACGTAAGTGGTTACAATTAGCATTGCTGTTAGCAGCTAGCAGTGGTTGGTTAAAGAGAAACATCCCTTCTGGATATCTCTGCACTTCTAAGCATCTAAATCTCACCAATAAATAGTTTCCTACTGCATCCTGAGTTGTATTTGGAGCGGGTCTAGCTACTGAAATTGTAACTTTAGCTGGTTGTACATTTAGGAGAATGAATAGGAATTTTTTCCTCTTAGTAAACACTGTAATGGAGAAGAAGTTGTTTAGAGGCAGAATGGATCAAATAATATTATGCAATTGTTTTCTCCTTCCATAAGGCATTAAATAAACTCTTGCTCTTAAAATTTACAAAGCAAGTACATCAAAACTTTGACAACAGTATTTATAGCTCACAGAATAGTCCAGCAGCCTCAGTAAAGAACTTCTGGGACTGAGAGACCCTCTCACAAATGCTCTTAATTGTCAATGAGACTCGCAGTTGGTATTCAGTTACACCCAAGATCAAAGCCTTTAGGATCTGAACCAAAACTAATGGCCAGACTCCCATTGACCAACATGGATCTGAATCAATCTCTTGATGAAAATCTGCCTCATTTAATATCTTGACCAAAATGCTGGTGTTCATTTTGCAAAAAATATTTTTTTCCCCTTGTGCTTGATATGGGGCCAAATCACGGCCAGCCTTTGTGCAACTTCTAAGGAGATAAGGAGAGTTCTAAGTCACCCTTCAACTCTTGTGCTTGTCCTTCCCTATGGGGGTAGCCTCTCAGAAATGTATGGGGAGGAGGCAGAGGTCGAGCTTCTAAAATTCTGCTCCGAATAGTGGACCAGCATGGCTGTAGAAGGGATCTCAGGAGTTCCTCTGAGCTCTCTGAAGCACAGTACTTCCAGGAGTGTGTGCTGGAATGGTGTAGCTCTGCACCACCCATTACTTGGGGACTGTACTTTAATGGTCTACTTCAGGCAATGCTTAGTGTGTAAGAAAAAGTAGCTACATTGCTGGATGAATATTTTGTTCTAGCTGTTGTCCCTGACCCTGAAAATGTTGTCCATCTTAAAAAGAATATAGTAAAATATGGAGAGGAAACTGGGGAAAGAACACAATCTGTAGGTTGTATTCTCAGTTCTGTCTTGGCTACCTGGACTACCTTGTACAGATCTCCTAATTTCTCTGTGCCTCAGTTTCCTCATCTTCTGTATTACCATCTTAAAAAATCATGGGATTGTTAAAAAATATTGTTTCTTGAATTTGGCATTTGGTTTCTGAGCATTTAGGATGGACTCACTTCATGTGTTCATTTTCTCCACAAACAGGAGAGCCAGAAGCTTTTTTCAGTGAAAGGTGACCTTCTTACCTAATAAATAACATGATTGCAGAAGCCGAGAATTTGTGAAAAACATAAATATCAGGAGCCTCGCAATCAAATTATAAAAGTAACAAAATATTGTATCTCTAAAATGAGTATTGTTTTTCCTCACATGTTCTAATAGCAGTGTCGTTAGACTTAATTCTTAAATAATTGTAACTTGCTACGATATTTTGGGGTGGAAGCTCTTAAAAAGAGTAAAGAGCATGGTGGGGTAAGGACTCTCTGTGTTACTATATTTGTATGATGCCTAGCACAATGGGGTCTTGGTCCAGTACTAAGGCTCCTATGCACTAGCACAATACAAATATTATTAATAATTAACAATATTACTACTAATAATTGTATTACTATGTTGTTTTAACCTAATTACATGGCCTGGTACATTTCCCCAAAGCTTTTGCAATATAAGCTTCCATTTGGTGTCTAGGAGCAGTTTAGGACTATATCATATTCTGCTCTTTCCTGAACCAATTGGCAGATCAACTACTGTTGCTAAACCACTCCAGTGCTCAAGTCTTTTATTGTTTAGGGGACTTTTCCTCTTTACGCATTTGCAGGTATGGTCTCAAAAACCCACAAATGGACATGGAGTCCTGCAGAACCTCACATGAGAGAGAATTCTGGGTGGAAGAGCAGTTGCCCCAAAATTCCCCCTTGGATCTCTCGGAAAGACGAGAATGCAGCTATTGAAAGGCAGCCCTGTTAACTGCTGGTAGGATTTCCAAGCAAGCAAGAGCAAATGCATTTAAGGGACTTGACGAATCAAGCAATATCAGCATGGATGCTTTATCACCAACCATTACTATGGACTAGATCATTTACCCGTTGTTGACTGGATTTAGAGGATAATTTGGAATTTTAAATACTTGTTATGATGATTTACTTAATTGTTACAGAAGCAGGTTTTAGTCCGAATCCAGCCACAGATGAAATGACAAACTAAGAACTCTCCCAAGGAACAAGTTAGAATAACAAAGGATCCTTAAGACATTTTATAACACTTCTTTATTGTCAAAAGCATAAACATAAAAGAAATAAAAGTATTAAATGATAAAATATACTAAAACAAAGTCTAATGCAAAACATTATACAATTAACAACAAATTAAAACTAAACTATGTATTCTATAGAACAATGAATAAGTAACTTATACTTACATTCCCTTAGGATCAAGATGTTGAGATGGTGAGTGTAGGCTCTAATAACCTTAAATTAACTTAACTAAAACTAAAGTAAAATAATAAAGCAACGGATAAGTTGTAGATCTGTGAAGATGGTGCGCTCAGGCAAGATGACTTCAGAGTTAAAGATATGGAAGCTTCGTAGCTTACCAAATTTTAGAATCTTAAATACCTTTTTTCTTACCTTACAGACTGTACACCTTTATACCCCTCTAAAAATAAACTAAATGATTTCATTCTTCCTTACCCAAATATGGGTTTTTACCCGAGAAATTGTCGGGGTACTTTTAAATTATTGGTTCAGGAGCTCATGTGTACAGTTGATGTATTTTCCCTACCAGAATATTCCATATCACCTTCTGTTCTGTTGAAATGTCAAATGTCTCACTTAAAGTTGTTATTCACCTTTCACCTATATTATATTAGGATCTGATATTGTTTGATCACAGGAAAACAAGAACTACCCTTTGATAAACTGAACTTATTTTAACTTCTCATCTACGCTCACTTGCAAAGCTATTACATACAGACTCATCCTGGAAATTTTTACAATGAGGCCTGTAGGTTTCTTGCATTTCAGCAACTAAAAGTTATGCTAACTTATCTACTTATACTAAGTACACTCCTATAAAATCTGGATTTCTTAAACTTATATATATACACACACATACACAAGCTAAGCATAGATATAAGCAAAGGCTACACCATGCAGTCTCTGTGCTTTTCACAGAACTTTAACAAGACTAAACAAGGATTAAGGGAATAGTTAGATATTCCTGAGAATTGTCATCATAATCTTCTCAATAATCATAACCAGGAGTGGAAAATTAACTGCTGGTTGATAGGTGGCCAGCATGTTACTGTCAGGTGATGATTTGAGCAATGTCCCTATAACAAACAAGAAGTCCTGTGGCACTTTTAAAGACTAACAAATGTATTTATCACATGAGCTTTTCATGGGTAGAATCCCACTGGCTATGTCTACACTGGGGAATTTAGGTCGACTTTACTAAGTCGACTTTACTAAGTCGACTTAAAGTGGGCCATACTAAGTCGACTTAGAGAGTCTACACTAGACTCTCTAAGTCAACTAGTTAGGTCGAAGGGAAGGTGATGCTCCTTTGGAGCCTTGGCTCCCCAGGCTAGGAGGGCTTGTCCTGGGGAGAGCCAGCCCCACACGGGGCTGGCTCTCCCCAGCCAGCAAGCCTCGGACCACTCGGCTCCCTTCTGCTCAGGACTTCTCAGGTCCCAGGCAGAAGGGAACCCTTCTAGCCGGGACTGCTTGGGTCCTGGGGAGCCCTGCGCTCCCTCCTAGCCGGGACCGAGCAGTCCTGGCTAGGAGGGAGAGCGGGAGACCTGCGCTCCAGCTGCCGACTGCTCGTGGGTCTCAGGAAGAAAGGAGCCCCGTGCTCCCTCCTGGCCGCGACCAAGCGGTCCCAGGGAGAAGGGATCTGGGATGAGCTGCTAATGGCTTCCTGGGGGGAAGGGAGCAGGGGCTCCCTTTTTCCCCTGCCCTAAGTCAACCAAGTTGACTTAGGGTGTCCACACTGCTGAACTCTACTTAAGAAGTCGACTTAAGCAGTAAAGTTGACGTAAAACTAGGTTTTATAAAGTCGACTTTACTTTTGCTTAATTCGACTTAAGCAGCAGCTTAAGTTGATGTAAGGAAACTCCAGTGTGGATGCAGAGTAAATTAAGTCGACTTAAGCAGGCTTAAGTTGACTTAATTTACAAGTGTAGATGCACCCACTTTGTCATGCATGCGAGGAAGTGGGATTCTACGCATGAAAGCTCATGCAGTAAATACATTTGTTAGTCTTTAAAAGTGCCACAGGTCTCAGAATTAGACTAACACAGCAAACCTTCTGGAACTGGTCCTATAACAGTTTCCTTATCAGAAGCTGGCAAACTCTCTCTGACTTAGATCTCCACAAACAATGGACCCATTCTTCTCCTCTGCTCTTTACCAGTTCTGGTCCCAAAACACATATTATACAAAGTATTCCCTTCCCACCACCTCTAAAAGCTTAAACTCGATCAGAGAAGACGTAGCACTTTCTCCTGTCAGAGAGAAATCGCCTTTGTTCCCAGACAGTTCAGGCTAAATCTATTCTCTTTGATCTGCAAAATACCAATAAAATTCCTCTCAAGAGGAAAGACTTGGAGAGGGCTTCTCTACATTAGGGTCCAGCAAGCCATGATGTGAATCAGTAGCTTGCCATGTGCCAATTCGCCCTGCAGTAAAAGTCTGGGATTGCTGCCTGCCGTATTAGTGCTTTGCATATCATTGCTTCAACTACTGTACTTGTAAGCATAACCACATGGAGCTGAAATGGAAATGTGATTCTTTTTTTAATGTACGTGACAGGATTGATACATTTCTCCTCTAGGTCTCTCAGACTAAGTTTTATGACTTCATTGCACCACTGTCTGTAATTTCATGTTATTTAAGAAACAAATATCTGCTTTCATTCATAAAGTATAAGCAAAATATTATGGGCCCACTTTTAGACCTCTAAAATGGCCTGATTTATTAGAGGTGTTGCATGCCTGCATGTCTTTTTGAAATCATTGGGAACAATGAGTGCTCAAACCTTTTGTAAATAAGCAATTGGTTTAGGAGCTGAGCTTTAGATACCTAAGTTGGAAATTTTTCGTCATGGAATTTGTATAGAAATTATAGAAGTAAATCAAATATATTGTAAAATACCAGCACATTCCTACTCTTGGATGAAACAGGAAACAATATTTTGGTGGAAATGGAGGGAATGGAGTAAAGAGATGGGGGTGGGGGCAAGGGTCACAGAGTTTGTCTCGGTGTCAGGATATTTATATATTGGTTAGTTTATTTATTTTTGTGGTCTAAAGTAAAATTCAACTTGGCAGTGAGTAATTTAAAGCTGAAATGATCACTCTGAAGAGTGTATTGAATGTTACAAAGAGGCATGCAAAAATCACAGCTTTTCTTTTTATAGAATTTGGAAAGTCTACATTTCCCCATCAGTTTTGATTGCCTGTCCCCTTTAATTTATTCACATTGGGAACCAGAGCAGAATCCATGAATGGTAAAAACATACAGTATTTTCAATTCAGTCTTCCTCAAAGCACACCCATGACAATGCTATCCATGGCATGGCTGGGACTAATTATTCTCGGTTATCCAGAACTATTTCCCCTGCCCCTCCCCCTCCCCCCCCCGCCACTTTAGGATTTTCCATTTCTTTCTATCACTTCACACTTTCTCTCTGAAAATAAAATATTATATTTTTTGATTGCAAATTTTTTGTCTGTACATAGGACGAAGTGCTAAACTGCATTTCATATTGTGACTAAGGCTGCGTAAACAGGACTTATTTTTCAGAGGCAATTATTTAGGATAATAAACCATTTCTGTAGGAGACTGTAAACATTTACACTCTTTCCCTCTGGTTTGTCATTTTCCAGCTTCTGTTGCCCAGCTTACTCCCAGCAGAGCAGCTGTATTTGTCTCCCTCTGCCCTGAGAGGGCAGACAACTTGCTGTCATCAAAGCCATTCTATGGACTGGCCAGTGGGGAGCCATGAGGAGCCATCTGCTCTTTTCCATTACAGAGACTTAGAGTGTCACCTCTGCAATATTCCTGGTTTAGAGAAAGATAACAGAGTAATTCTTAACTACGCCAAAAAAAAAAAAAAAAGATACAGCAGTTCCAGGCAAGCAAAACAAGATCCAACCCATGCTAGTAGGCAGGTATAAATTAATGACAGGCAAGTAATTTGATTGTCCAAGTGTGAGGGATAACAAGTAATAGTTACTATTTGCATACTTCTCATGCAGCGTTAAAAATACATAAATAAATAAAACTCCCCTATTCCCATATGGTGTGGTCAGGTTATAATTTGCTTGGAAACAGGTTTGTCTTCAATATATGAAATGAGAGGAAACAATGCTTTTGTGCTAAACAGGGAATTCCTGTCCTGCTTGTTGCTGGGGGACCCAATAGGCCAGTTGCTCAACTAGAAGTGGTGTAGCTTCCCTGGCTTCTGTGTCGTGACATAAGCTTCTATCCCATTCTATAATTTGGCCATTTAAAAACTGATCTTCATCTGCTCGCTTCAGAGCGATCAAAGCATATATCTTCAGTGAAGGTCTCAGATATTAAGGAGATGTGGCCATATAGCTACTTAGAGCTTTCTCCACCAAAAGTCAGCGTTTTATCTCAGCCATTCCTAAGCTAAATTGTTTTTTAAATAAAATGGTAGTGAGATTTAAAAATAATTACGCTTACTGTTTGTTTATGTTGCAGTAGCGTCTAGAGAATTCATTCTCACTGAGATAAGTGCTGTGCAAGCACGTAGTAAACCGGAGCCTTTGCCCCCAAGTGGTAACAATCTAAAGGGCGATGTGACACGTGTGTGAACAAATGAGAGACTGGCTGTGGAAGGCGGTGCTTGGAGGAACAACAACAGTAAAAGAGATGAGGGCTGCCAACTTTCACGATTTTATTGTAAATTGCAGGATATTTGATAGTTTTCATTAAGCCCCAGCTTTTGGAGGCAAGTGAATATGTGAGAATCTGTTTTTATTTTAAAAAATGTTTCTAGCCTTCGTGGATTTGGAGAAAAGCTTGAGAACGCAACCAAAGAAGGCTCAAAAAATGAGACAGTAAATAAAAAGAACCCTAAACTTACTATTATTGTAAAAATATTTTTTAAAAAACCCTCCGTTTTTAAGACTATCTCATAATTTTCAGGAGGACTTGATTCATGATTTTTAAATGTATGACATTGGCAATACTGTGATGGTTAGAGGATGACAAACATGACGTTCACGTCCTAATTCTTGAAAATAACGGAACTAGTTCGGCTTGAAATTTCCAAGAAGTCTTCCTTAGGCTGACACTGGGTCTTTAAAGTGTCCGCACAAAGGATAAAAGTTTCAGCAAGTTTTAAGCAATTGAAAATTGAAACACTTAGGTAACAGTAACTATAGCATTTCCTAATATCGCAAATGAAATTCAAAATCCTTACCATTAGTGGAATCTGTGTATTGTTGCTTTGCAAGGGGCAGCTTTTCATCTTTTCTCTACAGGAAAGTTGTCCTTTGGGCAAATAAACAAATATTAAAATGTAACCTGTAGGGTCATCAAGGATCACCTTGATCTTGTGCTTATAGACCCTGTTGTGAGGGCCAGTTAACCGCTGTGCCTCGCACTCAGTCCCGATGGCCCCCTCAGGCGGGGCTGGGCACACAGTTTAAGGGTTGAGAACAGGGCTAGGGAGGGTCCGCAGGTCAACTCAGCTCCGTTGCATCTCAGCCCAGGCCCCTATTGGAGGCTGGTCTAGCGTGGGGTCAGCGGGGTCCTCACCGTAACCCGCTGACACTCCCTCCAGGACCTTGGTAGCGGGGTCCTCATCCCCCCGTCCACGCAGGTCACTGCTTACCCCCTTTCCTGGTGGTTGCTGGGGGTCCTCCTCCTCATCAGGGTAGTCCCCAAGGGGTAGGTTGCAGAGCACATCAACATCGTCCGGAGGTGGCAGATCCGGCAGCTCGTCGGGGTTGTAAATGGACAGTAGCTCCTCTGGGTTGGGGCCCACCTGGGATTCCTCCACGTCCTCTGCTCCTGGCAATTCCTTTAGGTCCTAGGATTCGGTGAAAACTGACGGCCCTTGGGGATTCCGTGCTGGGTGGAGGGTCAGTGGGCCCCCGGCTGCAGGCCATTCTTCTCCCTGGAGCCGGGTCCCAACACAAATCAACCTCCAACACATTCTTCCACCTGGCTGGACTTCACAAGAAAGAGAAAATCCATCTACAACACACACTTTGCTTTCCTACAGAAGAAAAAAGACACTGAACTATCTAAACTCCTATGCACCACAAGGGACAACAACAGCACCTTTAACCCACCCAACAACATCGTTAATCTTTCATGCTACACACTTACCCCAGCAAAGGAATCTGTGCTGTCTCGGGGACTTTCTTTCTGCCCCCCCAAGATATAATTCTGCAGTGATCTGGAGAACTACTTTTGCCATCTCAGACTCAAGGAATATTTCGCCGCCACCAATGTTGAATGCAATGACCTACAGATACCTTCCTCCTAACATTGCAAGAAAAAATATTCAACGTGGACTCCTCCTGAGGGTCGGAACAACAGACCAGACTTCTCTGTAGATTGTTTCCGCCACCATGCAAAGGCTGAAATCATGGACAAACAACATCCCTTACACCATAATCTCAGCCATGCAAAGCACAACGGCATCCAGAGCTTCAGAAACAACAATGACATTATTATTAAGGAGGCTGACAAGGGAGACGCTGTCGTCGTCATGAATAAATCGGATTATGATCAGGAGGCTTATAAACAACTGTCCAACAGAACATTCTACAAACCACTCCTCTCTGACCCCACTGAGGAATACCAAAAGGAACTGCACCTCCTACTCAAGAAACTCCCCAAAGCAGAACAGGAATAAATCAGACACACCACCAGAACCCCACCAGGGATATTCTATCTACTACCAAAAATACATAAAAAAGGAAACTCCGATTACCCCATCATCTCAGGCATTGGCACGCTTACAGCAGGATTATCTGGCTATGTGGACTCTCTCCTCAGACCCTATGCTATCAACACGCCTAGTTATCTGAGGGACGCTACGGATTTCCTGAGAAAAATCCAATCCATTGGTGAACTTCCAGAAAATACCATCTTGGCCACTATGGACGTAGAGGCTCTTTACACCAACATCCCACACAAAGACGGATTACAAGCCATTAGAAGAACTATCGAAGATGATGCCACAGCTAAATTCGTGGCTGAACTTTGTGACTTTGTACTCACCCACAACCATTTCAGATTTGAAGATAATTTATACTTTCAGGTGAGCGGCACTGCTATAGGTACCCACATGGCCCCACAATATACCAATATCTTTATGGTCGACTTAGAACAACACTTCCTCACGTCTCATCCCAAAGCACCTCTACTTTACTTACGCTATATTGCTGACATCTTTCATCATCTGGACCCATGGTAAGGATGCCCTTGAAGATTTCCATAGAGATTTCAACAATTTCCACTCCACAATCAAACTTAGCCTGGAATAATCCACACAGGAGATCCACTTTCTGGACACTACAGTGCAAAGTACTGAATGGCACATAAAGATCACCCTATACTGAAAACCTACTGATTGCTATAGTTACCTATATCCCTCGACACACCATCCAAGACAGACCACACAATCCATTGTCTACAGTCAAGCCCTAAGATATAACCGTATTTGCTCTGATCCTTTAGATAGAGACAGACACCTTCAGGATCTCTATCAAGAAATCTTAAAACTACAGTACCCACCTGCAGAAGTGAAGAAACAGATTGACAGAGCCAGATGGGTACCCAGAAGTCGTCTACGACAGGAGAAGCCCAAGAAAAAAAACAACAGAACACCATTGGTCGCCACCTACAGCCCTCAAGTCAGATCTGTTCAATGCATCATCAATGATCTACAGCCTGTTATACAAGATGATCCCTCACTCTCTCAAGTCTTGGGACACAGACCTCTCCTTGCTTACAGACAGCCCCCCAATCTTAAATGGATACTCACCAGTAACTACAGATCAAACAACAGAAACATTAAAGCAGGAACATATCCCTGCAACAGACCACACTGTCAACTTTGCCCTCATATCTACACCGAAGACACCATCACAGGACCAAATCAAGCCACCTACTCCATCAAAGGCTCATTCGCCTGCTCACCCACCAGTGTGATTTATGCCATCATGTGCCGGAAATGCCCCTCTGCCTTATATATTGGACAAACAGGACAGTCTCTGCGCAAAAGAATAAACGGACACAAATCTGACTTCAGATTGCTTTTAGCAGGGGGTTGGACTAGATGATCTCATGAGGTCTCTTCCAGCCCTATGATTCTATGATCAGAAATCACAACACTAAAAAACCAATAGGGGAACACTTCAAGCTCTCTGCTCACTCCATTGATGACTTGCTAATAGCTGTGTTGAAACATATTAATTAGAAATCACAGCTTCAAAGAGAAACTGCAGAACTTGAATTTATATGCAAATTTGACTCATTTGCCTTGGGGTTGAACAGGGACTATGGATTTTTCTCTCATTACTACAGGTGATTTGACCTCACCTTCCCTATGTGCTGTTCCCCAGTGTTTGAATCCTAACACCTATTTTGATTTGCTATTACAGCCTGACCTGATCCTATGTCATACACTCCCCTGCATTTAATTTCTTCCGATTCTGTAAGTTTCCCAACTTCAAAGCGTCTGACGAAGTGGGATTTTCTCCCACGAAAGCTCATGTGATAAATAAATCCGTTAGTCTTTAAAAGTGCCACAGGACTCTGTTGTTTTTCTGCAATAGACTAACATGGCTACCCCTTTGGAACCTTAGTAATTCAACTTAAGGAAGTGCTTAAGTCGACTTAATAAAAGCCTAATGTGGACGCAGGAGTCTGTAGGTCAACTTAACCTTCCTTAAGTTGACCTGAGGCTCCAGTGTAGATGTACTCCAAGGTTCATGACACCAAAAATCTACAGGATCAAACACAAAAGTCATGTTGCTTTACTGACATGCTGTGTGATCTTAAGTATCACATGATCTTCTTATTGGGACAGTGTGGCCTAGTGGATCATGCTCTGGCTAGGAATTCAGAAGGCCTGGTTTCTATTCCAGGCTCTGCTACTGGGTGATCTTTGTCAAGTTACTTCACTGTTGTGTGCCTCAGTTTCCCCCTCTGTACAATGGGGATAATGAGATTGACTTTTATATACCTTCATGATTTCTACTGATGAAAATTACTATAGACTGAGATAAGTATTCTTGAACAGAGATTTTCACAAGGGTCTTGTATAGTTATATATTGTTCTTATGTGAATTACCATTATTCTTACCTTTTCCTGAGGGGAAAGATCCAATGTCCCCAAGTATCAGTGGGAGTCTTTTCAGTATCTTTAGTGGACATTGGATCAGAGTCAAGATGAGTAAATGATTTTCAACTCATTTTATATAGGATACCAACATAACAAGTTTCACAATTTGGTTGAACGCTTTCTGCACAACCTGTTTGCTTTTATGCTAATTCTTTTTTCTTTGTTTTGCATTGCTTGATGTGCATATTGGGTTACTTCCAATGCTGCATGGCATTTTATGATGCCTGTATACTAACTGCCTGGTAAATCCACCATTATCGACTTTCTCACCAGAACATCTTCCTGTGGGTCATAGTAGTACAAGTTCATTAGCTTTATTGAAAAGAATGATCTGCAGACCCGTTGGCTCATAACATGGCATGCCTCACATTGTAATCTCTTGATAATGCAGTTTCAGTTGTGTCACCACTGTAATGACACAAAGTGAGATTTCCCTATCACATATATGTTCAAAGTGCTTTTATTACATTAGAGGATTAAAGGGGGGCCTTGGATATCTTAAGAAACTGGTAATAGGATACACAGAGCCTTTTACTTCTGCTTCATATGACTGGTTCATATCCATTTCTGGTCAGTAATGATAATAATTCTTTACCCTCTTAGGCCTGGTTAGTGGCATATATGACTTAAATTGTTTGCTTCACTGGAGTTCCTAATGGATGGGTGCCTCAGTCACAAAAATCACTCACTCTCCACACTAAACTGGGCCCTTTGTTAACCTTAGCAGAGATGCTGAGGAATGTGAGATCATACTTTAATATCCTTGCAAGCCAAGAAGTGATTCCCTTAGATGAGGGTTCACACATATTAGTGTTGGTGGAGGTGGTGGGTATTGCCTCTAAATAACTATTCTGAGAATAGAAGATTTCATTTTCAGGAATGTCAATTTAGCTCTAAAATTGTCAAGAAAAAAGAATGAAAAACCTACCGCAGACTGTAGCAATGCTGGGTGTGAATCTGTTCTCAATTATGTCAGCATAAATCCAAAGTAGCTCTATAAAATTCAGTGGAGTCACTTTGGGATGTCTAGTATAAATGAAAGAAGAATCAGGCTCATTATCTTTAAAATGTTGGCTAAGACAATTCAAGTGAGTTTATTTTAGGCAAGTTCTTTTTGAAAATCAATTAAAAATGTTTTTACATGAACAGGTGAAGCCCCAAGTGTATTAAAGTGTAAAGAGAGCTGCTAAAAATCAGACTCTATGAACATGCAATACTTATACTTGATTTAGAGCAGTGTTTGAAGCTTGGAGCAGATGCTTGAAATGGAAACCAAGGGAGGAGCTCAGCAAATTCCTTTTGGTGGGTGATTACTAAATGCAAGTAGTAACAGCAAGATTACAAACTGTAATTAATTTTAAATAGGAAAAAAAGACAAGCATATAAAATACTGAATGTGTACTCATCTTCCAGTTACTGATGTGCAAGTTACCTTAAACATCCATTGCCTACAGATTGCAGATGTTACCAAAGCAATGTGAGGTAAAAGAGAAGAAATAGCACTCCCACTGGGGACTTATGCAATGACATTTTGCATTGCAGTAAAATAAGGCAATGTCCTCTTTGATAGTGGTGCAGGACAAGAAGCATAAAAATACCTTTATTTGCTCAATGGAGTTCAGACTCCATGTGGCAAGCATCAAAGCTTTCAAATTTTGAAATTGATTATGAATATAAGGTATTTTAGTAGTGTGTGTGTGTGTGTGATTATGTGTATTTGGGGGCAGATTGTCTCATAACTGCCTACTGCAAGGCTCTTGTGCCTTCTTCTGGAGAATCCAGCTCTACTGGCTGCTGTCAGAGATAGGATACCAAACTGGATGGACCTTGGGTCTGATCCGGTATGAGAATTTATATTTACAGATTTTATACATACATACATATATGTAAAATACCTTACAGTTAAAAAGAATGATTTTCTGCTACAAGTATTACTTTAAATCTTTCTTCACGGCATACTGAGAGAACCTTTCCTAAATAGAATGTACGTATCGATTCTTTCTTCTCCTTACCCCCACCTTCCATAAGTCTTTCAGTAATAAGAGTAAGATATGCACACTTTCTTTTTCTCTCCCATCAAAGGCAGGCAAGATCTCCCTCTCTCCCATGTCATTGTGGTAAATTCTGGTTCTTCACTTGCCTAATGGTGTTGGAGTTAAACCAACCTACGTAGTGTGGAGAGAGCTGCAGGATAATGCTTTGTAGAGAAATTCTACCTGAAAATAAAAGTGGGCTGTGATTTTTTAAAAAAAATCTATTTACAAAATGGATGCTCTTTTGCAAAGCTTTCAGAAATACGTTTTGTGATTATTGGAGATGAACATGCAGTGGAATGCTTTCTTCCTGCAGATAGCTGTGAAATATCTGCCTTTCACAGTTAATTACCTACATCTACCTTCTTTCCATTCACACATGATCTCCCACACGGTGTATGCACATAATGCTCTAGTTTTTCAGAAGTGACTAATGATGTCTGTGTGCCTTAGTTCTGGGGTATCCAGCCGGATACACCTTGAAACAGTCTGCTCAGCTGCTCAGCACTTTCTGAAATTCTGACCCCTTGAGTGTCTCAGGTTGGGCATCCAGAAATGGCGACACGACAATCGACTATCTTTTTTTAAAATGTAAGCTCCATAGATATAAAATCACTCACGCATAGAGCTAGTCCCCTATTCTATCCCCTCTATAAAAGCACAAAACCCACACCACTTCTGAAATCAAGTGATCATATTTTTGTTTCATTGGCTTGCCTCATCTAAGGCAATGTAACCGAAAGGTTCATAGTTCCAATCAATCTTTGTGTTATGTTGCATCAGAAACTCAAACACAGCTTCTAAAAGTGGTTACCTAATGTCACTTCTGGGTACAGAGAATGTCAGCATGGAACAGAAAACACTCTGCTCTGTTCTGCATAGCTTCAGAAAGGATTCAGATTTGCTAAACCCACACAGAATGGAGAGAATCAAGTCCACATGTGACTGTAAATCCAAGAATAGTACATACACTCTCTATAGTCCTGTTCCAGAGTTACAGACATTCAAGCTGTCCTCATTCCCATTATAAATCCTTCCTCCTCTTTTAATGAGCCATGTGACCTCTAGAAAAGCAATAGGTCAAGTGTGTGGAGGGGAGGCAGAGAGGAGAGAGGATCCATTCAACTCTCCAACACACAGCTTTTCTGTTAAAACGTTAAGCATAGTCAAATGTGTCAATAAAAGTGACTAGAAATACTCAGAATAGTTCTTTTTTCTTCTACAGTCAAAACATGGTGTCAATACCGAGGTGAGGTGACATCAAATATATATGTGAAAGCCTAGAGAACATCAATCTTTCCAGATAGGGGGTCGCTTTAAAAAGCAGTCTCTGTCGGAGATTCAGTCTGAACTCTTCTTTAGCTTTGAATTATACAGAAGACATTTTTTAAGAATTTGACCTGCTTTACATCATTCAAACACATCATCCCAGAGAAGATTCTCCTTTTCATCTGACCCTAGGGGAGATGATGTACACGCCTTGTGCATGTGCTCTGGCACTGATACACCAGATGGAACACAAACAGAGTGACATCATTCACAGCCAATGACTGAGTACTTCCTGGGGGAATCACAAAAGAGTTTGGGCAGAAATCAAAAATGAAAAGTAGATGCTGATTGGAGTTTTTAGTCCTGTTCATTTTTTAAAAATTATTTTTCTGAACATATTTTTAGTGTATCTTACCTTTTGCTGTAGGTTAAATTTTCAGTGTATAGATTAGTGCTCTGCATCACTTGATTGATGTATACTTGAAAAAACTACCCTTCTGTTGATTATAAGAATAGAACTAATACTTTGAAGTTCCACAGAGTCTTTCATCCAAGGGTACTTTAAAGGACTACTTCCTTTAAACATTAACCCTAACCACACCCTGGAAAGTATTATTATATTCATTTTCCAGATGGGTAACTAGTGGCAAAGTTAAATGGGTTGTCCAAGACGACACCAAAAGCCTATGGCAAAGTTCAGAGTGGAATATGAGCATCCTGTTGACATATCACTTCCTTTAACCATTGGACTACGCTGCCCTCTATGCTTTTCTATGGAGTATTAAAGGTTTATCCCATTCATGACTTTTATATAGTATTATTTACAGGGACTCTGTGATAGTGTGGCATGACTTCAAATTAACCCAACAGGTATGCATCTTTAAAACACATCTTGAGTGTAGTAGATAAACCTTCAGTAGTTTGATGTTAATATAAAATCTGATGCTAATGTTTGGGGTTTTTTCTTCCTATATTCAAGATTAGCATGCAGATTGATGTGCACAGTAAATTACTAAGAGATGCTAGGTTGTTTTATGATTAATTAAGGTATGTGTGTTTAAAGTTGTTTACTTGAGGAGTGATGGACAGTTTACTTGAATATGTGAGAAAAGTTAATCCCTCTGCCCCTGACCTTTGGCATACAGACCTTGTGCTTCTAAGAGAAAGTGCAATAAATGCCAAATCCTTTGGGTAGTGAATGTTCGCATTAATATTTTCTGTGCTGGATCCAAAGTCATAGATTTTCTGTCAGCAATTCTTTGCACTTCTGATATGTAATAGGTTGAGCTGTAAGTAGAATACAGTGCCTGATGCTGTCTGACTTGACACATTGAATATTTTAGACCACACATACATGCAAAAATACACTTTTTCCCTCCAGCTGCACAATATTGAGGCTTTGGGGTTATTGCTCAGTTTAATATAATATTAAAGGGGTTAGTCATTATTATATCATTGTTATGGATGCAGGGGACCAAGAAAGGAAAAATAAGGGGGAAAATCTGAGATTAATAGACTCATGTAGCATGAAGAATTATGAAAATATTTAAATGCTGAGGACACAGTTGTTTACTCACTTAAATCTGCCTGCTTTTGGGAAGGGAAGAAGATTTGTAACATAGAACACTCTTTGTGTTCCTGTGAAAATGAGGACAGACACTTAACAATACAGTGATTATTTTTGTAAGCACTGTCCTCTCTCCCACAGCCACTCTGTTGGAATTCTTCAGATCTGAGTGTAATGGTAGCCAAGTCCTTATGATTTCCTCATTTAGGAGCATGCCAGAAAGCAGAATCCAATTGAGGTGAAGTGCCCAAATGTCCAGTCCAAGGCTTTTATCTGTGACAGTCACAGATGAGAATCATTTAGTGACAAAAATCTGCACTAGTGTCTTGACAGTTGGGGGACTCCCTCCCTGTTAATTCAGTTGGAAGCACTGAGCTTCATTTGGTAGCTGTTTGAAGGGGGACTCTGAGTATATCTCATCCCATTTTGCCAATTTTCTTTCACCTCATTTATTCCTGGCTGCATTGTTGAGCATGTCCCATTGTCTTTGTCTTTTGCTCTCCAAAGGAACTATGGAGACGAGTGGTATCTTCATCAGCTGGCACCCATCTCATTCTACAGTCATTCCAGTCAGAGTACATTTTTTAACTCAATATATTTTATATAATTTGATGTAGGTTTGAAGATTTTTTAAAGAAGAATTCTATTAAAATAATAAGTTTTCGATATTTGAATAGATCTGGAAACTTTTGAGATTCAACAGCAGTTTGGCAAAAGGTGTTTCTGGGGCTGGCTTTTAATATAATATAGTTTTACTGCTCTGGTAGCCTAAAAGCACACCATGACTTAAACACAGGGCTTTATGGGTAGTATAACACCAGGTTCCATATATAATGGAACTTTGATTTGTTTGATAGTCTTCAGACACTCAAAGCTTTTGGGAAAAAAAATACTTTCATATATCCAGGTTACCTCTAGTTTATAGAGTGTCAACAGAAGCAGGGACACAGACATCGACAAGGACTTTCAATCAAGTGAGCTTCTAAATTCCACAAGACGTGGACAGTAACAACAGGAGAGGGATGCATGGGGCTTCCCAAGGCTGTTTGTTTGACTGGAAAGAGGTGGAGTGGGGAGACTTTTAGGAGGTTCTTCTGAGTCAAGCACTTAAGTACAGGGGCAGAGCTCTAGCAAAATGTGTTTACATGTGCAAAATTTAAATGTTATGAATAATCCCATTCGTGACTTCCATAGCACTGGCATGCCAAAAATTATATATGTCTTGAGATGCTTTGCAGGTTCAGGGTCTTAGTGCAGTATCAGACCACACAGACAACCTTTGGTTTACTGGGAGTCTCTTAATCAGGGTTGGGCATGGTGATTTAATGTTGTCTGGAAAAGACATCTTTTAAATATAGGGGAAATAATAGGTATTGACAAACCCAAAACACCACTGGCCTCTCCTATTTCTTTTACTAATTACATATTAGCTTTTGTGACTGAATATTTGGAGTGAACTTTTCTCCTCCATTTTCTCTGGGAATGTTTCTCCAATTCCATGTATCATCAGCATTTGCAGATCTAGTACCTGTCAGGAAATGCAAATTTAGTGCACCACAGCATCATTAGTCCTAAAGGGAGATTGAACTTTTCTAACTAGAAAACTAGAAAAGAGACTTCCCTACCCAGTCTGGTAGCTGTACTTACTGCATTTGCATTTGCTGCATGACTGCAGCAGAGGCTCTAGTACCATGTGCTGGGTAATAACATGAAATGGTTCCATATTTCTAAAAGTAAACTGACTCTCTATCCAGGGATGTATGCGACTATAGTTAGCATTCCAACCATGAGTACACAGACTAATTTTCTGTTGTGCCCTTCAAACTCTTTCCTCCTGCAACCTGTGCTTTCCCCTCCAAGTTCCATGAAGGTTGCTACAGACTCAAAGCTGGATCTCTGTGACTCGTATAAAGTAAGTAATCCAAATGAAAGCATTCTTTAGATTAAACTAGGGTTCAGCTGAACTTGTCTGGGCTATAAATTGCTCTGTGCAAATTTTAAGAGGTGGTAACAGATAGTTGTTTCAGGAAGAACATAATAGAGCAGTTTGCTATATACTATATGGTCATATACAATAAATGTGTAAGGATTATTCTCTCTCACCTTAATTATAAGAAAACTAATATAGACATATAGCTATTTAGCATCTCTTGGTTGAACTGAAGCTGAAAACGTCCCTAATTTTTGCTACTTATATTATCAGTATAACAGTTTGCCTGAGTGTCATTGAGTTTCAAAACAGGACAATAAATTTGCAAACTTTGATGCATTTAACTTTTTTATAGGCTAATAAGAAGTGACTTCTGTTCATAGTGAAAGTGGTCAAAACTGCAAGTAAAGAATGCCAGAACTGCATCAATGACTCTCTATGTGCAAGAGGGGAGGTTTTTATCCTGTACAACTGGATGACAGAATTCACCAGTTGCTTTTGGCCCACTGTAATGTTGACAGGGAACTAATTACCGTACATGGAAAAGTTAAGAATGAATAGGCCAAACTTCCTGCTAATGTAACTTATTAGAATCAAATGGAGTTATTTTAGGATTGAATTTGGCCCCAAATATTTAGTCTAATGAAACTTTGCATGGCAATTTATCTCTCCTGACGGAAGAGTTCCTCTTCCCAAGGAAATGGCTTATTTCAAGTGTCTTTTCTTTAAGCAAATAGCAGTGAGGATGATTTATTTCCCAGCTAATGTCAGCATCCATGATAGGAAAGCTATTCAATACATCAAATCACTCTCCTTCCTTTGCATTCTAATAAAATGGATTCCACAATTTATATCATATACTATAGCATTCAGCGCCCTGGTATGAAGTCCATAGCGCTGCAAGGCTATATGGTTGCTGCAGGGAAGGATACCTCCTCCAAAGCCTAGCAGAGTCCATATTCTCAGACCCCAGTCCTGAAGTGTGGCATAGTAGGTTAGCCCACCAGCTGGTAGGAAAGAGGAGCCTGCCACAAAAAGCTCACAGTCTATTGCTGTGTGATTCTAAATGGTTAGCTATATGCAAAATTGGCCCCCAGGGTTATGGCTATAGCCTATACTTTATCTGGCTACAAGCACATACGTTACTCATCCCATGCACATTTTATTTGGTCTTAAGGAGAGACAGTAGGATGCAATGGGTTTGTATTGAGACAAATGAAGTCCTCCGTCCCCAAGACACTGAGTGCAAGATAATGATCTAAACCCAGATCACCCACATGATGGGCTAGGATGCTAACAGTAGGTCATCAGGTCAGACAAAATATCATCGATTTCATTGCATTTTATAATGCAAATACTGTAGCACTAAAATCAGTGCATTGCAATAAAGTTGCAATATACTTCCTTGCCTCTCCGTTAGCCTGCTCCTTTTTCAAATATACTTTCACTCTCCCATTAGGGTCAATGATACTGCGGTGTGCTAAATTGGCATTTCCAAACAGGTACTATTTTTGCAAATGCTGATGATATGTGGAATTGGAGCAACATTCCCAGAGAAAATGGAGAAGCAAAATTCTTTAAAATGTGTGATTTTTATTTTATTTTTTTGTAATATAAAGTAGGGTGATTTGCAAGCTCATCCAGTCACTGTAAAACCAAGATAGTTGACAAAGCCTTTTCCAGTCTATACCTTATGTCTTGCAACTTACACCATGAACTTCCTTTCTACTTGATGTCAAGGCTATGCTGCGAATAATGGCAAAGCAGACTGCCATGAGTATTAATGGTATATCGGTGGGAACCCTTGGGGAGATATTTCATTTTCATAAAATTAAATAGGGTCTTATTCAGTGTTTGAAAGGAAACTATATTAGAATATGGATCTTGGTTATAATCTGTTATGACAATTCATAAAAGACACATTTAAAAATTGTATGTTACAGTGCCCCTAGAGTGTACTGGAAAACAAATACAACTGAATGAACGCTATTTTTAAAAATGGCAGCATGTAATAAATAGGATGGTGCTGCAACACTTAGTCATTTAGTGCAATTTTCTCACTTACTTTATTTAGTTAGTCAATTTAGCTATGCCAAAAAGTTGGTTTTATCTGTCTTTCTTTAGTTAAAACTCGGCATAAATTGTCTTTAAATTGTCTTTAAACAGCGCCAACTATATTTTAAAAACATAAACATAGACTTGCTCTTTATTTTGTGTAAATGCAAATTAAATGTAAATGAACCAGAATCAAGTCAGACTAACCCATTTTTTTTAAAATGAGAAGTATATAATATGTTCTTTTGGCTAGCAAATGAGCTAATTTTTCCAATCAACTTTGCATTTAAAAAAAATAGTGTATTCCTATAAATGATACATGTTTGCTTTAACAAATGGAAGGAAATTAATGAGGCATTACATACATTTCACGTCTCATATTTTGAAACAGGACTTCCTAGTTGTTTTGAAGCTTGTCCAATAAAAAAGTGGCTTCCATAGTGGGCTACTGAAGCTAAACATAATTTAAAAAAGGATTGTTGCAGGGGGATAGGAACATCTTTCCTACATTCTCTCCAAGCAGTGCCTTTCTGGGAGCAGAGGACAGTCAGCCAGGGGGCTGGATTTTGCAGGGACCCCCTTAGCTTGGTGTCCTGGGCTGCACCCCGAAAGCCTCTGCCTTAATCCGGCCCTGGTTACAGGAAGTGGAGCTTTAAGAAAAATAGTAAATATTGTGAGACTCGGCATATGATAAAATTATGAAAGGTGGAAACAATCTCTGCTGCTCATGCTCTGTCTCTTTTGTGGATATCTAGAGGACATTTATCTTCCATTGAAACCAGTCACCTATCATGCACAATATAATAATATTCTTTGGGGTAAAATTTACTCTTTTACTAGAAAACTAGATTGGGGGAAGAAAGAACGGTAAGGTGAAGTGTGACTCCTGTAATAGGCTCCAGCAAATCCACAAGCCAGGAAGTGGTCTGGTGACTCTCCTGGCAAGTACATAAGCCTCATAGGAGGCACAACAGTCTGCTCAACCTCACTCCAGGACTTGGAATGTTCTCCTGTTTGACTGTGGCAACAAATTCCCCAAGTGTTAGCATGCTCCAGCCCTTTTCTCATTCCAGCCCTATTTCTAGCCCTGCTCTAACCCTGTTCTAACCCTTCTCTGGGCTCCTGAATCTGGCTCTGACTACCAGGCCTGACCATCCTCATCACAATTTCTGACAAAAATGTAATGACACACACACATTTTAACTTTTAAAACTTTCTAAAACTGCCTTTTATTGTCATGGAAACCAGTAGCAGATCTGAGGACAGCCAGATTCCAGGTAGTGTAGTGCATGAGCCTACATGCCCATATGCAGTTCAATGGTGCAGGACCAGACATAATGTGGCTGCAGGGGCTTGAGAGCATTGATTTAGTAGAAGATATGTATTGGCTTGGTGGGGAAATAGGTCCATGTCCTTCACTACTAGGCGTGCGCTTTTGAGGTCAGAGCCAAGCCTCTGCTTGCTCCTTACTCCTTCATTCCCCAGCTGCTCTGTGGGCAGTAAGTAATGATGTGTCATAAGAGTTGTACTATCATAATTGGCTTGTTGTGTACAGACCTCTTCCCCAATCCATATGAATCTCCTGGAAGCCCATTTCTAGTTTTCCCTCTCCTTCCTCTCTCCTGCTTTCTGCATGAAATGCCAATTCCTCCCACCGCTCTTGTGATATCTTCCTACATGTCAATGTTTCCTTTACTGCAACTTTACTGCTTACTTTACCTTATGCTTCCCTCAAGATTCCGCTCCATCCTTCATACTTTCCCCCTTCAGAGGTGTATATGTTGGCATCACCAGGGCCGGCCCACAACATTTTGGCACGTGAGGCGGGGAGCTCAAATGACCCCCACAAGTCCTCTCACTTGGGCCAAAACTTTGAAAGGTCTCAGTTCTGCCTGCTTCCTGTTCTACTCCTCTCATGGTACTGCTCTGCTAGCTACCCCAATAAAGGAGAGCTAACAACTTAAAATGCCTTGTTGAAAAATTTTAAGTAACTTTCAAACACCTGAACAGCAAATGTAACTTTTCTTGTCTGCGTAGTAAACACTGGCATTTTTATCTGTTTGAATAATCAAAGTGGTGCTTTCTGTGCCTTCTTGGTTGCAAAGATCTGAACTGCTTCCTGAAGGTCCACAGTCTGGACCAGCTCATGCTCTATTGAAATGGTTGCAAGGCCGACCAGTCTTTCCTGTGTCATTGTGGTGCATAGATGTGTTTTTATTAACTTCAGCTTGGAGAAGCTGCGTTCTCCACTGGCAACTGTTACAGGAAGTGCTAGAAGTATGCTCAGAGCAACAAAAGCATTTGGAAAGAGGGTGATCATCTTATTTGTGCACATATATTCCAGAACAGCCTTTGCAGTTGATCCTGCTGAAATGTATCTTGAAAGGGCTTTCAGTTCATCACCCAAATCACTCGAATCAATCTTGTGCATGTCACCATGTGTCAACACTGTCTCTAGTGCCCTGCATTGCTGGTGTAGGTCTTCTTCAGGTATAGTGAGGAGTTTTGGAATATCATACAACATCCCAAATATACTGCTGTGTTCTTTGAGCTTCATGAAACATTCATCAACTGACTGTATTGCATAATCTAGCACCTGGTTAAAGAATTCAACTTTGAATTGTTGTTTGGGGTCTCTTATGGGATTATCCCGTTCCTCGTAATCAAAATGTCGTCTTCTTCTTCTTCGATGACTTTTGTATTATTGAATGGGTGGGAAAATAGCTTCAGTGTGAAGTTCTTCTGCCAACTTCTGTGCACTCTTCAGAACGTTTTGAAATCCCTCATCTGACCGGTAAGACTGTAGGTATGACTTGGCTTTGTCCAGTTGTTCCATTGCTCCAGATATATCAAGATCAACATCTTGGAGAATCTTGCTTACAACATTTATTTCAAAGAGTTTATCATGCCACAACACTAAGCCTCACAGAAATTTGAAGTTATGTATGTTTCTGGTGATTCCATTTCCCTCTGCCACTGTTCTCCCATGAACAGTTCCTGTCATAGCATTATTCTCCATAATGGCAACTATGGCATCATCTATCTTCCCAATTTGGTGTTTGATAGGCTTTATGGCCTCCATTCGACTTTCCCATCATGTGGCACTCAGTGGTTTCAGTGTCAGAGAGGATATTCCCACATGTTGCTTCAAAATTTGCCATCGATGAGTTGATGCAGAGAAAAATACATAGATGCTTTGAATTACATTAAAAAATTCAGCAGCCTCACTAGAAGCTGATGCTGCACCACTGACCACCAAGTTCAATGAATGAGAACTGCATGGGATAAAAAAAGCTTGAGGGTTTAACTCTCAGATCTGTGTCTGCACTTCTCTGTTCTTTCCTCTCATGATGGCACCATTTTCGTAGCCCTGACATCTCATGTCAGCTATTGCAATTCCCGTGTCTTCCAGCTTTTTAAGAAGCACATTTGTCATACCGGCTCCTGTAGTATCATCAATGTCAATAAATTCTAGAAAATGCTCTCTGACAGTCACCATTGCAGGGACATTTCCACTAGGTTCTGTTGTTGTTACAAAATGCACCATTAAAGTCATTTGTTCCGTATGGCTGATGTTAGGTGTGCAGTCCAAAATAACAGAGTAATATCTTACTGACTTCAGATCTGCCACAATCTTCTGTTTGATTTTTGTTGCCAGTAACTCTATGATCTCATTTTGAATTGTTTTTCCAAGGTAGTGATGTGTGTAGATTTCTTGGGTGATGACTCTTCTTAGATGCTCCTGGAGTACAGCATCAAACTCAGCCATCAGCTCCACAGTTTTAAGGAAGTTTCCATTGTTTGGCACATACAGCTGATCTGAAGTGCCACGCAGTGCTAGGTTTTGGGTAGCAAGCATTCTCACAATAGCAATGAGCCTTTACAGAACATTTTGCCAGTAAAGAGACTAACATGCAATCTTCTCTTGATGCTGATCATCTATGGTGGCCTTTAACCTTAGTCTCATCTCAAGCTCTTTCTACCTATGGAATGGTCTCCGGTGATTTGCTGCCTTCTCATGGCATGCCAGATTTCTAGCCAGATTTTTCTAGTCCTTTGTTCCTGTAGAACCCAATGTGGCTAGAACATTAGACTGGAAGAATTTGCAACCAAAACAGTATGCAGCATTCTGGGTTTTTGAATACATAAGCCATGGCCTCTCCACTTTGTCACGACTGGGGATTTCATGACATTAATGTTTTAGATGGAAACTTCTATTTTCATTGTCTTTGGGGAACATGAAGTTTTTCACTTGCTCTGGCCCATGCAGTACAAGGAAGTCCCGCAGGCTACTGCTCAAGTCCTGGATCATCTAGGCTTAAGGAACTAAACTCAGCAGCAGCTGTTTCCTGTGCCTCCACCACACTCTTCTCTGATCTACACTTTTCTTCAGGCATGTGCATGGTTACATCCATTTGAGATGGAGATATGGATGCTGCAGTAGCTGCCAGGTCACCTGCACTCTGACTAACTGGAAGATCAGGCATCTCCTCACCACTCATAGCCTCACTGGGTCCGGAAGGCTCACCATGAACATTTGTGTCTATGTATCTCAGGAGACCTCCTTCCTGCTTAGATAAAAAAGTTTCCTTTGCTTGCTTTCTTTTTCTGAATGCTGCCCCAGAGGAGCGTTTTCTTCTTTCACTCATGACTGCTGTTCTGAGCCAGCTAGAGTGGCTCTCAACACTAAGTTGAAGGGACAAATAAATAGGCTGGTAGCAGGGCTTGAGTGAGGGAAGATATCAGCGTCTTAAGGGCCTAACTGGCTCTTACTACTTCAGTTGACTGCCTCTTCTCCTCCAGTGGGGTCAGGGAAGCAGCAGGAAACAGGAAGCTCCCTGAGAAGCTGGTGTTAATCAGTCCAGGCTGCTCCTCCTCTCTCTCCCTGCAGCTTCGGCTGCTTTCTGTTATTCCCTCTCACCTTCTCTCCTGCCTGCCTGTTATGTCTCTTGTGCCCTCCTTCCTCCAGCACAGCACTCCACCATCTCTGTGCATCTAGAGCAGAGAGAATATAATATGCACCACCAGCAGACACAATTTTCTACACTTTGGGTCCTAGAGACGCCCCGCCTACCCCCTAGCCTGGCATCTGAGGTGGCCACCTCTGTTCGCCTCATGGTAAGGCCAGCCCTGCATCACTATAGCACAGTAAAATTAGTGAAAAATATTTATGACACTTCATGCAACATTTTTCCCCAGTTTGTTTTGCCCAATTGTATATCTCTGAAATATAATTTTCACAGCACTTCAGGAGACTAGACAAGTTGAACAGTGATATGCATGACTTTAGCAAAAGCATGTTTCAGGCAAAATCCTGTTGTGTTCCTTTCCCACATGAAAATAGACACGAATGCTATAGTGGGCTAAGTACAGGAGGTCCTGCATTCTTTTCAAAACTCTGTCTTAATGTTTGGCACTAGGTAGCATTTCATCAGCATTGATGTTTAGTTATGTTGCAGATATATTGTTATGCCCATTATAAAGATGGGGAAACTGAGGCCTTGGGTCATTACATAACTCATCTGAAGTGACACAGTAACTTAGTGCTGGAACCTGCATTAGAGTTTGGTTTGCTGAGCCCCAGTTTACTCATGTGAAATGGGACCAAAGTCTGAAAGAGAAATAGGCATTAAAATATCTGCAGCCTCAGTTAGGTATGTATCATTAATTTCATTTTATCTAAATCTCAAAGCTCCAATAACCTACCATAAGGATTTGAACAGGCCTAGCACTCAGGAGAAAGGAATCCTAATCCTGAATCCATCACTGACTTATTGTGAGACCTTGGACATATTACTTAGCCCTGTGGTTTTCAAACTTTTTTTCTCAGGACCCAGTTGAAAAAAATCATTTATGCCCATGACCCAAAAATAACATCTTTGAGCAATGTATTCCAGTCTTTTGGCAGTGGAAGTGCAGGGGGTGCTGCAATCCAATGCCTGAGGGTCTGCAACCTAGTACTGTGTCCCGACCCTAAGTTTGAAAACCACTGACTTAGCCTCCCTGAGGCACAGGGGTGCGAAGAGTCTAGTGTAGGAGAATCTTTAAGGGTTTATGTGTGACCCGGGCTGGGTTTAGGGACAGCTAACTTGGAGTGCCAGGTTTGAACAGTACTGGGCTCAGGGTGCTGTTATTGTTGTTAGCAACAAAAGGGATAATAGAATGTTTGAAGTAGAATGGTTCAGGTATTCCATATGTGGATTCATTTTTCATTAACCTTCTAGAATGTTCTTGACCTTTGTAGAATCTTACAGAACCGAGGTCAGTGTTTGGATCTCTCCAATGCTGTGCTTCAGTTCACAGGCGCAAAGGCGAGAAAAGTGACCTTTTAAGCTAAAGGAGCAAGTTAACATACTACGGCTGTCGTTTGCTGTAACACTGTTTAATACTGGTCCACTCAGTATTGGTACACAGTTACATTTCTTTATGTCAGTACATCTCAGTTATTCTTAAAATTAAAAAGTTTCTGTAAGTTTACAAGAAATCATTTTTTAAAATTTGTTTATATATAGCATGAATAAATACAGATTTAAAGATCAAAGCATGCAAATTTATCATTTTATACGACAGGGACAAATCAGGCATGCAAATCAGGCATCAAAGTCCTCAAATGGGTTACAAATGCAATAAAAAATAAAGCATTCAAAAATTTAATGAATGGAGGGGGGAAGGGTGATGAATCTAGGTCAGCATTTGGTCTAGAGCCAGCCTTGTGTATGCCCCTCAACCACAATTTCCTTCCTAACAGCTTCAAAATGGAACTGCCAATTGGGAGAGCAAACCAGTTATCAGAGAAGATCCTCCTTGTGGGCAAAAGGAGGAGACACAGCTGCGTCTAGGAACCATGCCTCCAAAACAAGTAACTTTTAAAAGAACTCTCATCCTCGCCTCTCATTCTGTGACTCTTTCCCACAGCAGCTGCGTAGGGATTTTACAGAGCCTGGCAAAGAGTGAAGGTTCTTTCTCATCTAAGTTTTACGCCATGCTAATATTATTACTTGCTAGGGGCATCTGGGACTGGCGATTTACAGAGGATATTCAGAGGAAGGTACTCGGGTACATTAGCCTATCCCCAAAGTAGCTGCCCACTTTGCTCCTTAAAATGTGTGGTTACCCTTAACAGAATGGGCTGGCCATTCACTGAATTGGACGGCCCATCACTAGACAGTTCCCATGGCAGCAGGGACCAACTCTTGCCACCATATAATCTGAGTTGTTCCCCCTCCTCAAAATGGAGTGTGATTATCACTGAGTTCACCCTCAGCAGACTTCACTCAGTGTTTGTACTGTGTGTTCTCACGCACTCCTATACATCACTTTCATAAGATGGCCTGTGCAGTTTTCTTATAAGTTGGTCCATCGTCGTAGTGGTAATAGTGTTATTAGAAATAGCAGCATCGTAGTAACTAGGAAACCTACTCATGGTTCAGGCCCCCCTTATGCTAGGTGCTGTACAAATACAACAAAACCTTTGTATTGCATGATACATCATTGTGTATTCTGTCCATGTCGTATAGGTTACAAAAAGGTCCTTTTAGGTATCATTTAGTGAATCTTTAAAATTTGAATTTTGTAACTGTTCACCTGAAGAGCCAGATACCTTAGTTATCGTGAGACCAGCTCTTCAGAGTGCAGAGGGAAACCCCTAAATATAACCTAAAATAGCTTTTCTGCATATAAAAACTTACGTTTTTTGTCTGTTACTTAAGGTGATTGCTGGGTTAGAAGCTAGTGATGTGGTTACCATTGGGAAGTTGAAAATGCCCCCTCTCTAGCGGGAAGAAAACTCCTGTTTCTGTTTCTGCAAGGATATGATATCTGGTCATGAAACGGACACTTTTACGTTTAGAAAACTTGTCATTGATGCAAGACTGAACATAGACCCCTTGAATCTTGATTGATGTGATTTTTGTTAGAGAAGAAGGCCGGAAACTAACCGGCTGGTTGATTTAAAACTAAGAGGGCAGCTATCTGAAGTTGTTCAAAAGGGGTAAAATGTTACAAAATCCCAAGAGATAGATTAGTGGGCATAGGGCAGATGAAGAAGTCAAAGGTTCATGATAAATTCATTTATCACATGCCTCTGCAATTTATCACCTGGTTGTACAGATATCCTTCTGCATAGGGGCTATAAGTGTCTGTGTATTAAACATAGAAAATGTTCTAGCTGTTTAAAGGAAATATGTAACTTACTAAAAGACTGCTCAGGTTTCTTTCTGTTTCTAGAAGATTGAAACTAAGTTAGTATTGAACCAGCAGATGGAGAATCCTTATCCTTGAACAATGAAACAACTTGAATCTTTTTTTTTTTTTTTTAGCCATCTGGTGTCATTTGAAAAATTAACCATTTAAGGCATAGCTGTTTGTTGCCTCCAATGGTGTCAGACTCTTTCATTTCAGATCTCTGCCTTTATCTTTTCAAAGATAAAGCCATAAAATACAAATGGAGACATGAAACTAAAACTGACAGTTACACAAATGCTGCAAGAAAAGCATGAACCAAAATGCTTGAACAGAGTTGTAACTTTGCTTACATAACCCAGTCCTGTCAATAATGTAAAGGTTAATCTAAAGTGTGAGGTGGGAGGTTTGGCTGAGATTTATTTTCTTTTAAGCAAAATTTACATTGTTCTGACTCAAGATTAGAAAACCGCCTTTGTGCAAAAAAATCAGTTGCCATCTGAGAGTGAGTCTAAAGGTGATATTTTATGTGCCTGATCTGCTAATTATCTGTAATCAAACAGGACTTGATGTAGCAAAAAGTTACTAAGGAAGAAACCTAGAGCACCCATCCAAAGATGCATTAAATTAATTATGAATGACTGGTAATTAAGAAATTAATACAGTAGAACTATAGAGACTGAACAGGGATCATAAGGTCACAATTCCATCCGGATGAGATTACATATGTACATAGGAATTTCCAGTCTGCGAGAGCTCAATGGCTCTTATAGTGTGGTATCCTGCATCTGACAGCCATGTATTCGAGATACGTCAAAGAATGGAAAAAAGTCCCCATAATGCTCCTGGGCAGCTGTGCAAAAGGGATATTCTTGATTTCAAGTTGGGATCATTGAAACCCTGGCATATATGGATTTTGATCGCCTTCATTTTTTTTTATATGTATTTGCTAGCGTAAGTGCCAATACTGTGCTTACTCATTGAAGGATTTAAAAAAAAAGACTAAGCTGTTGACCTCAATAAAACCTTGTGGCAATAAGTTGTATAGGGTAATCTTAGCATGTTCTACATGTTAACTCTTCTAAAAGTACCCCCAAATCAACTGGAAGGAATCTGTGTTTCCCTTTTTTTGATTTCTCCTTGATAAACCAGTGCTTAAGGTCTATTAAGGAACATCCATAAAATATTTAATGTTTATTTTGGTAAGAGTACCAGTGCAAGAAAAGTCCTTAAGTTCCCAAAAGAGGAATTCTGAAGTGCATGAATAGAGGATGGAATTAATCATTCAAAGTTGACATGAAGTGGGTATGTGGGGGGGGAAGTAGAGTGGAGAGAGATGGCCCCAAAAGTCAGGACTCTAAATTAAATGTGCAGTTTTTAGCTAGAAAGAACTCTTTAACATATGCACTGGGGTTGAAGTTGTAAAATAATGTATTTTGAATACATACTAACAGGTAGTTTTCTATGGAAGAAAAAATCATAAGTGACTAGTGTGACTGGAAATAGAGAACTTACTCAGTTGCTTGTGTAATTGAAAGTGCAGTTGTACAATCAGTCTCTAAAACCAGAAAAATTGCCTCTGCAGAGTATCCTCAGAGGCCTGCCCAGGAATGTATACACTGTTGTTTAAGTATGCAACTGCTTCTTTACTACTGTCACTACTGTAATTCTTAAAGTGTGTGCAAGTGCAGTTACAAACCTGACTAAGTATGTAGTTGTCTTCTCTAGAGGTATAGTACAAGAGTCAGTTTTCAGTTTGGAAATCTAGCCCTGGATATCATATTACAATATAGGAGTATCCAGAAACTAGATGTACTCTCCCTTTTAAATATTTGATGGCTAGACATGACCAAAACCTATAATTTATCTAATTGTCATGGTGTCCTCCAGGGTGCAGCCTGGGGCTGGGGTACCACTGAGTCTCCTGGACGTCTTTTCATGCTGTGATGCTGATGTCGAGCTACAAACCTCTATCAGGTACTGTGTCTGCACAGACATTTGCAGTCAGAGACACACCCATCTAGGTTATACCAATGTTCACCTGGAGTCGCTCCTGAACCAGCCATGGATCCAGGCACCAGGCAGTTCACTCCAGTTTTCCAAACCTTACCCTCCAGGAGTATACCAACTAGCACCGAATAGAGGGCTGTATTAATTAGTTCCTTCCCCCTTTGATGTGGGGAAGATATACACTCACCTTTGTTCCTGAGCTGAGATACTCTAAACACTTCAACTGAGACACACAGTTTTAGAGAAAATGATAAAATGGATTTATTTACTACAGAGAAATAACTGATTATAAGGGTTAAATGTAAAAAGGACCAAAAACAATGATCTCCCTCCCTCCCCCCCCTCCCCAAGTTAGTAGTCCAAGTTCTATAATATTGAACAGGATTTGTATTAGCAGTATCTTGCCCTGTCCGATGATATGAGCAGACTCATAGTTCCTTGTTAAGTTCCAAAGGGGTAGCCGTGTTAGTCTAGTTCAGCAAAACAAACAAGGAGCCTTGTGGTACTTTTAAAGACTAACAAATGTATTTATCGCATGAGCTTTTGTGGGAGAAAAATCCCACTTCATCAGACACTTGAAGATGTTGAAGAAGTTCCCCATCTTCAAGTGTCTGACGAAATGAGATTTTTCTCCCACAAAAACTCATGTGATGAATAAATTTGTTACTCTTTAAGGCTATGGCTATACTTACAAAAGCTAGTTCGAATTAGGTAATTCAAATTAACTAATTCAAATTAATTTGTTAGTTGAACTGTGAGGGGGTGAAGACAAGTGATGTAACTCCCCTTCTTTTATAGCTGTTTCCAGTTTGGAAAAGATTTAGGCATGTGATATGGGGGGCCACTCCCCAAAGGTCATGTTAGGTTTGTTGTGTATGTGCTACCTCTTGAGGTCTCCAGGAATGGGGGTTAGGAAGGTGCATTCCACTTGATGGGACATTAACATGTTTGATCACTTCATTGTTGTACCTGAAAAGCTGGTTTGTGGACGTTCCCCACCTCACAACATGTTCAATCTAGTAGCGTATACAACAATATTTTATAACATCATATACTGTGGTAGCACATGAAATCCAATGAGATATTTAATCTTTAGTAGATCAAGGCTCTTAAAATGACGCCACATAAGGCATATTTTTGTACAGAACATATCAAAATTATATGACCGTGGTGAATATAGAGCTCTGGGATGTTGCCTTGAGATACAAAGTGTCACACTGGGATGAAGTCAAAACTGAAAATTCACTGTTTAAAAGCAATTAGATGCCATCTGACTTGACTGGACAAGATTCAGTGTATCATGTTGTGTGTTATTTAATATGATGGGAAGAATAGCAAATTAGCTCAAGGTCTATTGATGTCACCTTAGTAAATATAATCCTACAAGTCAGAAATTTGCTTAGATATATGAAGTCAGGATGCAGAAGCCTTTTACTGGACACAGCCAGAACTCAGATCTGCACTGAAAGACATTATTGTATGCATTTGAGATGATTTTTTAGAAAAATAAAACTGTCATTTGGGTCCACATAATTTTAGGAGATACTGTTCCCTTTAAACTTGAACAGTTCCTTTTCCATCTCTTACATTTTCAGAACTAACGTGGCTAGTTCTATAACCTATGTCTCCTTGTCGCCGTACTCTTGACCACATCCTTCCCCTACACAAAAGCATTTTTCTAGCTCAGCTCAGCTTTCACAATCAAAACAGCATCTCTCTCTGTTGAGAGACAACCAGTGAAGGAGCACCCGTGTCCCTGCAAACGTGGATCAGCCCTTAACAGGTATTGTTAGAACACAAGCTCCACAATGCCTCTTGAATGTGGAAGTTCAGCTCTTAAGGCCAAGAGACAGCCATGGCATTTCAGCCACTTCAGGCTGCTTTTCTTTTGTGAAGGCTGAAATATAAAGAATAGTGACTGACGAAAAAAAAATGTTACATTATCCCAAGACATTACAGTGGGGCTATAGTCAAATTCCAAAGGGGTAGCCGTGTTAGTCTATTGTAAAAAGACAACAGAGTCTTGTGGCACTTTTAAAGACTAACAGATTTATTAATCGCATGAGCTTTCGTGGGAGAAAATCCCACTTCGTCAGACGCTTTGAAGATCGGAAAGTTACAGAGTGGGAGGAAATAAAATGCAGGGGAGTGTATGACATAGCATCAGGTCAGGCTGTAACAGCAAATCAAAATAGGTGTTAGTATTCAAAACACTGGGGAACAGCACATAGAGGAGGGGGGAGGTCAATTCACTTGATGTAATGCGAGAAAAATCCATAGTCCCTGTTTAACCCCAAGACAACTGAGTCAAATTTGCATCTAAGTTCGAGTTCTGCAGACTCTCTTTGAAGCTGTGATTTGTTATTCATCTGTTTCAACACAGCTATTAACAAGTCGTTAAGGGAGTGAGCAGGGAGATTGAAGTGTTCCCCTACAGGTTTTGCAGTGTTGCAATTTCTGATGTCAGATTTGTGTCCATTGATTCTTTGGCGCAGAGACTGTCCTGTCTGTCCAATATATAAGGCAGAGGGGCATTTCCGGCACATGATGGCATAAATCACATTGGTGGATGAGCAGGTGAACGAACCCTTGATGGAGTAGGTGGCATGATTAGGCCCTGTGATGGTGTCATCAGTCATTCTCCACGCATATTCAGCCTTAGTTTTAGTTTTAAAGCAAAGGCCATTTTACTTTATGGTTCGTAAAGAGAATGGAGAAATGTGGGAAATGTCACAGTCCTCAGGTTCAGAATTATATAAATTTTTGCTTGTGTAATTAAGGTGCTAGTTACTAATTCCTTTCCTTTTTTAAAAGTATTTAAGCAGATCATAAACCATGCTGATGTTTCTTTGCTACCCATGGCAAAGTGGAATGTCTAACTTTAAATCTATCAAAGTTTAATAATATTGGTAATAAGTATGTATGTAATGTATGGCTGATAATTACTATAGTAGACACAAAGGTTTTTCTGCTAAGTTCATGAGATAGAGCATATATAAAATTTTTTAGCTTCATTAATTGACTCTGTTGCAATTTACAGTTTATGTGAAGGCGATTCTTCCTCTGGAAGAAGCTGATTGTGTTTCAGCTCATTAACAAGAATACCTTTGTTAATGCAAGTTTCTCTAAAGCCTAAGTGAAACTCTCACTGACCTACTTCCAATGCTTTTAGAGTTCTACTATTTTTTTCACTCTTATTTCAATATATACCTTGCATTTGTTTGGTGACAGCATCATAGAGGCTTTCAGTTTAATTTTAGATTGGAGGATATGGGTTTTCTTCGCTGAGCAACAAATTCAGAGAGAACTTCTTAGATCACAAGATGGTGACAAGTTACGGAAGTGGTTCATATTCTTATTCTAGTTATTAAGGAAGGAGAGGGGCAATCACAGGAATCCTGAACACTTATGGCTGGGTTCTGATTCTTCGTATTTATATGACTGTATGCTTTCCCCCATCTCTTACCCGGGAAGAGTTCCTTCTGCAATTGTCTCATACTACTGCAAAGGGGCTTCATTTGTATTGCTCACTTTGCCAAAAGAAACCTTGCCTTCTAGAGAAGTTCTGTAGAATTGAGTAGAGATGAAATGGGCTTTCCAAAATGTAAGAGCTTTGAAGAATAATTTCTATAGAATTTAATAGAGAATGAAACCTCTTCAATGGGGGTTGGTTCTTCCTTCTAACTTATAGACAGTTGTATTAACAGGGATTTCATTCTCAATTAAAATCTACAGAGTGGTTGCAAAAAAAACATAGAAAAGTTAACAATACCTATTCAATTATTTAGATTTTTAGATTAAAGGGGGTTTGTTTAATTATATGAGGATTAATGGGGTACAGTTAATGGCCTGCCAAGGTTCTGCACTACCACTGGGCTTTGGGCTTTTTTGGATTTCTAGACACCCATGACCTTTGTTGTTGTGACTGGATATAGCACTCCTTTAGTGACTAGCAAATGGTCTTGATAGGAGCTAATTAGTGATGCTCCCATGGAGCAAGAGTCTAATCTAAAACACATTTGAGACCTAGGTAGAATGAAAGATGCTCTCAAAATAACAAAGCATTTATACTGCTTATCATGCTGTCTGGAAGGGCTCATGCCACGAGTGCCAACCTCAGGGCAGAATGTCAAGAAACAGGGCACAAACCTAAACTGGTTTTGTGTTCTATGCTTAGATTTCACCAATTGGTAACAAATAGGAACTCCTGAGGCACTATGACACCCTTAATAGGGAGGCACAGACAGTCCTCTTTAGTACTTCAATCTACTTGCCATCCAGGGAAACCTGCTTCTGTGGTAGATGGTCCCTTACACCAAAAATCACAACAATATTCAGGTTCCTCTCAGTCTCAAGGACCAGTCACTTACCCCAGATCAATTGTATGCAGATGTCAAACCAAAGACACTTGTAGCCAATCCTGTAACAACCTAACTAAAAGTTTAACAAGTAGGAAAATGAAATAAGAATATTATTTACAAGATTAAAGCAAGTAACCAAACACAGACACGTGTGATACAGTGTTCAATTCAAAAGAGATCAGCAAGCTTTTATGTCCTTTTAGTGCTAACCCAAGCCAAACAGTGTGGAAATCTCTTACTTATGTTTCGGAATCTTTGACTTTCAGAATCTATACATCAATTTCTCCTTAACAAGCATTTGTATTCCCATCCCCCAGCATTCAAGAATGAGGGCTTGTGCCTGTGCTCTCTGAGGGACATGGGGGAAGCAATCAACCAAGTCTTTTGTCCAAAATGGCGTGTGTGATGTCTGCAAACCTTCTTTTGTTAAGGAAGAGAGAACCTTAAACTAATATTTCACATTCAGTAATGGTTTTTCCCTGTCTCTGTGGATTTACAGTTGTATCAAACATTTTTATAGTTACACAGCAAACCTTCCAACATTATAACAGGGCATACAGACATTATAAGTAGGAATAAAGCAGGCAGCATCCTACTAGCATTTCTTAAGTCTAAACATGAAATACATTCTTGTAACTCTAACGTCTCTTTTAACTCTGCTGACCCACAGATGAACCAGGCTGGTTTCCAGCCATGCATTTGTCAATGTTCAGTGAGGTTTGGGGTCCTCGCATGAGCTAGAGCTTTGTCTACCAGTGTCACACTAACCATCTGAGCTGGGATATTTTATGAGAGGATGGCATGGTCTGCATGGTCTTCTCCCATCCATGCTTACACTCCCGTTAGGACCAATCATAGTAAAGCACACCCAGGGTGGGTGGAATTATCTAGTTACTGGGTAAATTAATTGTCTCAGTGCAGACTCAAGTCTCCTTGTTTTTTTTTGACCTTCGGCATTTTGGGTGAGATGACAGGTACACCACCTCCATTTTCACATTATGCATGGGAGTTCTGTTTCAGTGTCCTGAAGTATTGGAATGCACAGAACTTCCATTCTGCAAAGCTATCTTCCTGCAATAAGGTCTGCATGAGTGGACCTCGTGTGCCTGCTGAGCTTCATTTGCTTTAATTGTGCTGTGTGTGATCAAGAAAGAGTGGGGAGCAGAGAGGATGGCATTCCTTTGAATTCATTGAAAGATTAAGGCCTGAATCCTTAGCTGTTCATAGGCAGTGGACATATTCATTGGAAATCTGACAAAATCTTATGTTCCATCAATGCTGTGGGATGTTCTAGGAGGGAAAATAGAGACACAAACATCTTTGTGTTCATTCCACAGGTGCAAATATTGAACATATATTTGGGTTTTTATATTCTGACTTTTCAGTGCTACATGACAATGTCACATTTACCTCTGAATATTGGCTGCATATGTGCTGGTTTGCAAGATGCACAACTATCTTTTCCATACATTTCCAGGTTCATTAATAGCTAACTTGAGACCATTCTTTCTCCCAACCACTTTTTCTACTCCTGTTTGGAATTCTACATCATCTCCCAACATCTCAGCCAGTCAGAATATTTTACTTAATCATGCACACAAAAGAATAATACAAATGGAAAGGGAGAGTGTATCTGGAGGAAAGTCATTGCAACTGAATCATGTACTTTGTAAATAAGTGCCAAAAAATAAGTAAGATTTTTTAAAATAAATGTGATAAGTTAAATTGTTTTGTACTTGGAGATTAATTTCAATGGTTTTAAAAAGCAATCTGAGAGTACAGCAGACCCCTCCACACTGATTGTAGTTTTATATGTTAAGGGAATTTGACATGTAGGGGGACATAAGACTTGCTAAAATAATTACATCCTGTGAACTTACCATTCAGTGTATGTATAAATGAAAATTGCTATAGGAATTCCTTAGAATTGCCACTTGGGAAGAATATGTAATTTTTCATTTCAAGCAAGTTAAATTTCCTGTCCATGCACCTTGGACTTGTATACTGTTGTGATTAAATTGTGACTAGCCCTAATGTAGCTTTGCAGCGTAGTAAGACACCAACCATGCCCCATGCGATTACACTAGCTGGATTTTGGGTTTGGGCCCTAAGGATGGGGCCCAGGTATTGCGTTCCAGATGCTCCCGCCAGGCAACATATTGATGGAGGGGGACAAGTAGTGGGTGGGACTTTTGCTCTAGCCCACAAGTATCAGCCAGCAGAACTACCAGGGTTTACAGTTACTTCTTTTACCTCCTGCCCACCACTCACAGGCTATGTCTACACTTGGTAATTTAAGTTGACTTTAACTAAGTCGACTTAAAGTTGACTTAGTTAAGTCGACTTAGCATGTCCACACTTAAATTTAAAGTTGATTTAGGGGGGAACTTACAAAGTCGACCTAGAGCGTCCACACTGGACGCCTAGGTCAACGTCTAGGGGTTAGGGGGACCTTGGGCAGGTCCATGGTGGCAGGGGGGGCATCCCATGCCCAGTGCAAGGGGGCTCAGCCTTTGTACCTGGGTACAGTGGGGCAAAGGGGGACAGGGACCCTGGCAGGGCATAGGGGCAGGGTGGGCAAGGATCTGCCCTGCCCTGTGGGGAGGGCATACCAGGCTCCCCCTTTGCCCACCCCCCAGTAGGGAGGGCAGTGGGGGAGTCCTGGAGAGCCCTAAGTCGACTTTAAGTCAACTTAGGGCTACTCCAGGTCTACACTGGCTTAAGTCGACCTTAGGAAGTCGACTTAAGCCTTAAGTCGAATTAAAAGTAGGTTTAATAAAGTCGACATAATTTTCATTAAGTCGACTTTATTTTCCTTAAGTCAACTTAAGCAAGCTTAAGTCAACTTAATTTCTAAGTGTAGACGCAGCCATAGTGCCTCCCAGAGCTGATCATGGAGTGGCACAGCAGCACACTAGCCCAGTGCAGAAAGTGCAGTCTCGTCCTTAGCTAGAAAATGGGGATAATGAGAACATTCACTTGCCCACTTCAAACTGTAAGATACTTCGGTACTATCATGATGATGGTGGCATAGGACCCTGTTTGGAATAGAACATGCACTGTGAGAGTTAATCAGATATTGTTTATAAAGCATTTTGAAGAAGTAAAGGGTAATGGAAAGGCTAAGTATTATTAATGGTGAAGTATAAGTAATTTGTATGTTAAAGGTACCGATTGCTAATCCTTCAGAATCTGTCTGGTTTATAGGATTATGTAACCTGGAGATTGGCTTGTTTCCAATGTTTAGTTTGGCCACAGTGATGGGGCTAATGGGAAATTCTGGCTATTTTATGATCCTCATTTGACTTAAATGCTAGGCATTTGTTTATTATTTTGCGATTAACTTCAGCTAAAGTTTTGCCACAGTAAAGACTGAAGAAACACGTGTAGTACATGATGGTCCGTGGCTAATGCAATTACCCTTGTCTGTCTTGTAAATAAAAAATTCGGGCTTTATCATTTTTAAAGTATTTATTACAAATCCAGGACAGAAATCAATAATAGTCTCCTGAAAAGGCCTCAGTTCAACTATGTACTTATCATGTGCCTAAATTGAAGCATTTGAACAGTATCATCAAACCCAATGTGACAGTTATATGCTAAAAGGTGATTATGTTGTGTTCCCATGGAACAATCATCCAGTCTAAAAAAAGTCTCGTAGTTGTAGTTTAGATTCCTCCTCCCATTTTCTTCTGTGAGCTGGGATACTTGGCTAGACTACACCTTTCATGATGAACCCCAGTCAAGGACTCCTCCCTTAATGCCCCTGCTTTCTCTCCCCATGAGGGAAAACCCCTGAGAGATGTAATCCAAGAACCATAGGCTATGTCTACACTTGTGAATTTGTCGACTGAGCTAAGTCAACTTTAAGTCGACTTTGTTAAGTCGACTTAACGTGTCCACACTCAAAATTTAAGTCGACTTAAAGGGGACCCTGCCAAATCGTCCTAGAGCATCCGCACTGGATGCCTAGGTCGACTTCTAGGGGCTAGGTGGACCTGGGACAGGTCCATGGTGGCAGGGGGTGCACCCCTTGCCAAGTCCCAGGGGGCTCAGCCTTTGCCCCATTGTACCTTGGTACAATGGGGCAAAGGGGGACAGGGACCCTGGCAGGGCATAGGGGCAGGGTGGGCAGGGCTCTGCCCTGCCCTGTGGTGGGCATGCCAGGCTGTAGCTGTGCCAGCCACCCTGGCAGGGAGGGCAGTGGGGAAGCCCTGGAACCCCCTAAGTCAACTTAGGGCTACTCCACGTCTGCACTGGCTAAGTCGACTTTTTAAAGCCAGCAAAGTCGACTTAAAATGAGGTTTAGTAAAATCGACTTAATTTTTCCTTAAGTCGACTTAAGCAGCTGCTTAAGTTGACTTAAGGAAAGTGTAGTGTAGACGCAGAGTAAACTAAGTCAACTTAAACAGGCTTAAGTTGACTTAATTCACAAGTGTAGACGCACATAGAGCCCAGCCTAATGTGGAAAATAGGAAAGCAAGATGCCTGAACTACACGTGGCACTCTGACAGCATTTCCAAATCAAAATCCTTTGGCTTTTGAATTTTGGTTGTGTAATGAGCTGCCTGCCATTGGCCCCTTTTTGGCCCGCTGGTCCTGCTCTCTCGGTGTCCAGGATCCCGCAGAGGATTCACAATTCCTGTGTTGCTCTCACCCATGTTCATTATTTACACTCTTTACAAACAGCCCCTCTTCCCAGCAGCTTCTCAATGTTGCCCCAAAGCAGTCCTTCCAGCTTCAGAGCCTGGGAGGGTTGAGGCTTAGCCCGTTCCCCTTGGTTACCCTAGGCAAACTGCAAGCACCAAAGGCCAAGCCCCTTTTGATTTCCTGTCTCTGTCCTTATGCTGGGCCAGGTCCCAGGTGTTCCCTCTGAGCTAATTAGGACCTGCTTCAGCCCTAATTATCCAGAACATCTGCTCCAGCCTTCTGGGGTAGGGTTTCTAGAAGGACTGAGGGGTGGGGGGTTGGTTATCTTCTCTGCCCTTCTACAGACTGAGAAAGTCAAAAATTTCTGTAGATTATTTTATTTTATTTTATTTTGACAAAAGTAGGGTTGTTTTTGGTTGTTATTTTCATCATTATTCTTGGGGAAGATATTCCTTTCTTCTCATTTTTTAATGCATTTGTTAGCACTGCAGAGCCAATGGAAGTATAGGAAGAACAGGTTTCAAATCTGATTCATAAATCAAAATCATTGTTGACTGTAGTCTCCATTTTACAGTCGATAACTGTGGACTTAGACCTCTGTCTCCGTGTAGCCATTTGCATTTGCCCCCCTTGCTGTTCAGGTCCTTGGCCCCACAAACCACATCTAGAACACACCTTTCTGCTTCACCAGTGCCCTTATTTATAGCAGGTTGCCACCACCTTCTATAGATAAGTTCCACACAATCACCAGGGTCTTACAGATTTTACCGGGAAGCAATAGGGTACTCAGCTGTTTCCCGCTGGTGCTTCCCTTTCTCTGGCTATTAGCCTCTGCTCCTCCCCAGCATCCTCAGAGCTTTTATAGGCCTCGAGCTTCCACAGCTGTTCCTAGTTCCCAGCTGGTTAGCCAGTCTACTCATCTGGTTCCCATTTCCCTGCAGTTAGGTCTCAGTAGCAAGAGCTAGCCCAGCCTGTCCAGCAGCACTCTGGTACAGACCACCTGCCAAGGGCAAGGAGCCCCAGTGGGCCAGTGTGTATTCCACCGCGGGACATCAATTTGTAGCTTCTCCATGGAGCTGTGGCCATGGGTGTGTACTTGGTACAGTTCACCCATCACCCTGACACCTGCCCCTTCTGCGGTGTGAGGAAGACCCTGGCGCACACCTATTTGGAGTGCACCTGGCTGTAGCACTCCAGAGTCTCCTCCTGATGTTCTGGCTGCATTTCTTCCCAGCACCTGCTAATCCATACACACTGCATCTGTGGTCCCACAAAGTTGCGGGACCTCCTCATCAACCTCCTCTTTGCTTCAGCCAAGGTGGCCATCCATTCCGTCAGGAAGAAGAGAGTGGCTGGGGGGGGGGGGGGGGGGGCTGCCACTGCGGGGCCTATTTCTGTTCCTTTATCCGTGCACGTCTCAGAGCAGAATTCCTCTGGGCTGGTTCCACTGACTCCTTGGCCTCTTTCAAAGAGTGGTGGCTGCTGCCCAGTGTACTCTGCTCAGGTTAAGGTTAGGTTGCCTGAAAAGAAATCTGGCAGGGGAGAAAAGTACCATGAAGATATGGAAGAGTTTAAAATTGATGGTGATGGTGGGAAATGTTCTGAGAGAAACACTCACATGCTTTATATAGCTTTCTAATGCCATGCTTACTGCACACACAAGGGACTCTTTGCAATCTTCTGTTCCCCTTCCTTACAATTCTTTGTGCCACTTTCCCATCCTCACCTATTTCAGGGACTCCTTTCAACCCCACCCCGCCAACACCTCCCTCATGCCATGTGCATACCGTATTCCCCATTTGCCAGGTGCCAAAGATCCTGAGCGTCCTCTTTCCACCCTATTCCCAACTCTCCTCATCCCCATCATTAAGACCCTATGCTGCCCCATTTCTTTCCTTTCATATCAGGGTCCTCTATTCTTCCCCCAATGCTTTGGGCTCTGTGGGCTTTCCCCCACACCATTATTATTTCCTTACTTTTTGTCTGGGATTTCAACCAGGAAGTCAACATTTTTTAAAATGGCATACTATTAGACTGGATGCTATTAATGGCTGCCATCAACTGGTTCTTTGATTTATAGACAATTACAGAGGCAGTTTGAGCTTTTGGGAGCTAACCGGGTGTTAGGGGCCCAGTATGTCCCTCATTTCCTCCTCCTAGTTTACAATTTGCACCAAAATCAATAGGGGTTTACCCATTAGTGCCTAGAACATTCTCTGAAAATTTGGGATTGATCAGATACGGTGTTCAGAAGTTATCACATTGTAGCCAAACAGAGAAATGGCATCAAGGTGAATATAGGCTTTGCTGGGCCAGTCATCACCCTTATTAGAATTAACATTACACTGAGATGAATGGGGCAGTTAACACTTCTCAAAGCTATTCCAGGCTTCCTGAAGACATCTCTGCATCAGTTATGCTGTTTCACATTTTTTAGGTTTTCTTTTCAGTCATAGCAGCTAGAAACTTCTTTATAAAATGAAATGAAAGTTGAGATTCTGGAGAATGAGACAGAAGGAAAATGCAAGTAAAACTTAACACTACATACAGGCCAAGTCTGAGCATTTTACAGGGGCAGATTCTGCTCTCTGTTCCACTTGTACACCTTTACTCATGACAGAATTTGGCTCTCAGTGGAACCCCATAGAAGACTATGATGTTGCACAGGTGTAAATAAAAAGTCTTTTAACTTGCAAACTGAGCAAGTTTGATGTGGAATTCAATACACACAGAGCTCTATAATGCTCTTTTGTGCATTCACTTTGCAGAGCAGAAACACATTCTAAGATAACTCAGCCATTACCATTTATGTTTAATTACTCTTGATAATGGGGCTCTTCCTGGTACATTAAGTGACTACATTATATAACACAAAAACATTATTAACTCAACCTTGTTGGTACTAAAAAGAGAGCATCAACATTTTAGTCTTCACCCCACTCAATATAATTTAAAAACATGTTGACAGCAAAGTCCTCTGAAGAAAGGGGGCTTGTAAAATGGCTTTTCTTTTTAAAAGCTGCACTTTGGCTATCATAACTTTTAAGTAACTGTGATGTGTTTTGTCCAAATGAAGCTTTTTACCCTGATATTGGAATTTCAACATTATATATGATTAAGAATTGCATGGCCCATATGGTCTAAGAGCCTGGTCAACACACACATACGTTGTATAATGTGTGATTTAAAAAAAAAATCTTTTTTATTCATATGGTTAGATTGATGCAAGTCCTAGTGTGAGCATAGTTATACTACACCTTATAGTGGTGTAGATTATGCCAGTTCCTAATATGGCATAAACTAAACCAGTATAAGCACTTTTTACTGATATAACTTTTGCCACTTTAATTATATTGGTATTGGTAAAGCAGCAAAAAATTTAAAGCCTTAAGATTTTGTTTTAAAAATATTTTACTAAATGGAGCAATCATGACCACATTTGTCTTATTTCTACTGTTGTTGTAACATTGATTTGAACTCCAGTTTCCTGTAGGAAAGTGGAGCTAATTAAAGTCACCCTTATTATAATGTCACTGTAGTGACTTCATAGTTTTCAGGTTGAAAGTCTGTTTAGTATCTCCCTTATTCCTTGACTTTGTCTGTCCAGACATAGGCAGAGAGAATTACAGCTCCAAATTTGATTTCTGAAATTAAGATTAATCACCAGGAAGATAAGATTTCCTCATATACTGGTGACCTAATGTTATTTGTTCCTCTGTCTGAGCCTGGCCTCTACCTCCTTCTCCTGCCCTGCTCTATTGGCTCTTCTTATTAATGAACTTGATTCAATGTTTCATATGAATTCAGGAGGTAAGATTAACTATTTCAAGACAGATATCTTCCCTGTATGTTTAGGAACATAGTTTTTGTACTAAAACAGGAGTCTGAGAACATTAACTTTGTTTTTTAAAAAACTGTATAATCATTATCTGGAAAACTTTGTGACGGGTCCAGATTGCTCTCCAGCTCTCCAGGCTGCCTGTTCCCTTTGCATTAATTTAGCAATATAACAAGAGTAGAGATTGCCCATAGTTTCTTTGCTACGGCTATATCTGGCATAGTGGATATCACGGTGGGTAGGGATGGCCACATCACAGTGCATTTCAGTTTAGCCCCAGCCTGCTGAGAATCTCTTACAGACCACTGGCAGCTGGTGCCAGCTAATGATCCTTGGCCATCTTAACTTGCATGTGAGCTTGGTGTCAGACTGAAAAGTAGTGTTGTAATGGCCTGTTCCCCATTAGGAACCATTGCTATATTGCACGTTAATGGCCTCCTGGTTGCTCTAATTTTTATCTGCAGTCCAGATACTTGAGAATTTGTCCCAATATCTTATCTAATTTCCCCTATTCAGATCTACAGGTACTTAGATGAATGAGAGGACTTAGCAATATTGCTGATCACGTCAACTTGCTATGATCATTCTCTCAATAATATGACATCTTTAAAAAGAGTGGAAGCCTGGACTCTCTTAATGTTAGAAAAATATATATGACAGGGCTATGGATGCTAAAATGCAATTTTACAAGAATTACATGAGATTAATCATTCTGATTGGATGAAATCCAGTGCTCAAATCCTTTGTATACAACAACTTTATCAAAGTGGTGTATCTCAATCTCAACTTTCTCTTTTTATCTCTTATTTTGGAAAGTTGCTTGGATGTCAGGAGAAATCTATAATGATTCTAGGAGTCTTTTAAGATCTCTGAAGCATTCAAGTGTGTGTTACTAAAGGGAGTGGTATTTACATGTGAGAAATACATTTTCTGGTACACAAAGTGATGTTGAATTGAATTTTAAATTTATAATGAAACACTAAGCCAGGCAATTTCAGTATCATTTCAAAATTTCTCCTACGTCTGAGAGGATATTCTTTTTTCTTACTATTGCCACAGAAATCTTAAAACACTGAACTGGTTATTGGTTTCCTGGGAGGGAACTTGCAAGTTTTTGACATCTGTATCAGAATTTTCAACAGGAAGAAAATAATCTCCCTCTGCTTTTAGGGAATGCATTTGTATTTCAGATTACTTAACTGATGTAGTACACTTAATCATATTATCCTATTATGGATTGTTGCTAAGATCTTTTCAGTATGCCTGATTTCTATTCTACATGTTAGCTTGACTGTTCCATATTTTGGTCTTCTTGAGCAATAATATTTCATCTGTAGATCTCTCGAAGCATTTTACAAATAAGGAAGCTCACTGCCCCCATTTTACATATGAGAAAATCAAGGCACAGATTGGCAATAATAGTCTCATGCAAAATCACATTAAGGTGTCTATACTGGAATAAAAGAACCACAGCTGCCTTGGGTTTCAGATTGACATGTAGATATTCAGGCTTGTGATCTGGGATCCTCCTCACTTCTTGGATTACAAAGCCTGGGCTCTAGCACAAGCCCCTACATCCCCATTAAGCTGCCCTGCAGCTGGAGCCCTGCAAGTCTGAGGCACCTGACCCAAGTAAACAGCAGGTGTCTGAGTTTAGACATACCCATAGTGAGTTGCCCATCAGACCAACTATAAACAAAAATACAGTTAGCATGGGAAATATTCCCTTGCATTTGGGCCATGTTTTATTTTGAACAGCGTCTTTCATATAATTTATATCCCAAAATGTTATCCAGGATTAAACAATACAATTAGAGTTAAATAGAAAATAATTTCTCTTTCCCACTATTATTCAGAGGCATAGAATTTGGAGTCATGAGGCGAAAGCTTCCTGATAACATTTGAAATGAAATGGAGAGTTGGAATTGGAAAGTAAAGTTTTTATAAAGGGGAAGGCTATCACAGCCAGGCTATATGATGAGAGTGAGAGAATGCTAGAGTGAACAGGAAGTGGAACAGAGAGAGGCAGAGCAGAGCAGACAAATGCTCCATGAGATGCAAGCTCCATGAAGTGCAAGCCTGGAGCAAGCTCAGAGAGAGTTTTAAAAACAACCAGTTTTAAACTGGATCCTAAAGTGACTCAAATGTCAATGGAATTATCTAAGGATGATGGTTATTATGTGCTTGCACTTTCCTGAAGGTGGTGTTCCTAAAGAATCACAGGTGTGCCTCTTGGAGGTTTGGTAGGTTATAAGATGCATAGCTATTATGAATATGTATTATTCATAGCCAGGAAATGGATCTTACGGTAAATATTTGGTTCCATGTCAACTGCACTGCATAAATGGGTGGAATTAGTCACTGTCTTTCCATCATGTAGGAGACAAGCTACTGCCTGTCTCAGGGCCAAGGTTCAAACTTTTAGCTGAATGATGGGTTAAATAGTGTCATGTTTGCAGAACAGAAATAGCAACTTGATAGACACTGGGTGAAACTGATATCTAGGTGGGCAGGCTGGTTGGGGGAAAGAGTCAGCTAAATTTCTGAACCAAACATCATTTTTAAAGGTTGAATATGATTTAATAAAAAAAACCAGGGCTTTTCACGTCAAAAGATCTTTACAGACTCGCTCTAATTTTACATAGGGTTCTTTTCATTCATGACTGAAATTAAGCCATCTTTGGGCTGGAACATGGCAGTTAATTAATACCGAAGAGCATCATTAAAGAATAATTTAAGGCAGGAAATGAATGACGAACTAGTCAATTGAAACTGTAGTGGAAATGTAAGTAGTCAGACTAGCACCCTTTTCTGCTCCCTGACCTCCTCCCACCCCCTTACAGGAATCTGACCTTTGCTGAATGTCCTATTCCGCGCAAGCTGTTGCCACGAGTCACTAGTGCTAGTGCGTTCCCGTGAGTTAAAAGTGGACTGGAAAGGATTTTAAAATAATCTCTCTTTTGTCTCTTTTTCTGCCTCTGTATTGTATGAAGTGCCTGAAAGTTGTTTATTTTTTTTAGTTTTTTTTAACCTTAGAAAAATCAAGAATGTCTAGTCTTGGCGGTCTTTGGTATTGTTAGGGGATCATTTGGAATTGTGATGTTTGTGTGCTTTGATATAAATGGAAAGGGTGAGGGTGTTGAATCAGTAACCAAGACTGTCTCTGGTCAAAATTTTATTGATGTTAATGGGTGTTAACAAGCAAAACATGAAATCTCTTCCCTCTCAATTGCTTAAGTTTCACAGTCTCAGAAAACGTGGTGAGATCACTGAACTATTTCTCCACTCATCATAATCTTCCACCCTAGAAGCAACCTTGAAAGGTACAGAAGGGAGTTAGGCACCCAATTCCTAGTGACTTTCACGGTGCATCTTCAGTAGGAAAACAGGTGTTCTCACATTAGCTAACACAGAGTAATAAATGAGATAAAATCCTGTGCAGACAGACAGTTTGTAATTTTTACATGTGCTGAAAGGTCAAGGAAAAGAATATCAGGAAGCATAGGATTTACATGTGTAGAGAAGGCAGCTGTGGTATTAACACGAGGATTTTACCTCATTTTAGTACTTCATGTTACCTAATGCAAGATATTACACTTTTTTTTTCTAGGAAGACAAGGCCTCAATGGGTAGGTCTGTGCTGGAATTAGACACTCGTGACTGGCCTGTGCCAGCTGACCAGACTTGTGGGGCTTGCTGTAAGGGCTTGTTAAATTGTGGTATAGATGGTTGAGGCTTGTGCTGGAGCCTAGACATTAGGCTTGGGAGGGGGGGGGAGCAGGTGTCCCAGAGCTCGTACTGCAGCTCAGGCCTGAATGTCTACACTGCAATTACATAACTCGTTAGCCCAAGCCCTGTAAGCACAAGTCATTGGTGTCTAATTGCAGTGCTGAATACCCACTTGCCCTGTGTGATTTTGAAGATCTCCCCCATAATTTCTAATGTTAAAACCAACAAGTTCCTCTTTCTCCAAGTTCCTCTTTCACTAATGCGTTCCTCTATGACAGACCACTTTTATATTCATGGAGATACCAAACACATTTTATATATATAATGATATATAATGTATCTTACACAATGAAGAGTGGACAGGATAAATATCTGAGGGGGGGAGGGGTGAAATTCTGTGATTAACTGAACAAGGTAGGTCTAGAGAGTAACTAACTAGTCAGGAGAGTGGCTTGCATTGAACAAGAGTGATATGATTTGAGAAGGAAGCATAGGGGATCTATTTTCTGCACAGTGCATAGGCATTTATATACAGAACTCCCATCATAACAAATAATAGGACTTGTCCATCTAAAACCCTGCATGTGCCTCTAAAAATTTATCATGTAGTGTCAGTAAAAGGCTTGGTGACATTTGAAAGGAGACTAAGGTTCAGTGTACTTCTGGGCTGTGACTGGCTGAATTTTCTCCCTTGTCATACAGTAGTAGGTGTAGGTATTTGCAAATTGGTAACGTATTTGTAACAAATAAAATGTATATTTTGCCATTTGTATCTTTTGCAAATTACACACAAACTTTTGATTTTTGCAGGGCTTTTTTGTTAGAAATTATTTGACAAATACTCTACATAAACCTATTTCAGTCTCTGGGTTGTTTGCAAATTATTGTATTTAATTTGCAGAGGGGTAGTCATGTTAGTCTGTGTACAGCAAAAACAACGAGCGTCCTGTGGCACCTTATGGACTAACAGATTTCTTCGAGCATAAGCATAAGCTGCATCTGATGCATCTGATGAAGTGGGTTATAGCCCACGAAAGCTTATGCCCAAAGAAATCTGTTAGTCTAATGAGGTGCCACAGAACACTCGTTGTTTTTGCCTTAGATCAGTATTTCCTAGCTGGTGTGTCGGAATTTTTTGAAAAAACTACTTGAGTTCTGGGTTGGCTTGTGAATATTTATGAGTTCATTTGAAGACTATATGGCGGTGTGCCTCAAAATAATTAAAGGTATCAAGGTGTGCCATTCAGAGAAAAGCTTAGGAACCACTGCCTTAGATTTCTCAACTGATCTAGGTGTTACTGTGAAGAAAGGAATAACTCCACATCTCTCCCCTACTGCTCCCTTTCCACACCCTTCAGTACCTTCAATACAGTTATTTCCCCTATCTGTCACCTCCCCCCACCCATAAAGACCTCATCTCTGGCAGTGCAGAAGCAGTACAGTAAGAGGCTGTGCACCCAGCTCCATCCACAAACTCTCCACTCAGCACCAACCTCCACGCCAGTACCTTCCACAGTCAGCATGTTCCTTCCAGTACCTGTAACTAGCTCTGCCAGTCAAGAGCCCCACCAGCCTCAAACCCAGAATCCCAACTCAGTACCACCAGCTGACAGCACCACCAGCTGACAGCAGATCAGCAACCCTTCCTGGCATGCCGTCCAGTGTCCTCCAGCAACATCCCCAGCAGTCATGAGAAGCATATAAAGTATCACACCTGAATCTTATTTCTTGCTCTGCAACTTTTTAACCCTCATGGTCCTGTTTACTTGGCAATAAACAAAGCTCCGTTTTAAGACATAGGTTTAATCTCTTAACGCAGGATTGGAAGAAGACTATTAACTATGACTGTCAAGCCCATTTCCAAACTGTCAGGAGTAAATGGGATTCTGGAGACTTCTTTGAAATAGGAAATATTTCAACACAGTACCTCCTCACTTACAGATGTTTGCAGAGATGCAGTCTCTGAAATTCTACATCCAAGATCTCTCTAATCATCTCATGTCTCTTTATTCATATTTACAACATCTAATAGTCCTCTTACTGAAAGCCATTTGACAAAGAAGGAAGAGAAGAAGCATTTGCAATAATTGCTAAGTGTAACTAGATGTGAATTTCAGAAAGCTGTACTTTATGTAATGAGACTCAGAATAAATAAATGAGCCATGAATCACAGATTAAATAGGTGTGCATTACACACTACTCAGACTTTGGTGGGATTCTATTAACGTTTACCACCCCTATCTGTACTACAGCTGTAACCAAGTCAGGGGACCTGTTTATAATACTGTTAAAATTTGCAGTGTGAACGAGACCCATTGGCATCCCGGTGGCTGCATTAAGTCACTGGATAGTTCCAGGCTTTAGTCCAGTTTTAGGCTTATTGTTAGATAACCTTTTAACCATGTATAACCCATTGGGGACAATTGTGATGTATTTATGGTTGCAGTGTAACAGTTCTCACTTACCTTGCTTCCCCATGGTACAGTATGGCATAGCTAGTCTGATCCATTGTCTTTTCCGTCTCTGAAACATGAAGCATTTGGTAGTATTGAGAACAAAATACAGGGCATGATTGAACATAACTAATCTCTTTTCATATGGCATTTGCAAATCCTTAAATGTTGATTATCTCCTGGGTGAGACAAGATGGGTGAGGTAATATAAAGAACCAGTTTCTCTTGGTGAAAGAGTCAAGCTCTTCTTCAGCCCTCTGTGTAAGCTTGAAAGGTTGTCTCTCTCGCCAAGAGAGGTAAGTCCAGTAAAAGATATTACCTCACCCACCTTGTCTTTCTAATGCCCTGGGACCAGTCTGGCTACAATAACATTGTTTACAATCATGCAAGATTTTTTTCTTGTAAGTCATGCCTTGCTTTGTGCACAAAGTTGGGAAAGTGATGGGGCCTGATCTTCATCCTCTTTTAAGTCCATGTCAAACTACATCAATGGGAAATGGGGTCAGGCTCTTCTGGTATCTGAACAAATTTTGGTTCTCTTATGAATGATGGCTAGATTTAAATGGACAGTAAATTATAAGAGATCATTATAAACTCTTAGGGACTGGGACTTGCAGTGTTTTGCAAAATGCTATAGATGTATCTGGTGCCAAACAAAGTCTTAATGGCCCAGGTTCTGAGCTCCTTACTTGTGTCCCGAACTCAGCAGAATTTGGACTGAGTGGAAATGCAGCAAGGATGTCAGGATTTAGCCCAACAGTAATTATAACAGCGATGCTGGCATTCACCCTTGGCAGCCCTTCATAACAAAGCTCAGCTTCTAGTCCAGATGGCAGGACATTCAGATGACACTCAAACCTGTATTAGCTAGCTTGTATAGAAGGAGCAATGGGAAACTATAGCTGAGTAAGCAAGGGAGTAGAGGCAAAGTCCATGAGTTGTGCTGTATTGGCTCCATGGGAGGACATTAAAAAAACGAGAGTAATCATGAGCTGAATCCTGAAGTGAATGAGGAACCCCATGCAGTCATTTGAGGACTGGAGTGAAACGGTTGGGCTGTTTGGTGAACATGAGAAGGCATGGCGGCATTCTACCTAGAGAAATAGCCCAAAGATGAGGAAATAAAGGGAAGGATGAGGATTCCAAGCAGTGGTCTCTCATGCATGAGCAATGTTACTATAACACAGGCAGTAGTAGTTCATGCTTCTCCATATTGCCCTGTCTTTTTTCCAGACAGTTCAAAGTGAAAAGATAACTTTGTCTAAGTCAGTTCGATTCTTTGCTGACACGTCTAGTAATGGTGCCAATTGTGACAGTAATCTTTATCAGACGTTATTAGCTTGGCGTGGTTCCCCTGATTAGCTATAGGGGAAAAGGTCTATAATCCATTACCAATCCCCTGAGCCATCTAGCCGCTAAAACTGGCACTTATACATAACCTCATTTTATTCAGTTAATAATAAGTTAATACTCAACAATTGACTCAAAGGAAAGAAACATTTTAATGGGCTTCTTGCATTAAACCGCAGTATTGAAATAGTGATGAAGGTTTTATATTCCATTAAGAGGCTTAGCTCAACCAAATGGAAGTGAATGGAGCTTACCTGCTTGTTGTTTACACTCATCTGAATGTCTCAGAAAGCAGTATGATGAAAAAGAAAAGAGAGGAAACAGGCACGTGAGCTTTCTACACAGAACCCATTTTTTTTTATCCCGTAAGTGAGGAGGAAAATTATGTTAGTCCATGCATGCGGCCCCCATGAGGATGGTGTTATATCAGCTTCACTCTGTATTAGGCTGACAACTTCTCGCTCTGCCTACAACTCCCTCAGAATTCTGCCTCGGGGGTATAAACACACATGCAAAATTGACTCAGCTCATTTCTCTCCTGCTGAGATCTCTGCACTGGTTTCTGTTAAAGTACTGAACAGACTGTAACCTTCTGTTCCTTACATGCCATGTTGGTACTGACTTGCTACTTGTGCACCATTGTGAGCTTTTAACTCATTGCATTCACAGTCCTGCTGCACAGCCAGCCATAGAGAAGGTTCTGGTCACTTCCAGCTCAACTAATCTTTTTTGTGGATTTAGATCCCTCTCTTTCTATGCTCTTATGCTTTAAGTTCCTCGGATTGGTGGTTTGGCACATAGGAATTACTATATTGGTTAGGACAAAGTATCTTTTAACCCAGTGTCCTGTGGCCAATACCAGATGTTTTAGGGGGAAGGTGCAAGATACTCCCGAAGGGACAATTGGGAAAACATGTTTGGGGGGGAGGGAGAGGAAACTCTTTTTCTAACTTTTATAAATTGGTTATTCTTTCTTTAAAATATCCCATTAAATGTAACTTGGAGTAAAGAAATATTTACTTGTTACCAGAAACAATGGCCATCTGCATAGTGGATACCCATGTGCCATAGCCATCTACAAATGGATACTCAATTGTAATCACAAAGGACTTGTGCTAGCATAGGAATAGGTCTGATGAGACAATGGGCTTGAGAGCATGGCCTTTTTTAATGAGTAGTCTCAATTATCTCTTAATGCAGGAGTGATCATTTTGGGTGAGTTTTATTCTGTGGGCTTCCCCCTTCCGTAGCTTCCTCCCCAACCTGTTTGTTTTAATGCTAATGACCTTTTTGTAGCATGTCAGGTCAACAGAGAGTACAGGTGCAGTATAAACAACACTGCCAATTGCTCCTCATATCCATTCGGTCATTATACTTCTCGTTAAGGCCTTAATGAATATAGATGGATTTGTCCTTCACTAGTTCTAGTCTTTACTCTTAGTGGCTATGTCTACACTGGCAAGTTAGTTTGAATTAAGGAAGCTTAATTCGAACTAACTTAAGCCTTGGCCACACTAGGCTTTCATTAGTTCGAATTAAGGGCTTTCTTAATTCGAACTAATAAATTCGATTATACCTTTCGAACTAACCCTTAATTCGAACTTGTTAGTTCAAAATAAGTCAATGTGGCCATGTTAGTTCGAACTAACTGGCACATTGAGCTTAGTGCAACTGACTAATTCGAACTAAGCAAGTGCCCTCCATGGCACTTGCTTAGTTCGAACTAAAATTCCAGTGGGGCCATGCTATTTCAAATTAAGTTAATTCAAACTAACTAAAATTAGTTTGAATTAGTTAGTTTGATTTAACTAAATGTAGACATAGCCTGTGAGATCACAACAGAGAGTTACTAAAAATTGCTCTGCTTCTTCAAGAGGTATCAAGTGTCTGAGGCACAAGGTCCTGTCATTTTGAGCTTTTTTTATTGCAGGTGAATATTAGGCCACTAGGAGGAGTGCAGAGAAGGCTCAGAGTGCAGTGTCTTCAATCTATATTGACAACCAGCTTAATGTCTATCTCAACTGACCCAAACAATGTAATCAAGCACGTTAGTCAATGTTTGGTTGAAACTGGGACATGGATCAGACCAAAGGGGCTAAAGTTCCATCCAGAGAAGACTATGGTGATGACACTGGGCTGTCAGAAGTAACTGAACAATATGACTTTTCTAATACCAATTTGTGTAATTCAGAGTGCTTGCCTGCCATTGATTGCCTGAGTTCAGGGTGGTTTTATATTCCTATCTGCTGTTAGGTGATCATATTACATCAATGGCTAGGTCAGCTGTTTGCCATCTGTGCCTGGCTAGGAGGCAGTGACCTTTTCTTCCTCAAGATTAGATTACTGTACTGTGCTGCGGATGGGTGGCTGTGCCTTAAGCCCATTTGGAAATGGAAGCTTGTGCAAAATGCAGTGGCGCACTTAATAAGCAGTGGGGCTTGTCAGGGCTGCATGATGCTCGTGTTCCATATCTCAAATGTCTACTGGTTTCTGGGTGGAGTCTGAGATGTGAATTTTGAATGATAAAGCTTTAAATAGCCTGGGATCTGAGAGACTGTTCTTCTACCATTCCAGGCCATAGTGCCATACCTCCAATTTCTTTTGTTAATAAAAAAAAGAGAGCTGCCAGTAGAGCATTCTTCATGAGAATCCCTTTGTTTTGAAACTTGCACTAACCATTGCTGCCAAGTAGCTCAAATCTGTTGACGTTTAAGGCATGGTACACAGAACATCTGGGTGCAACGGCTTTTGGGTAGGGCTGAGAGTATGGATGATGTGGTGTATGTTTCATAGTTTTGCATCACTGGCGGCGGAAAGTTAATTGGATATTGTTGTATATCAATGTAGTCGCATTTCTGGATGGTTACTCCTGTGTGAACTCTTATTCTAAACAATTGACAGGGTGCCTGAAACTGTGGATGGTTGTCTGGTACCAAGTAGATTGGAATGAGCAAAAGAAAATAGCTTGTATTAATTGTGATGCCATTTCTTTTGCAATTTGGATACTGCCTACTAGGAATTGCACTCAGTGTTCCACTGCTGTAGCTGAGAGTCAAACGATTGTTTTGGTAGGAAAGAGATCTAAAGTCTACAACTTAATATTTATGCCACGTTTGATCTTTCCATGCTATCAAAATAAGCTAATGTATTGTGGTATGATTTATGTATGAAATGATTTACATTGCAATACATACCATAAAATATGTTGTGAAGTTATATTGTTAGTATAAGTATTCAAAGCAGTTAGGTATCTTTCATATATTCATGGAACAGGTATATTTAATATATATCAGTTGCAGGTTGATTACATTGGTCCATGTTCATCCCTAATAAAATAAAACTCCACTGAAGACAATGGAATAGAACTAGGAATGGATTTTACTTCTTATAAGGTTAACATAGCCTTCCTTCTAGAAATATATTGAAAGTGTTATATTTTGCATATGCACCATATTTTTCTGAACTAACAATACTTATGAACCATGCAAAAATGTCAAATGAGTATATTCAATAGACTACATTCAATATCGAAATATACTAGTTCTAGTATCTAAATATTAGAGAAAGTGAGTTGATAGTATAATTTAACTAATACAAATAGTATAGATCCTGATTATCAGAGGTGTTAAGTACTCTCCCAGTTCCTAGTGACTTGAATTGGAGCTGTGCACACACCATACTTGTGCAAAATCATGCCCATTGTCCTGGTGTGCATTTAACCATACTTTTAAGCATGTGTTGTAGTACTTGTTCCAGAGAAGGGCACAGAGTTCATTAATCAAGAACCATTGTCTCACTAATGAAGCAAACTGAACCCCCAGATGTGAACATCCCTAGACTTTGGCAAAATATCTCCAAGGTTTGTGGTTCTGGCCTATTCCTGCTATTTTTCTAAAAAGAAAATGAAGCCAGTATTACCTTTCTTTTTATTTATTTAACAGGGAAGTAGAGAGAAACAATTTCTGCCTCATTATGGCAAGGTAATCTCTTCATCCATACTCCAGAGCAGCACTAGTATGTGCTTTAGTTTGTTGATGAAGTGCAGCTAAAGAGGGCTCCTTATTCTTTGTAACTTTTGACTTGCCAAAAATGTCCTCATTGAACTTCCTAGACAATCCAGATGGTATTTCTTGTGTGACTTTTCACTTAGGTTTCTTACTGGAAAGTGCTTTTTCTTTTTGAACTGTTTCTGCCGCTTATGTTTGAACATCATAATATTTCTAAAGCTTATTTGGTTAGTGGTAATATAGCAGAAAACTCCTACATCTCTGTAACCTCATTCAAACAAACAAAAAAAGTAATAAAAAACCCCAAACTGCCTATAACACAAAGCCAAACCTTCATGTCCATTTATTAATCGGCATTTGAGATGGCTCAGAAAGTTTAAATGGGGCGGTGGGGAGGGGACAGGGTAAGATCAGCTCTGTCCATGCATGAAATTGGCTTTGATAATTGGCTTTGGCAGTAGGACGTTACTAAACCACTGTAGCTTTGCTAAATGTGAGGCTCTGAAGAGCAGGATGTGCAGTAATTAGCCAGTCACTTTGACTTCTCCAACATGGCTTAGCATTTATTACCATTTTGCTTACTATAATGGCCTAATTCTATGACCTTTAAACTGTAATATATTTTGTGAGACCAGTTTTTTTTTTTTTAAATAGCCTCTTAAAACATGGCCTGTATGAACCAGTCTATGGACAAAATGCTATTTTTAACCTCATTGGAATACTGAGGAGCAGCATAATAGGGTCTACAAACACCATACTGAGTACAGACACAGCAGGAAGGAGACTCTCTGTTGATTACTAGGAAGCAGTTTGATCACATCCCCATGCAGCTGCCAGAGTTATCAGTCATGGAGGCAGACACCCACAGGTGCAGCCAATAGAGGAAATAGGGCTGCTATATAGAGGAAAGCACAGAAAAGGGATGGAGAAGCAGAAAGGCCCGGGGCAGCAAAGGGGTGATATCCCAGCACCAGGCTCCATGAACACAGCCAAGAGATTGAAGCAGATTGCTAGACTTAATTAGGGGGGAATGTCCAAGAACTCCCAACTGAGAGTAAACCAAGGAGGACAGAGACAAACAGAGCCCACACCAGGCTACAGTAACAAAATCATATATGGTGGTTATCTAGGATCTGAAGCATGACGCCAGCAATGAATTCAGCCCGTTATGACAATATACAAGAACATCAGTTAAACGTAGATGATATATAAGAGTAGTTGTCAGGGTAAATACATTATAGATTTTGAGGTACTCAGATATTATGGAAGTGGAGGCCATGTAAGTACCTAAGACTGGTGGAAACGATCATGCCATTTTTTTTCTGTGCCAATGAACAAGCACATGCTTTCAGTCGGAATGATTTTTGTTTTAGATCCAGGAAAATGGGCCACAAGGAGTCTGACAACGGGTGCACTCAGGAAGAATTTTTAGGCTACCTCTACACTAAGAGCAAGGAGTATTGTTCATATATTTGTGCCAGCTCAATGAGAGAGCGTGCAACTATGTATATGGAAGCTGAGAATCACACCCCTGGATAGCAATGTAGACATAGTCTTAGAATTGTGAAGATGAAGTACACAACGAACAAGTGTTCCATTTTCATAACTACTTCTGCCATAAATTTCCTTCTCAGACTCATTTTTCTGTTAAGTCTTTTACCTCATATATTAATTATCCTTCCCTGCTCTCTTTGCTGTGTCAAAAAGTTCAAATGCTGAAACCTCAGCAATGCACCTTTTCATGATTAAGTTCCATCTGCTTTTCCTTACTTTTGTTTGTATGTTGCAAGCTCCCTGAGGCAGGGAACCTGTCTTTGTCATTTTTCTTTTCTATTTATGTCTAGTCTTGTCTTTTCTTTTTGCTGCCTTTAAAGCAGCAGGCACATCTGTAGCACTATTGAAAGAGTAATAATAACTTCTTATAAAGTCTGTGAAAAAGATGGGATACACACGTTTTTTTCCAAATTTTTTGTTTGCTTAGGAAAAAAAATCACACACTGAAATACAAAGGGGTAGCCGTGTTAGTCTGTTGCAGAGAAACAAACAGAGTCCTGTGGCACTTTTAAAAGGCAATCAGATTTATTTATTGCATGAGCTTTTGTGGGAGAAGTCTGACAAAGTGGGATTTTCTCCCACAAAAGCTCATGCCATAAATAAATCTGTTAATCTTTAAAAGTGCCACAGGACTCTCTTTGGTACACTGCGATACATAACCTTGGCCACTACCGTCCTTTTCTCTTTACAAACAACTGCCTTCCAAGGCAGCCTCTACCTTGATTGTGACCTTTAATGTGAAGAACTAATTGCTATCCATGGAGGATTATGCCCAGGTTTACCACTAACAGTGAACTCACATAACTGTTTTTCTGTATCTGTTATTGATCTGTGAGGTTATCTCCAAAGGTTTCCCTGAAACACTCTGATTTTCCTAAGGGAAGAAAGATGTACACGGACTGCTCAATGCAAAAATCTGTTTTCACTAATGTAAATATTTGTATATTTTTTCTTTTTTTGTTACATTTTGTTTTTTTATTAGAGAAACTTTTTTAGAGGGAGAAGCACAGAAAAAGTAAAAACAGAAAATTGCAAAAAGACATAGTAACTCCCTAATAAGCATATTTTAAGGAAAAAAGTAACTGTGATGGGCCACAGATACATAGTATTGCATATAAAAACTACATTAAAAGGACATTGTTTTCAAAGTCAAGAACTCAAAATTAAGAAATACCAGAATTAACTTTGCCCAGACATGTACAAAATCAAACAATCTTAAATTACATGATCACATGTGTGTATTTATGATAGGTTTTCTGATCACATATGTGTTATGATACATGCATATGATATGATACAGTCTTAAATTACATGATCATATACTATCTTTTGCACAGGAGTGCCATCTTTGCTTCTCCCTTCTCTGTGACGTAGTCAGCATATAGGATAGAACTGTATATTTCAGGTTTAATGGTTAAAGTCTGACAGCATCATAACTGACTGAAAACATGATCTTATAATGGAAAGTGTCAGTCGACCTTAATGATACCAACTTCATCTACGATGAATTATTTAGGAAGATCATATAATCAGCAAAGCCAAAAATAAATAGCCCCCAATTCCAAAATGTGCTCTCTTCCTCTCTTTTCAGAACAGAGACTTTGGAACAAACCTGAATAGGACAGAGGAGAGCATCTCTCATTGTTTAACCCCCTACTCCCTCTGCATCCCCAGTTATACTAACTGAGTTAGTGTCTGCAGAGTCAATCATCTTCCTGGTATTTCAGTCCTGGAAGAGATCTCCTTGTTCACTTACACTTGGTGCTTCATCTGTTGGCTGTGCCTATGAGGAGTGTGGCATACTATCAACAGCTGAAGAGATTGCACAGGCATCTTTCATTAGCATTTCCTAACTTCTGAGTGCTTCCTCAGGATATCTGATGGGAAAAGACTTCCATCAAAAAGTCAGTGAGCTGCCTAACTGGGAGAGAGGAAGACAACAGCAGGCAGAGCATCTCATCTATAGTCTATGATGTCATGTTATCAGCACAAAGCCTGGCACTGTGAGGTCATCACACTACCTGTGGGGCAGATAAATCTGGCCTTCCTTGCCTGAAGATGGTCAGCAATACAGTAGAGTGTGAGTAAAGTGAATGGCTGTACAGAATCATGGCCATAGAGACATATGAGGGAAAGGCAGGGAGAAAGAGAAAAAAGCATTTAAAAACTAAAATAGAGATTTAACCAGCCATGTGCAAGGAAAAGAAGAGGAAGCTGGAGAAGTCCCAGGAATTGGGTAAATTTTATGTGAAGAGCATATGTACGTACGTGAGTGCATGTGTCTGTATGTGTGAAGATGCAAACAGGGAAGTCCGAATCCTGATGGCTGGAGAGATGGTGCTGTGATCTTCACAATTCTGGGATTTTTCTGATGCTGACAATGGTGATTCCATGATTTCTTCTATTTGTGATGGGAGATGAGAAAAATAATATAATGGATTATAAAGATGAGAGACAATAGTTCTAGCTACTCTGATTCAGAGGAAGGGATTGTATTAGTGTGTGTTTCTGGTTTGAGTTTGGCTGGGGGGAGGATTTGTGCTGAGGGAGCAGAGGACTCATGGGTCTCCTAGAATTTGGTGTAGGTAAGTTGCTGCAGGCTGTGTTGACTGCTAATATTCTGCTAAGCTTTCACCCCTCACAGTCAGACTGGATAATGATCCCATTCTGCCATGGAATAGGAATTAAATGAGGGCACTGTCCAACCTGAAGGTTGTCTTCTAGCTCCATAAAGTTGCCAGATCTCAGCCATAAGAAAATCCAGGCTCACCAGACATACGGGGCAGAAAAATTCCATGGAAATTTCAACAGAGAGAGTGAAATTACTATGAGCTGAACACCAACTTCACCACAACAAATTTCATTCTGGCATCAGTAATTATACACTATGTTGCATTCCCACACATTCTATGCACTCTCGATGGACAAAAAGTTGTCAATAAGACTAGTGGGTAAGGGTAGATTTCAGTGGGGTGAAATATCCTCCCATTCTCTGTGAGTGAAACAGATGGTGGCATCTCACTTTTTGCTGTTTTGAATTTAGACAGCCGAGGTCATCCTCTGGTGACTACTGAATCCATACCAACAGGTCAACTGTAATGGGGCAGGCGAATATTCCCCGTTATGGAGGATAGACAGCCAAGCCCGCTCAGAGAGAACAAGCAGCAAGCGAGGGGCCATGCTGTGTATTACAAAGGATCCAGCTCTGCAGTGTCCAGGTCACAGTAGGGAGGCAAAAGATAGCTCTTTGGCTGCGTCTACATTGGTAAATTAAGTTGACTTAAGCTTGGCTTAAGTCGACTTAATGTGCCCTGCATCTACACTACACTTTGCTTAAGTCGACTTAAGCAGCTTGCTTAAGTCGACTTAAGGAAAATAAAGTCGACATAATGAAAATTAAGTCGACTTTATTAAACCACCTTTCTACTCGACCTAAGGCTTAATTCGACTTTTTAAAGTCGAATTAAGCCAGTGTAGCCCTGGGGTAGCCCCAAGTCAACTTAGGGCTACCCCAGGACTACACCAATGCCCTCCCTGCTGGGGGGACAGGAGGAGCCTGGCATGCCCCCCAAAGGGCAGGGCATGTGGGCATGGTGTGACACTGTCTGGATTTAGGGAAGCATTTATGATATTATTTTCTATGGATATCTCATAAATGCTATAATCCATAGGAACTATGTCATGTTTGGTATCAATAGAAAGGTAATAATTTGCTGGGAATGATTATATAGTTTATGTCTAGGAATTCTATTTCGATTAGAAGTTAAGAATTTAATGTTATATCCATACTTTAACTTGTGATGAGCCATTAAGGACATAAAGAATACAACCATTGTGTCCTTAATGGCTCATCAGTTTACTCCCTGGGACCATATCACCTGGCAGATTCCTTAACATTAAGGAGACAATGGTTGTTCACAGCCTCCCATCTAAGGCATTTGTCCAGAATGACACAAGTTAAAGTATGGATATAACATCAAATTTTTAACTTCTAATCGAAATAGAATTCCTAGACATAAACTATATAATCATTCCCAGCAAATTACTACCTTTCTATTGATACCAAACATGACATAATTCCTATGGATTATAGCATTTATGAGATATCCATAGAGAATAATATCATAAATGCTTCCCTAAATCCAGACAGCATCACACACAGGACTCTGCCCTGCCAGGGTCCCTGTACCCCTTTGCCCCATTGTACACAGGGGGTGCCCCCCCGCCACCATGGACCTGCCCAAGGTCCCCCTAGCCCCACAAAGTCGACCTAGAGCATCCAGTGTGGATGCTTTAGATCGACTTTGTAAGTTCCCCTTTAAGTCGATTTTAATTTTAAGTGTAGACACACTAAGTCGACTTAACTAAGTCGACTTAGTTAAAGTCGACTTAAAAGTGCAAGTGTAGACATAGCCTTTGTGTCTAGGGGTGCCTCAGCTTTATGCACTGAGTTGAAGGAGAGGGAGTCGGAGAATTTCCTGTGAGGGAAATCAATGTGCCACTTCATAAATGCTTCCACATCCAGTTCTCACCTTCTCTTCATGGGGCAGGCAAGGACTTTGCCCAACAATTTTATGAAGAAGTGTGACAGAATACTGGGCTATAGTAAGTGGGCCAGCACTCTAATTACTGCAATGTCAATTAGTTGCCCCAGAACACACCTGACTGTCATTGGGATGGGCCTGAAAGAGTTTAAATTGACTCATTAGGGCCAGATGGTAGAAATGACATAGGAAGGAAATGTGAAAGTGGAGAAGATAGAGAGAGAGAAACACACACACACAGAGACAAGAACAGGAACAGGCAGGAAGGTTTGAGGAGAGTCAGAGCCATGAGAAATCTCTCCTGTCTGCCTCAGGAGCTGAGTGCTCCATACGGTTGGCATGAGGCTTCATAGTCTGTAAAGGTGGTGGAAAAGAACACTGTAAATAAAATGAGACATTTTACTGCAAGAAGGAATCCAAGCAGTTTGTGGGCCATGTGTAGGTAGGAGCGAGTCCACCCTCTCACAGGATGAACAAGGAGATCTTGTTGATCTCACAGACCATCCCAGTTTAACCCTTTCTTTTAGGGAGGCCAAGGTAAGAAATGTAGAGTCTCCCTGGAGCGTCATACTTGGAGGCTATAGACACTTGTCCCATTGCTGGGTTTTGTGCATGGAATAGGAAATGCCTGGTATGCATATTACCAACACCAAGCCTTCAAACAAGATGAGGAAGATCCATCCCGTCCCCACCGAAAAGAAGGAGAAAGTATGTGTATGTGATAGCTGGTGGAATGTTGTGTACATGGGCCTTGTCAGATGACAGGGCATATTTTCTTGAATATGTGGACCATCCTTACTGACCCCTAGCTGACTTGGGGTTTATACCTTCTGAAAGGAGAGGTTTAAAATGGACACGCCACCTCAGTCTTAACCATAGTAGCTCCAGTAGGGACTCAGCTGCTTCCTGTGCTAAAGAAACTTAAATTTCAGTTCCCATAATGTGAAGTCCTTTAAATCTTGAGCCATTGTAGGTAAAACTTAAATTGAACAAAATGAACAGACTATGTGACGCAAAGAAGTCTAATTTTAATCGTAATCATAGATTCACATGATAAAGAATGGATTTGTTTTAAGAGGAGAAACCTTTGGAGTACTAAATTGAAATACTTTACACAGTGTAATCTCCTGAAAAGAGTCCATTCTATTGGAATGCATTTCCTTTGCACCTAGCTCATTCATTAAACTGAGTTTTTTTCCACAGTGCTGGTACTTATCTGAGTCAGTCCCTTTAGGAGTGTGTCATTTTAAAACCATGTGTCGTGCTAGCAGTACAAAAGCTTTGTCTACCCCCTACCATCTCAGAACTTACTGAATAACACACACACCTTTAAAACTAAGTAATTGCTGAAATGCTGTACAATCAAAGTGTGGTTTGTAAGAGATCATATACACTCATGGAAGGAAGCTAATTGTTAAGCTGCTCTCTGATAGAATAGACGCATTGTTTTTTGTCAGGATAAATGTGATGTATGCAGGCGTTATTTAATTTACTTTTAACTTCTAAAAATGCACATATCTAAAACAGTAGGTGGACGTAAAAGCCATTTACAACCTATGTTCAAGTCCATTGGAACTAATGCTCATATTAGACCTCCTTGAAATACCAAAAATAATATTTTTTCCTCCCACTCACCTTTTTTTTCTTTCAATCCAAACCTGAGAGAAAGCCTCGAAGAATAAATAAGCCACAAAGTATGCCTTGAAGACCAAAGCAAATATGGATGCAAAAGAACTTTCACCAGAAGCTCCCTGACATCAGCTACCTTGTGTTTAAATGGGGGAAGAGGCTTGAGTGTCTCACCTGTTCTTCTGTGGTATCCCATAAAGAGATGGGGGATTCTGTGATGTACATTTAGAACTCTATGAGTGAAAGTCAACACCCTAACCTGCTCCTGGAAACTAATTAGCAGCCAGTGAAAACTCTGGAGTGCACATGTAATATGCACAGTTAAGCATTTGTCACCCCGGCCGGTTGAAATTACTGAGTGAGCTCTATGTCAGACAGCTCAGCCTGAAGGGAACTCAGTCTTCAGCTAGTGCAGACTTCTGCATCCCATTTGCCTAGAAGTGTTTCTTGATCTAATAAGAATCATGCCATGACAACCTTGGCCTGTGCTGCATCACTGACTCCCCTAATGGCCGTATATGTACAGGGAGAATAACGGAATAGATATGTATGGTGCTCTACCTAAGAGAGCTATTGTCCAGTACTATTCACTGGATCCTTTCAGAATATAAGAGCCACTTAGGAGGAATTCCATTAGTTCCTGCCAGGTTTGTAGCTGTGTCCACAGTTGCTTATGTTCAGTGGCAATGAAGGTAGCTTTAAATGGATACAGCATAGATACCTGATCTTCATCTATCACCAAAATGAGCATATCAGCCAGTATGGACCTGAATGCCGACTGACGGTGGAAGAAATGTGATGGGTCATGCTGCCACCAAATTTGTTTTCAGGTTCTCAGTAACAGTATTCAAGAATGGGAATTGAGTGAAAGGGTGATAAGTGGTGAAATTCTCAGTGCCAAGAGATGGATTAAGGTGGCTTGAGAAATGATTTCTTGAGTAGGCCTTTACCAACAAGTTTTTAAAGAGAATCTAGCAACAGCTGTGGTCCCAGTGCTTTCCTGCTGGACTTTACCCAAAAAACCAAACATGGATCAAACCTTTAGATTCTACCCCAAGGCTCCCAGTGACTGACAATAGCTAAAACTCAAGCAAAATTAAGATGCATGCCTTTGCCCTACTGTAATAACTGAAGCCTTAATGACATACCAGACTGGGGAAGTGAACCAGGGTTCAGAGCAACACAGCTGATAGTTTTAAGTATCTGTCTAAAACTGACCAGTCACATTTCATCATTAGAACAGCAACAAAAGTCGTATTACCTCCCACCTTTACTATCCTGTCTCTTTTTCAAAGCTGAGAAAGCTGACTGAGTCACAATTCAGAATTCAACAAGAACTCAACCCATTCTTCTCCAACAAGATGCACTGCATGACAAAATAAGAAACGAATTATATCCTCTTGCTGAAAAGGGGTTTTTGGATGAGTATTTGGTTGTTTGCTTCGCACAATCACTCAGTTTCAAAATGCTTTCTTTTTATTTTGATTCTTTTTCTCTTGTTTATTCTAACTAGTATATGGTTTTTCTGCTGTTAGTTATGGGACTAAACTGGCCAATATCTCTGTACTGGTAATACCAAAGCACGTTTGACTGTTTAGTGTTGTACAGTGATAGGGTACACTTTTGACTCTCTGGGCAATTTATTCCATCAAAATTAATACAACAGCCTCCACTATGTTGTCTTTGGCCCCATGGATGTTGGTAATCCAGTCTGATTCTGAGCAGTTTTATCTGTAAAATAGATTGTAACTTCTTCTCAGTGTGAAAGGTCTGATTCTACAATGGAGCAAAGATGGCAAGATTTCACCAGTGCACCCCTTCTGCTATTCGGGCTCTATCTGTCTACTTTCTTCTTAAGGTGACCCGTGAGGATGACGTCGAAGAGAAAGGAGGTTAGGAAACAGTGTAGTTCAAAAACAAAACACACAAAAAAAGTCTGCCTTTGAATATCAAAAGTATGATCCTATTAAAATGCCAGTAAATTAAGAATGCATGAGTGTGCATGTATGTGAGATATACATACAGTGCTTTTAATATGCAGCTCTCAATGTTTTACCAAAGGGCCTTGGCAGAAGAATCATAGAATCATAGAATCATAGAATAATAGGGTTGGAAGGGACCTCACGAGGTCATCTAGTCCAACCCCCTGCTAAAAAGCAGGACCACTCCCCCTAAATTATCCCAGCCAGAGTTTTGTCTAACCGAGCCTTAAAAATCTCCAAAGATGAAGATTCTACCACCTCCCTAGATAGCCCATTCCAATGCTTCACCACCCTCCTAGTGAGAAAGTTTTTCCTAATATCCAACCTTGACCTCCCCAGCTGTAATTTGAAACCATTGCTCCTTGTTCTGTCCTCTGTTACCATCGAGAACAGCCTAGCTCCCTCCTCTTTGGAGCAACCCTTCAAGTAGTTGAAGGTTGCTATCAAATCTCCCCTCAGTCTTCTCTTCTGTAGACTAAATAAGCCTAGTTCCTTCAGTCTCTCCTCATAAGTCATGTGCCCCAGCCCCCTAATCATTTTTGTTGCCCTCCGCTGGACTCTTTCTAATTTGTCCACATCCTTTCTGTAGTGGGGAGCCCAAAACTGGACACAGTACTCCAGATGCGGCCTGACCAGTGTCGAATAGAGGGGAATTATCACATCCCTCGATCTGCTGGCAATACTCCTACTGATGCAGCCTAATATGCCATTGGCCTTTTTGGCAACAAGGGCACACTGTTGGCTCATATTCATCTTCCCGTCCACCATAACTCCCAGGTCCTTTTCTACAGCGCTGCTACTTAGCTGATCGGTCCCCAGCCTGTAGCAGTGCATGGGATTTTTCCGACACTCTCAGTGCTTGATGGTGTGTGACTAATGAACCAGTTAGGTCATTTGGGCTGATTGGTGGCCCACCTTGTGTGTCAAAATGCAAAATTTCATAAGATCAAACGGGTTCTCTCTCAGATAGTAAGAACCCCAGTGGACTGGGGCTAGGGTGGAAGGCAAAACAATTTGCTTCCTGCTCAGGTGACTGAGATTGGGACCAGGTTTCGTACCCTTCGTACCCTCAGCTGGATTGCCCCCAAAAGATGATGCAGGAGACACAGTAGGGTCTAGTCATGCCACTATTTTTTCCCAACCCTTTTGGAGGTTACTTGGGTTACTAGCGCTAAGCAGCCCTTGCACAAAGGAAAGCAAAAAGGTTGTGTATGGAGCCAGCTCCTGTTGGGGGGACTCAGGAAGAAAGACTTCTTGGTGCCTGTTCTCCCACTGACCTTGTTGCTCACCATGCTCGGGAGCCAGTGGCAGTCTAGCCTTGCTTTAGTGATTCCAGAATGACTGTCCAAATAAATGAGTGCTTTTGTAATGTGAGTGTACTTAGGAAATTGACAGAGGACACTGGATAAAGGCATGGAGATGCAGCTGTTTTATTTGTAGGTCTGAAAGTAGAATTGACTCCTGAATGTTGGCTGCTGCTGCTGTTTTTATTATTGATTGAGCAAAGCAAGGCCTCACGGTCAGTTCAGTGACATATGTTTGCCATGAGAACGTGGAAGTTGATATTATTCTTGGTTGGGAGCTGATACACTTAAATTACCAGGGCAGAAATGAGATTAGAACACAAGTCCCCTAATACTTACCACTGGGATGAATCAGCATGCCTTCCTTGAAGTCAATGGAGCGGAGCTATTCCAGTTGAAACCATCTGAAGATGTGTTCCGTGGCACACCGTCAATTTATCCTGGTTCCTTTGGATCCATCCTTTCTCCTCTTTCGTGCTGATTGGCTCTCCTGGCTTTAGTCATGTGCAAATTACAACACCTCATTGCACGACTGTCACTGGGTCACTGCAGATGGAGTCATTCCTGCAGTGGAGGGAACCGTTGTTCCCTGCTACACAAGTGAACAGCATCCAGTTCAATAATTTGCTTCTTTTGTGTGCTCTGCTTTCTCTTTCACAAATCTGGGATACTAAATATCAGCTTCTAAGCAGCCTGCATTTCCATTTACTCCAGATGCTTTTTATCCCCCCCCCCCCCCCCCACTCCTCCCCCCACATCTTGAGCAGGCCTTAACTTTAATTCTTTTTCATTTCCCTCTCATGAGATCCTCTCTCTCTCACTCTGGTATTAGTTTCCCAGCAATATCCACATTTTCTGTTGCCAAGTTCCTCTCACCTTCCCTCAAGGAGTCAGCAGCCTCACTTGCCAACCTCTTGCTCTTTATCTGTTTGTAAAATCATTTATTATTTATTATCATGCTCTGTGCTTTATTTTTCATTCATTTTCAGCCATGGCTTTCCTGATCCTTGTGTCTTGTTATTTTTCTTTATGTTTTTAAGCTTTTTTTGAAGCACTGATCCTTGTTATTATTGCTCTTCTCTTTCATTTAATTCAGCCTCTGTTTTCCTGGCCATTTATAACAGTTGTTCATTTTCCACTGTTGGTCAATTCATTTCTCAATTGTATGCATTATGGTGTACAAAACATGACTTTTGTAAAGTTCATATACAGTTTTAATTTAAACTTAATTTAGACTTATTTTTTGCACAGAGCATCCGACTTAACTTTATGTAACAAAATAAATGGTGGTAAATCATGCCTTTACTACACGGCCATGCAGAGGGATAGCGAAAAGCACAACCCTTCCATGAACTCCCTTAATGGAAATGGGGGCATGTGGAGTGATTGCATGAGCTGCACCATCTATTAGGTAGTGTGGCTTGTTTCTTTCACCATTTGTTCGGCCTACTCTGCAGGCCAATGTAAGTGTCTGGACTCATCCCCTTTTGTGCTCTGTAGGCCACTGAGGGTACATGAAGTTCTTGAACTTTCACAAGCACGAGGTCTGTGACTGTCTGGTGTTTAAAAAAGAACCATGCAATTGTGGAGTGTACCTTCTCCCCCTTTGCACCTCTTCTCAAGGACCTGCCCCAGCCTACTAGTGTGGGGTAAATTAAAGTCCATTTACATTTCAAATGATTGAAAATAATGAAATTTGATAGTATTTACCTCAAGTTTTTGGTATTTATTAAGTCTCTGTAATTACTTTTGAATATGTCTCTTTTCCTGCTTGTATCCTTCCCAGGCCTTTGATTTCAGTCAGCTTTGGGTAAAATATTTAGGGACAGTCACCTTATATTAACTGGCTTTGGAGGGCAGGGACAATCTATTCCAAGTCTCTGTCCTTTGAGCAGATTGAACATTCCAAAAGCATTTAATAAATACTTCCATTTCCTTAAGACTCTGTCTTTCCCATGTAAGGAAAGATATATAAAAGGAACAAAAATGGTTCACTGACAACAGGAAATGGTCCTGCAAAGAGAGACGTCTGACATAAGGAAATAGTCTGCCATGTATGTACAGCATTACTAGCACATTACAGACGAATCCCTATCTTCCACTACTTGATGGAGAAAGAATCATTCCAATGCCAAATTGTCAATGTTGACTTGGCCATGTTGCATACATGTTGTCTTTTACAAGAGAAAACAGTTAGGAAATACCATGTATGTGCAAACTTGTTTGGTAGAGACCTTAAGCTCTACAGTTCTAGACTTTATTTTAACTCTGCAACATAACGCTGCATTAACAATTTCCCCCATATAATTATATATACATATAATTGTTAGTTTCAGTTGTGCAGTACTCTCTGGCGAGAGTTGCTCTATGAACAGAGATTAGGAAACCAAAGTTTCATAAAAGCCATTGTCTGTAGGCCAAATGTTTGTGATGATGTTGAGTGTGGATAAAAGTGGCTTATTGAAAGATTTTATGGCCTGCCATTTTTAACATTTGATCCAAGTAAAGAAGTTACATCTACATTTTATACTATAGATTAGTAGTCTTTCTTCCATTTGTTCACACATGCATAAAAATCTGGCATTTTTAATTTGTCCACAGGAAGTGTGTGTGTAATCATAAAGTTATTATGCCTACATATATAATATAGATATAAACATAATCTATATAAATAGCCAATATAAGTGTATAGTTTAAAATATGAAATAAGTTAAGCTATGTACGCACTACAGACTTGTCCCGCAATAAAGTTGTTGCAGGATAAGCAAGCGTTATAGCTATAATGCTTTCCCCCATCCACACAGTACTCCTTGTAACGAAAAGGAGTGTTCACACGCTCCTTTGAATTTTCGTTAAAAGGAGCAGTGCATGGTGGACACCTATCCCACCATGCACTGCTGCAGCCAGTCTTTGGGCTGGCAATGGAGCTGCTTCCACCCCTTCCCCCACAGGGCTGTAGGGCAATCTGGGGGAGTTCCCTAGGGCTGCCCTGCCCCGCTGGAGCCCTGCTGGGCGGAGGGAGGATTTCCCGGGAGCGGGACTCCAGCCACAGGCGGCAACGGAGCCCCAGCCCTGGGGAAGCTTTGCGGAAGCTGGGCTTTCCCAGGGCCAGGGCTCCGAAGCTGCTAGCAGCTTGAACCCCGCTCCCGCGGGGCCGCGCTCTCCTGAGCAGGAGCCGCCTGCCCGGGCTTCAGCACCACTGACTGAAGCTCCCAAGGCTTGGGGCTCCCGAGTGGGAGTGTTATTCATCTTTTTCAACACAGCTATTAGCAAGTCATCAATGGAGTGAGCAGAGAGACTGAAGTGTTCCCCTATTGGTTTTTTAGTATTGGGAGATGAATAACAAATCACAGCTTCAAAGAGAAACTGCTGAACTTGAATTTATATGCAAATTTGACTCAGTTGCCTTGGGGTTAAACAGGGACTATGGATTTTTCTCTCATTACAGCAGGTGATTTGACCTCAGCTTCCTCTATGTGCTGTTCCCCAGTGTTTGAATCCTAACATCTATTTCAATTTGCTGTTACAGCCTGACCTGATCCTGTGTCATACACTCCCCTGCATTTAATTTCCTCCCATTCTGTAAGTTTCCCATCTTCAAAGCGTCTAACGAAGTGGGATTTTCTCCCATGAAAGCTCATGCGATAAATAAATCTGTTAGTCTTTAAAAGTGCCACAGGACTCTGTTGTTTTTCTGCAATAGACTAACACAGCTACCCCTCTGGAACTTTCCAATATCAGTGAAGTACAGTTTGGCCACAGCCTATGTGTTAGCTGATGACTGTGAAATCTATTTGGTCATAGATGCAATATAAGAGGCTATAAGTGGCTGTCATATGTAACTGTTTATCTGACGGTATGCTGCCATTCTTAACAAAATGTAGATCTGTATGTCTTCCATACTTACAGAGCTCTCGTCCACAGCCAGATGTTTAAAAGCAGTTCTAAGAGCAGGTCTAATTAAAATCTAAGATTGGAATATGATTTAAATTATGTTTACTTCACAGGGTCCAATCCAGTACTCCTGACTCAGGAATACGTCTTCTTATTTTCTCTTTTTCTTCAGTAGGATGGAACAACATCTTTAAAATACAGGGAAAGTTGCCAGAACATTGAAGCATTTATCAAAATTGGTGACTTATTGAAAATGCAAATGCCAAATGCAATAGTAATTAGTACTCAGATTTACGGAATAAAAGCTGCCTTTTGAAAAATGTGGAATAGAATTGTTCCAGTACCAATTGTGATCATGAAAATATATTTGGCTAAACAATACATAATTCCATTAAAGTGGCTGAAATTGATATATGTACATGACTATATGTCTAATCTTGATTTAATCTACCTTGGCCCCCGCTGTACAGCTGCCCCAAAATGTCTCTTATAATGTCTGTGCAACTAAAACAATCAGCATGATGCAGCATCCACAGGTCTTTGTAAAAGCACTGGTTGAGAATTTTGCAATACAATGTTTATTAGAAAATGCCAATTTGTTGAAATGGAAACTTTCTGATGAAATAGGTTGGTTTTGACAAAACTTTGAAATATTCATTGAGCTAGAGAGGGAACCAGGTAGAGCAGGAACTTGAACAGGGTATCCTACATCCTAGCTGAGCACCCTAACCCTTGGTGTATAGAATATCTTGCTCCAGCTCTGCTGTTGGAGCTGTTCTACCTTGAATAGCTATTCATTGGGCCAGAGCAAGTGAGAGACTGATTCCATAATCTGTTGGTTAGGGCACTCATCTGGGAATTGGGAAACAGAGGTTCAAGTCTTTGCTGTGCCTGACTCAAAGTCAGCCACATTCCAAGTGATCCTTCTAACCACTGGGCTATTCTGGGGTCTCTCTCTCCCACACACTTGGGTAGGTCTATTTTTTTCCTTACACGCACACAAAAAAAATAGTTCTCTATTTTGTTCTGATAAAGAATGAAAACAAATCCTGAAGTGGGTGAACTGGAATACTTGGTTTCTACCTACCTCTGCTTAGTAAGTTACATTTTTAAATAGACTATTTAAAATCAGTTTCTTCTTTACTTTCCTGTGAGGACCACTGTGTTGAGGATTTTGTGTTTCCTTCACAATAGCTGACCCCCCAGAGCAGAGTATTTTTGTCATTTCTAATATCACTTAAATGCCTAATATGCTATCACCTGTTGCATGGAAACCTAGATTTCTGAACTTGGGTAAGTAATGTTGGAAGAGTGTGTTAACTATTTTGTGGCAGATTCTCTCCTGCACTAAGATCTACAAAGTGCTTGAGATGAAGATGGGCCATGAGGGAACCAACTGCAGTTCCCCAATTTTCCAGCCCAGCTTTCATTGTAGGTTAGAGCAGTCTCTAGAGACTGTTGCAATATACATGTGGTGACAAGAGACTTAAGGGACTATTTGCCAACTCTGAATCTGTGGAGAACTGTGGGCTTCAGCAGACCTCCCTCATGTTCTTGGCATACACATCCCACAACTCGCAGGCCTGTCTGTTCTCTTGCTCTGCTGCTGGGGGGAGGCTGGCACATGAGTTCGTACACTGACGTGATGCCAACTGAGAGCTACCTGTCACAGGTGGAATTTTCAGCTGGCTAGGTGCTGCAAGTATCCAATGCCTTTGTGCAACATGAACGGGACCAGAAAATCCATTTCTTTGTGTCAGAATGTAAATACATTTATAATTTTAAAAATATTTACACCTTTTATGTCCACATCTTAAACGTATTAATGTTTGCAATCTCAGACTTTTTTTTTTTTTTAAACCCTTATTTACAAAAGCTATAAATGCAGTGCTGTGGGCATCCTTAATGCACCCCTGACAATTCAAAGAGTGCTACTAACTTGTGTTTTTCACAAGGATTCATCATTAAGAGGCAATTAATCATGAAGAGACAATCTGAGCTGACAGAACTTTGTTAAATATGTCTCATGTTGAACTAGTGTGAGGAGCCAAATTGCCCTGCTTACCAACAGCATTTGATGACTCTGTACCACAGTGTAAGAGCCCAGCTTCTAAAGTGCAACATGACTCCACTCATGTTTAAGTGCTTTGGTTCCAGTTTCTGGAGATTATAGTTAGAGACATGTAAATAAGGGCTCCATGTTGCCTTTGAGGGATGAAATGCATTTTTGATGAACCCCCTCACTTTATTCTGTTCAGCAAATACATTTTGTTACGTTTTTGTCAACAGAAAGTAATTTTACTCAGATCGTACTGTCAACAAAAGTGAAACAGCATAAAATCTTTTGTTCACAAAAAATAAATTGAAGACTAAATTCATTTTTTGTCTAAGTAGGAAAGAGAATGAGTTTGTTTACAAACTGGAATATGACATTCTTTCTCTTTCCGCACCTGACAAAGCATGGTGGAATTGCCAGAATTATTGATACAGTAAAATCCTGCTTTAACATCCCTGGATTATGATGATATTTGTTTAATATTTATTTATTTATTAGGATTATCCATAGCATCTAGGAGCCACAATTGTGGATTGGGACCCCATTATGCTAGGCACTGTACAAACACAGAACAAAAGAGTCTCTGTTTCAGAGAGTTCAGAATCTAAGTATAAGACAAGAAACAACGGATGGGTACATCACTTACAGAGTTAGCCTAACCTCTGAATTTTTGTCTGAGATGTAGGAATTTGACAGTGTTTCTCTAGGACTGCAAGTTTGCCTTCAAAGTCTCAATCAATACTATGCGTACGGCAACTATAGATACTACAGTTGTGAAAGGCATACTGAGTAGATTACAGAAGGAATAAAGAATGAAATTTATTATACATGTAACATTTTTTTCCCCATTGGCAAATAAACCGGGGGTAAGGATGGGGACATGTACAAAACTGTCTTTTCACTATCCTGTTGTACGAACGTGTAGAATAGAAGAGTTCCCATCATGACTACTGACGATTGTTTTGCTAACTTATAACTGGTCTGTACTGTCACATATTGATATAACATTGCTGGGTTTTTTTCCTATCTTGGTTACTCTGTGACTTGGCTTCTGTGTTGCATATCAGGTAGCTTGTATGTGATGCTGCATTCAGCATGAGAGAATATGTGGGGAGTTGATACTAGCAAAGTTTGTGCCAGCATGTAATATCAGTGTCTCAAAGAGATAGGCTAAGTGACATAATAGGTCTTTTGCATATCTGTATACTCTGACAGATTCAGCATGGAAGCAAAACATTTTCCTGGCTTTTCTTTCAGATTTGGACTTAATTTGAGAAGGCAGCATGGCCTAGCGAAAGGAGTCCTGACTAGAACATAGAAGACCTGTATTCTATTCCTTGCTCCCTCATGGGCCTGCTGGGTGATCTTGGACAAGACACATGAAACTCTGGGCCTCAGTTTCCCCATCCGCAAAAAGGGTATTGTAATACTTGCCATGAAAGGTGCTATTTATGATCATCACGTGTGTACAACATCACTTTTAGTACAACATGCAAAATGAAGTTCTAACAAGGTTTTGATGCATTGCTAATGACACTCCAGAGACTTCAGCAAAGGAGAAATGAATGACCAAAGTTCTAACACAATGCAAACTGCTTGTGGGGTGAAGTTTTGAACAATACCAGAAGAATCTTGTCTTTCTCTATTTACATTGTTTTGCAGGTCTGCATTTCTCCATGTACCACTCCTTTACATCAACAGGAATAGCTTCACACATAACACAACCTCTAAGTCAAATTGTGGTAATGAACGTAGTTCATGCAGAGCTGGAAAAGAATGTCGGTTGTAAAATATGTGTTTTGTCAACTTAGATATAATAATAGCCATCAAGTGTTTGAACCCTCTGCTGTTGACAAACAAGGAGAACAAGTACCATGGGACATCACTTTACTGAATGCATTGACAGTCTGCTACAAAATTCCATGAGCACTGCTGTGTTTTGCTCTGCTGTGGAGTCTTCTGTTCAGTTAACCACTTGCTTAATTAGGCTAGCATGGAAACATTAAAATGGAGAAGGAGTTGCCAAAATAAGTGATTTGGTTAAACTCATAACTGACTTACCATTTTCCTGTTGCCCTTGGGTCAAACACTTTGCTTAATGATACAACCTTGATAGTTCCAGAAATAAAACACATCTTGATGATCCCCCCACACCCCCATTCCACATGAAACTGCATAATATATTATTGATATATGGGTATTTCTAGCCATATGGCAAGGAACAGGAGCATTACCTGGTACCCAGTGAAAAAGGGGTTAATATAAACTCATCTTCCCCCTCCCTTTCTCAGGTGCTCTGGGGAGAGATATATGGTTGCATCCAAACTAGAAAAATATAATCCTTATAGCATCTGCCATTGACAGTGCAGCAGGACTGGAGTGAGAAGAGTACAAGCCCTAAGGTAATCCAAGCATTCATATCTCAGTGCCAGGAATACTTGCCCAAGCAACCAGCTTCGTTTATATGGTGGTAAAAATATCTGAATCCTGTTTCTATTAGCAGCCTAAAGCCAGGGCAGCTGGGCTCTTTCTGGTGGTTGTTAGAATAGCAGGTGTTAACTCTTCTCACATAAATGCACTGGAGTGGTTGTCTGGGAGATGGACAGAATGCCTATGGCAATGTGGGACTCCACTGCCATAGGAGTCAGTTGGTTGGACCCCAGTCTGGGGGATTTTTTTTTTCCATTTCACTTTCTAGTTTTATTTTATAAAAGACCTTACTGACTGTGACTTTTTGTTCTCCTGCTGAGCCATTCCGTCTTCATAAGACACATAACTCACTGATGTGAAGAGGAGGCCCCAGAGGGCTCAGAACACAGGCTCCAGCCCAAGCCCCATCATCTACACTGCAATTTTTAGACCCACAGCCCAATTCCCGAAAGCTGAAGTCAGTTGATCCAGGCCAGTCATGGCCATGCAATGCAGGTGTGTCCCAAGTGTCCAATGGGTAGTTACCAGATGTATAATCCTATAGGAATATTTAACTGGACATTCTGACCTGGTCCATATTTTACTAAAAACTAATTTACTTAGTGTTCTAATCACATATTTATGCAATTTCTGGGAAGTAAGTAAAGCTATTTGAACTAAGCCAAATGTGGAATTACTGCATAATCCATCTGAGTAAGTTTATAGCATTAGTTTATTATTTTCTCTTTGTCTGTGCCTCAGCTATAACACCACAGCTGCCAGGACCTCTCCTTTATATGCTTTTTTCTTTTGTCTCCTCTGCCAAGAGCTCCAGGTTCTTGGCTGCTACCAGAACCATACCTCAAGTGTGCTTTGATTTCACAACAGCACATGTAAAAAAAATCTTACCCACCTGGCAACCAAATTCTTTCCTACTCACATTCAGATCGATCTCTCTCTTTTCTCTACCCCAACTTCTCCTGCTCTTCTTTTCCTCATTGAGGTGTTGTGTGTACACTCTCTCTCTCTCTCTCTCTCTCACACAGTAGAAGCCTATGTTTGTTCATGAATGTTGCCAAAAAGGCCAATGGCATATTAGGCTGCATCAGTAGGAGTATTGCCAGCAGATCAAGGGATGTGATAATTCCCCTCTATTCGACACTGGTCAGGCCGCATCTGCAGTACTGTGTCCAGTTTTGGGCTCCCCACGACAGAAAGGATGTGGACAAATTAGAAAGAGTCCAGCGGAGGGCAACAAAAATGATTAGGGGGCTGGGGCACATGACTTATGAGAAGAGACTGAAGGAACTAGGCTTATTTAGTCTACTGAAGAGAAGACTGAGGGGAGATTTGATAGCAACCTTCAACTACTTGAAGGGTTGCTCCAAAGAGGAGGGAGCTAGGCTGTTCTCGATGGTAACAGAGGACAGAACAAGGAGCAATGGTTTCAAATTACAGCTGGGGAGGTCAAGGTTGGATATTAGGAAAAACTTTCTCACTAGGAGGGTGGTGAAGCATTGGAATGGGCTATCTAGGGAGGTGGTAGAATCTTCATCTTTGGAGATTTTTAAGGCTCGGTTAGACAAAACCTTGGCTGGGATAATTTAGGGGGAGTGGTCCTGCTTTTTAGCAGCGGGTTGGACTAGATGACCTCGTGAGGTCCCTTCCAACCCTATTATTCTATGATTCTATGAATGTATGTATTATGTATAATTTGATAGCGCAATAATGATACCATAGTGACGGTCACATTAGGAATTTCATTTCAGTGTGTATATATTTACAGTAAGTGTGTGTGTGTGTACGTACTCCCCTCCCTTGTAGGTTTATACATGAAATTAATCTCTGGTGCAACCTTAACTATGGTGTCACTTCCCTGCCACCCTACAATAATATGTCTAGATAGATGTTGATATCATTTAGGTTGATGATGACAGTGGTTATGCCACTATTTCTCTCAGCATTTGTGTACTCTGCTTTATTCATTTGACCCTGTCCTGACTGAGACAGATACGCTCCCCCTGAAATGGAGATCTGTATTTGGCATTGTAATAAGATTTCTTTTTTCTCCCTCCCTTCACTTGCGACTTTGTTGAAATAGGCTCTCATTTACATATATAATTTAGCATTGTCTTTCAGCACAGCATGATACTATCTGCATTTCTGACAGATTTGTCACAGTATTTATCTTCTTTCTATCAACTGCCTGATTCCCTGTCGTTGTCTTGTTCACTGTATTTCATTTGTCTCAGTACCTGCCACTGTCACTATATTTGTCTTCATCCAAGGCCTTATGCTACTCCAAGCTTTGTCTCATTCCCTGGTATTGGTCTTGCTCTCAGAATTTTTGTCAGTCACAATATTATTATTTTTTTAAATTATAGATGCAGTTGTCAGAGTATATGTCTTAGTCTCATTATTTTTAATACTAGTTTAATTATTTGTTTAGTGGCGACTTTGTACCCGGTATTATAAAGAACACTCATCCTTCTCCTAGGTACTTATTGTATAATCTACGTTAAGCAGACAAAGGGAGCAGTCAAGATGTATGAAGCATGAGGTGACCAGAAAATAGATTTATCACACAGCAGTGCTGTGTTGTTAATTTTCTTTTCTATTTTATTAAATCAAAATAAATAAATAACATTGCTGGTTTGTCTTCTATCCTATTTTTTATCTCATTCTCAGGACACGTTTTAGTCCAATATATTTAATTTTTGTCTCTCTTCAATCGTTTCTTCTACCAGTGACCCATGAGCATAATTCATTTTTCTTCACTGAGTGAAAATGTCTGAATTGCAAGTGCATCTCTGAGGAAAGGATGCTGTGGGAGGTCAGAGCAATGGTGCCACGTAAGTGAATGCAAATATGTGAGTTCTTGCTCTGAACTTCTATAAGTTCAATCAGGGAACTCTGGAACAACGTGAATTTTGCTTGTGGGAGGTCAGAGTGGTTATTCATCAGCTTCTCTTCTTACTTTTAATGCTGCATTAACCAGCGAGGCACCTGCTTCAATATGTTACAAAGGCGTTGTATATTTTTGAGGGACATTTATTAAGTAAATTGCTTGAAAGTAATTTTGCAGGGAGAAAAAAATGCCATTTTCCAGTTCCCCATAAAGGAATTTTATTGGCAACAGATCTGAAGAAATTGCCAGTGAATGTGTGTGTGGGGGGGGAGTGTATATGGTGCTCAGCAGAAAATGGCAAGATGAGAGCAAGAAATGATATATACAAAAACAAACAGGCTTTTAGATTAGTGATTTTTCAGTCAGCGTAAGATCCACCGTTAATAAAGGTGTAATAACAAAACAAGTGCACAGGAATGGTGTGTATCTGTGTTCCATATAAAAGCAGAACCAGTGCAAAGTTCTGGGGCAGGACTCTGTATTTACAGACATTATTGTTACAGCATAAACACAGAGTTAAAGAGAAAACATAAATAGTCTTCTTGAAAAGTTGAAATGTAACTAGGTTTTGGGTTTTTTTATAATACAGAAGTCTATCACATGACAACTAAACACAAAGACATATAGAAGGCTACTCCCTCAGGCAGAGAGGCACAACTAACCCAACTCACCTTGCTTGAGACTTGCTCTTTTGCAGACTGACTGCTAAGGACCCAGGTCGCATGCTTTCTTCAGACTCACCTAATCTGCAAGCAGGACCAGGAAGTCACTTAAGATTTAAAATCATAGCTGGTGGTTTTACACACAGTTTTCAATATACAATAATAGGTTTCCATATCTGCCCCTTCAAATGTACTCTTTCACGGATTTTATAAAACACAAGAATCGTAAAGAATGAAGAAGCCCAGAAAAGTGATACTCAGAGAAGTACAATGGCTGTAATCAGAGTAGGAACAGAAATGTGAAATCAACAACAAAAAATATTGTGTGAGGAAACAGCGTGGAACTATAGGCATTCTTGGGAGACTATCAATGCTGGAACATTGAGTGTCTTTATTTCTCCAACATGACCCTTGGTAAATGACACTTTATTTCCAGTTTGAAGTTGTTTAGCTTCAACTTCCAGCCATTGGACCATGGTATACCTTTCTTTGCTAGATTGAAGAGTCCATTGCTAAACTTTTATTCTCCATGTATGTACTTGCAGATTGAAATCAAATAACCCCTTCTTCTCTCTGTTAAGCTAAACAAATTGAGCGTCTTTGGTCTATCATTGTAAGGTTTTGTAATCCTTTAATCATTCTTGTGACTCTTCTCCATACCATGTTTTATCAACATCTTCCTTCAATTGTTCCAAAGGGGAAGCCGTGTTAGTCTAATTCAGCAAAACAAACAAGGAGTCCTGTGGCATTTTTAAAGACTAACACATTTATTTATCACATGAGCTTTCTTGGGAGAAAATCCCATTTCATCAGATGCTTTTCTCCCACGAAAGTTCATGCAATAAATACATTTGTTAGTTTTTAAAAGTGCCACAGGACTCCTTGTTTCTTTTCCTTCAGTTGGACTCCAGAACCAAGGCCAGACCAACACAGGGGCTATAAGAGCTACAGCCCCATGCCTCAGCCTAAAGGCTGCCCTGGATTGCAGCACCTAAGGCCCTGACCTTGATCTGGTCCTACCACCTCACTCAAACTGGCACAGAGGCAGTAGAGCTGAGGGGGGCCTGTGGTGGTGGGCAGCCTGTGGCCCCAAGATCCCTTAATCTGGGCCTGCCCTATTCCAGCAGCCATTGCACTAGTGCCCAATACATAGGTAAAATAATCTTTCTTCCTCTACTCAAGAGTCCCCTGCTGAGGCAGCTAAGGATTGTGTTTACTCTTTTGGCCACAGTATTGCACCAGAAACTTATGTTCATCTGATTACTTACCCCAGTCCTCCCATCTTTTTTAGAATCACTCTTTCCCATGATAGAGTTCCCTCTCTTTTAAGTATGACTTACAATTATGTTCTTTGTTCCTGAATGTATACATTTACGTTTAGCTGTATGAACACATCTTGTTTGCTTGTCCCCAGGTTTCCCAAGTGGTTCAGTTCACTCTGTTATCAGTGACTGGTGACTTCTAATTATTTACCATTCCTGCAATTTTTGTGTCAACTTCCAAATTCATCAGTGATGATTTTGTTTCCTTCTAGGTCCTTAGCAAAAAGTTGAATAGTGAAAGGCCAAGAACCCCACTAGAAGCACACCTTCTCAATGATGATTTGTGATTTACAATTACTCCTTGAGACCTATCAGTTAGCCATCTCTAATGTGTGGCATGTTAATTCTATATCATTCTGGTTTTTTTAATCAAAATGTTGTGTGGTATCAAGTCAAATATCTTTCATATATCTAAGTATATTACATTAACACTAATACTTTTATCATTCAGACATGAAATCTCATTAAGAAAATCAAGTTAGTTAGACAGAATCTATTTTCTATAAACCCATGCTGCTTGGCATTAATTATACTGCCCTCTTTTAATTCTTTATTAATCAAGTCTCATATAACCTAATCAATTATCTTCCTGGTGTCAGTGTCAGACTTGACAGGCCTCTAATTACTGGGTCACCCTGTTTACCCTTTCTAAATATTGGCAAAACATTAACTTTCTTCCAGCCTTTTAGAAATGCCCAAGTATTCTAAGATGTATTGAAAATCCACATTGAAGTTTCAACAGGCTTCTTAGTCAGCTCTTTTAAAATTCTTGGATGCTAATTATCTGGACCTACTGATTTAAAAGTGTTTAATTTTAGTAGCTGTTATTTAACAAACTCCTGAGATACTAGTGGAATGGAGTGTTATGATCATTATAGGGTGAGTCTGCATCATCTTCCCCCTCCTCCCCCCAATACAAAACTGTAATATTTATTGAACAGTTCTGCCTTTCTGCATTATTATTGATAATACTAACAATTCCATCTAGTACTGGACCGATATTATTGTCAGGATTATTTTTATTCATTATATATTTCAAAACCTCCTTTTATTTGCGTTAGTGTTGTATGGCATTTTGACTAAAACATTAGAATGAGGCCATAGATTTCTCCTGTGTCCCTTTGCTCCCCTTATTAATTTTCAACCATTCCTAGCTTCTGATTTATATTAATTAATAACACCTTCCTCTTTCTTCCATTTGTTTTATATTTTTTAAAAAATGTTTATAGCTTCCCTTCACTTCCACACTTGATCTGTTATTTAACTAGTACAGCCTTATTCCTCAATTTGTGGCTTTTGGGGCATCTAGTAAAGTTTTCTTGAATAATTCCCAATTCTCATTCACATTTTTCTTATGAAATACTTTCTCCCAGATGATTTGGCTCATCATTGTTTTCAGCTTTGTGAAAATGGCCAATCTAAAGCACCAAATGTGTGTGGGTATATACATATTGCTGGTTTGGACTTTATTCTGTTTTCACAGTATATATGTGATCAAGTCATGAAGATTTGTACCGAAGCTACAATGAATTTTTAGTTCTGTGATCAGTTCCTCTTTATTTGTTCAGACTACATTTAATACAAAATATATCTCTACAATGTCAGTATCATCATCCCCAGCACTCAAAAATCATATCAGTCCTCAAAAATCATGAGACTTGAAAAATAATACTTTTAGGCTATGTCTACACTTGTAAATTTAAGTCGACTTTAGCTAAGTTGACTTAACATGTCCACACTTAAATTTAAAGTCGACTTGGGGGGAACTTACAAAGTCGACCTAGAGCGTCCACACTGGATGCCTAGGTCGACTTGTAGGGGCTAGGGGGACCTTGGGCAGCTCCATGGTGGCAGGGAGGGCACCCCTTGCCCAGTGCCAGGTGGCTCAGCCTTTGCCCCATTGTACCTGGGTACAATGGGGCAAAGGGGGACAGGGACCCTGGCAGGGCATAGGGGCAGGGTGCCCTGCCCTTTGGGGGGCATGCCAGGCTCTCCCTGTGCTCCCTCCCGGCAGGGAGGGCAGTGGGGGAGTCCTGGAGAGCCCTAAGTCGACTTTAAGTCGACTTAGGGCTACCCCGCATCTACAATGGTTAATTCGAATTTAGGATGTCGAATTAAGCCCTACGTTAATTAAAACGAGGTTTAATAAAGTCGACTTAATTTTCCTTAAGTCGACTTAAGGAAACTGTAGTGTAGACGCAGGGTAAATTAAGTAGACTCAAGCAAGTTTAAGTCGACTTAATTTACAAGTGTAGACGCAGGCTTAGAAATCTGTGTGTCTTTTGGCTTTGGAATCTTTAGGATTCAGATTTTCAATCTTATTTCTGCAACTATAAAGGCTAGAAAATTAATATTGAAAAAGAAAAAAGAAATTAAAAGAAAGCTGAGATTCAAGTGACTCCAAAGATATAGGATCATAAGGAAAACAACCATCATCATGCAAGACTTGCCAACACTGAATGAGTATTAAGAGCTGTTTTGAGTTCTGTTTTCTAATTCAGTTTATAAAATTACCTTCCCTCCCCAAGTTTAGATATACCTTAGTAGAAATATGAAATAGACAAACTCTTGATTTTCACTCAGTATAATTTACCAAGTCAGGTATTATTTCCAGGTAGAAAGGAGTTTGTTTTTAGATGGTAGGTAGCTTGAGGCATGTGTTCAGTATTAAAATTGTGAGGTTGGTCTGTTTCAGTTGGGCACACAGTTTACATAACATATTTTTCTTTTGTGACTGGATGAGCTTAATTCTTAAAAGGTTTCTGGAATCTTTATACATTTCAAATTTATTTTCCCCAAATATTGTCTAATTCATTAAATTCAATAATCCAGTTAGTAAGTTCATGCACTCAAATAGTCATAGAAAGAGAAAATAAAAGGATCCTGAATACAACTATTCTAATTTTTATTTGAATGGGTGGAAATATTTTGAGGTATTCAGTCAGTTCTAATTAATATTGATACATGGCTGACTAATTAAAAGGTAATGTTTTCAAAGAACATACTAAATTATACTACTGGAAAACATGTCCATTGTATCTCATCAGCTGTGTTTGTTATCTATACATTGCTACATCAGAATGTATATTATAATAGTACACAGGGAACTGGTGTTTAAAATATAATTCTTTTGTTTGACCTATATAAAATATATTTGCAATATACTTTTTTACTTAATGGGCATTTTATAAAAATATATTTGAATAAAGGTGAAATAAAGCCCAGGACTTGTATGTAAAAAGATGATATGCATTATGCGTACCTTTTCAGTACTTGTTGTCAAAATGGTATGCTCTATGATGGCCCAGGTGGTTCAGTTGGCCACAGCATAGTTCTTCTTGTGGTAAAATGGATGGATGTGGTCATTTGACAGGTCTCCTGTGGATAGCCATTATCTTTCTGTCTTTAACAATGGTGAAGATTATAAACAATGTAACAAAATATCAGCAGTATCCCTGTGATTTCTTTTTTTTTTTTTACCCATGTTACCAAAGATTTCCTGATGGCTGCAGAGATATGTGAACAGCTGGCTTCTGAGTGTAATCTATCAGTTGTAGCATTTTTCAGGCTGCCCATCTAAAGCCAACATCATTTGGGACCTGATAGCTAGGCAAAGGGGCAGAAGAACCTGTGAATGGGCTCAGTGCCAATAAAAGGCATGGGCAAGAGTGTAAGCTGCCAAGAGACCGCTTTATTTCAATAAGCATCAAGTATTATTGCTAAAGACAGGAGTTGTTGGGAATATGCAAACTACTGTCTCAGTAGTAATGGCAAATGTTTCCAATTTTTTATACTGTGGCCTATATCTCAATACAGAGGATATCCTATGATTCAGCTCCATCTCATTTACAATCCCATATCATCACTATGCCATTTGCTTACCAGGAAAAATAATATTAGGAAAATATGTGTTTTATGCTTTGTTTCTGTTCCAATATTTTAGCAGCAGGGAATTCACTATGTGACCACTACTGTTTTCTCTGTGCAGCCAGTGTCTGTGGACAGCTTGGGATCTATAGGTTAGTGGACCATCAGTAATATATTGCATATAGCGATTATAGAGTAAACTGTGAAAAATATCCCATCATTCCTCAGCTCAACAAATGCAATGCTTTGTCTCTTTAAAAAAAGAATGTTCCAGATATCTTTGCTCTTTTATTTTATTTTATTTTTCTTCAAGAGATTAATAAATATCAAGGGGAGTGGTTGCTTCATTCTTTCCTTTATGACCTGAAAATTAATCCTCTTTCAATCCGTCAGTCAATGATTGGAGTTTCAGGCTGGCTAGTAGTGGAAAGACTCATTTAAATTGATTGATAAACTGGGTAACTTTGATGAAATATGTACTGCTTTTATTCATCTTTTTGCTTAATAATGAGCTGTCTAGTTGCTCTCCTCCCTTGGATATTTGCTGTATTCTAATGTATCAGCACTTGCATTTTCTATATTCCATGGCCTTATTTCTTTCATGACTTTTCTCCTGTACTTGAATATTTTTTCCTTTGTATTTTATGTACTCTTATGTACATATGTATTTATTGTAAGCCATCTTTTGGCTTACACATAAAAACTTAAGATCAGGTCTTTTATGAAACACTTGATTTGCCATATGGGATCAGATCAATTTTTCACCTAGTCTGCTACCATCTTTACTGTTCTGGGTAGCACTGTATGTTACAGAGGAAGATGCATTAAATCCTGTTGTGAGCAGCTATGGAATAATGTCCAGTCATGGAAGTTTCTTCCTTTATCCTTGAAGCATGAGGATTTATAGTCCTTTTTAAAAAGAAAATATAGTTTTAATCATATCTAATATAACTATGGATGTAATCATAATTTATATATATCATGTAAGTTAACTATGTATTGTATTTTTTTAAAAAGTATGTCCTTTTATCTATTTTGCATGTGCTTGCCATTCAATTTCATTGAATTTCTCCTTTTTTTTTTCTTGTTTCATAAGAGGGCCAATTGGAACATGTGATTATCTTCTCTGCCATTTGTAAGTTTGCTATTTTATAAAGCATTTTCTTAAATGTCTCCCCTATGACAATCTTGCTCTTTTCAGGCTCTTCTTATATGGAAACCTTTTTGTGCCTGAATGCCCAACTCTCATTCCTTCATATTTCTGCTGTGTCTCTATCTGAGACAGAATGACTAGAACTGAACACAGTGGGTCAAATTTTCTGCCAGTGTAACTTCAGTGACTGCAGTGGAGCTACACTAGGAGAGAATTTGATCTAGTGTCCCAGGTGAAGGTATATCATTGATATAGTGGCATTATAATATTTTCAGTATTTTCTATTCCATTTCTTATATATTGGTACATATTGTTTGCTTTTTTGAACAGATGTTTTTGCTGAGCTGACCACAGTGATGAATCAGGACTTTCCCCAGAGTGGTTACAATTAATTTAGAACACAAGACTGTGTGTGAGAAGGTCAAATTACCCTTTCCAAGGTGCATTACTTTACATTTGTCATCATGAATTTCATCTGCCATCATGTTGCCCATTCACCTGCTTTTGTTATATCCATAGATCGCGCCTCACAGTCTTCTATTGTCTTAACGGCCCTAAGATATGTTCCTTTATTGTTTAGACTTTATCTCGGGTATACACTCTGTCTTCACTATTTTTGATGAGGCAGTCATGTTACTATTCTGACTTTGTAGTTATTTTCAGCACATTTATTGTTCCTTAGTGGTATATTATATATTAAATTCCTGTTTGCATTTATATTGCCGTTGTATGCAATTTTAAATTAAAAAAAAATCCATGCTTTTCATTTATTTTATGAGAGTTAAGACTGCTAGCCCGAGTGTTCTGGCCAAATTCTTTTCTGAATAATTGTATACCATGCACCTAAATGTGTCACACACTTTATACTGAACAAAATATTCTTTTTTATTTACTGTTCTTGATTGTTGGTCAGTGTTGCTACATGTTGTTAAAATAGCAGTCATGTTCTGTTCTAGAGGTGACTGCATTTCTGTGGGTTAATAAATACCCACATTTTATGTATAGGCCCTGACCTTGCAGTCAGGTCTACATACTTGCTCAAGCATGAGACTCACTGGAGTGAGAGGTCTGCAAAGAAGTAAACAAACAAGTCTGCCAGCTACAGTCTTGATCAATCTGTTTTACACTGTATTTTCTTTCTGGTTGAAATCTATGAGCTCCGTCTTGTGAACACAGGGGGTGCATCTACGCTTACAAATTAAGTCGACTTAAGCTTGCTTACATCGACTTAATTTACTCTGTGTCTACACTACACTCTCCTTAAGTTGACTGAAGCAGCTGCTTAAGTCGACTTAAGAAAAATTAAGTCGACTTTATAAAACCTCCTTTTAAGTCAACTTTGATGGCTAAGTCGACTTTAGAAAGTTGACTTAGCCAGTGTGGACATGGAGTAGCCCTAAGTTGACTTTACTGCCCTCTCTGCCAGGGTGGCTGGCACAGCCACAGCCTGAGGTGCCTCCCCCACCCACCCACCCTGCCCCTATGCCCTGCCAGGGTCCCTGTCCCCCTTTACCCCATTGTAAAGGTACCAAGGTACAATGGGGCAGAGGCTGAGCCCCCTGGCACTTGGCAAGGGGTGCCCCCGCTGCCACCGCGGACCTGTCCCAGGTCCACCTAGCCCCTACAAGTTGACCTAGGCGTCCAGTGTGGACGCTCTAGGTCGATTTGGTAGGGTCCCCTCTAAGTCGACTTAAAATTTGAGTGTAGACATGCTAAGTCGACTTAAATTAACAAGTGTAGACATAGGCTAAGGGACTTGGGAAGCTTTATTCACATGAAGATGTCCATTAACTTCAAGAGAATAGATCTACAAAAGTATTTAGGTGCCTAAAGTTATAAAAGGTGCCTAGTGGGGTTTACCAAAGAGCCTAAGTGAGTTAGGCACCTACAGCCTATCGACTTTCAAAAGGAATTTGGCACTTCAACTGCTTAAGCAATTTTGTAATTACCACTGGCTATCTATCTGCACCTTTAGGCCTCTAAACACATTTGTAAATCTCATCCTCCATTCATGAGAGTGAAGCTAGGCTCATGCTTAGAAATTGCAGGATTGGCTTTTCTTCCCATCCCACAAAATAAAATGTTTGTCAGCAAGCCTGAGAGCAGTAACCCTAATGGAGCTTTTTATCCTAAGGAAATAAAACATTGCAGCTGCTGTTTATCATATTAATCCCTAAATTAAGATAATACTTTATTGATTTCAACATGCCAGACCTTTTTCTGATAAAATAAAATATATATTTTTAAACAAATGGCCAACACCTTGAGCTTTCAAGTGCTATTCTTCTCTCCCATGAAATGAAATCAGATAATTTGCTATTATAAAAAGGTCAAGTGACAGTTGCTGATAACCAACAAACAAGTAAATTTATACATTTGCTGCCCTCAGACATTTGATTTTTCTTGTTGATGATGTTGCTCTCTGAGTCTAATCTCAAATGTCAAATTAATCTCATTCCTTACATTTTACCCATGGCATATTTCAATTCCATCATTAGCATTCTTGTTGCACAAAAAAGTTGTGTAAATATAGTAGATTCCTTGTCCTCGCCGCCCCCCCAACATTGCAGATCACTTATTTTACTAACTATTTTAATGCCTTAGATGTATATTTTGCTTTCTTTGGATACTTGCTACTTATTTAACCCTCTAGTAACATATATTTGAAATGATTGTGTTCTGTCCAGAGGAAATAAAGGGTAAGTTAGAATAGTTGCAACAGATTCATGGAAGATAATATTCAAAATGGATGCCATCAAGACAGATTTTTACTTCAAAGTTTCAATGCCTTTTCATGGTCTTTCTCAGCACCAAAGTTGAATACATTAACTTTGAGCCTTAGAAAGACAACAGAGTCCTGTGGCACTTTTAAAGACTAACAGATTTATTTATTGCATGAGCTTCCATGGGAGAAAATCCCACAAAAGCTCATGCGATAAATAAATCTGTTAGTCTTTAAAAGTGCCACAGGACTCTGTTGTCTTTCTACAATAGACTAACACGGCTACCCCTTTGGAATTTGAGCCTTAGAGACAATTTACAAATCTGGCAATCTAACTCAATGGCACTTCACCCTGGTTTTCTCATTTTAAAAGAAAACATGAAGATTCTGGGTGAAATTCTGATTTCAATGGAGATAGGATTTCATCCTCTGCTCTGAAGCTAGACAATACTTAAATGTAAACTAAACTCTATATAAAAATATATGGTAGCTTTTTCCCTTCTCTAGTTCAGGAGGAAGTTTCCTTTTCATTTGAATTAGGCACTAGTGAGTGTGTGGTACACGTTTTATCACATATCACTATTAGAAAACTATCCCTAATGAAACAGGTAGTGGACTAGATTCAGGCAGGGCATAGGCTGGGGGTAGGATCCTAGAAGATGGAAAGCCTTCCAAAGAGATTCTGCACTGGTGGAAAGCTGCTGCAACCACCCATTCCCCTGAGTGTCCTCAAGAATCCAATGGAACCCCAAATGTGAGTACTTGTTGAGAGGAAGAATGGCTGAAGTGACAGCTGGTTATGCAGAGTCAGCTTTTTGTCCCTCCACAGCCTTCACTGGTAGTGCTTTAATGGTGTGCCTGATGAAAACTAAAGTGTCCTTATCTCATATTACCTTCAAGTAGAGAAACAGTAGAAACACTTTCCTCTCAGTGAATTCTCCCAGTGGGGAGGGAAAAAAAAAATGGGGCTTGCTGGTACGTAAGTTCAGTAGATGCAATTTGCACCAGCCAAATAGTGATGATAAATAGAGAGTCTGGGTCTGAGCCTTAACTGGTATAAATCAGTATAGCTCCACTGAAGTCAATTTAACTAAGTTCCTGTAAATAAGTGAAAAATCTGCCCCCCCCCCACTCTTTTTAAAAAAGATTATGTAAATAAGTAATTTTTTAGTATTTAGCCTGATGTTGTTTTTTTTTAAAGTTTATATTTGAAGAGTACATTTTTTTTTAAAAAAATCTTTAAAAATATAGAGGGAAAGTATCTTAACTTGTATTTCTTTTATAAAGGAGTGATTTTCTGTAACACATGGGCAAAGACTGAGGTTTGCTACTATACTAAAGGTCTGTGATCTAGTTTAAGGAAATTATATGGCTTCCTCTCTTGATTTAAGATGGTCTGTTTTCCCATGTTTATCTTCATTGACTTTCAGACAAAATTCTGTAGAGTGACTTCATATCCAGGACCAGCACTTGTTCTTCAGGAGATAAACTAACTTCCATTCTTATATATTATTGCAAAATTGTCCAATATGGTATTTGGTTGTTTCTACCTTCCTGTGAAGAATCTAGTGCTGGCCACTGTTGAGGACAAGATAACAGAGTGGAAAAATAATTGGTGTGACCTGATATGGAAATTCCTCACTCCAGGATAATCATGAAATAGAGCCACTATTAGAGAATTCCTTTGCATCCTGCTTTTCAATAAAAAGAGTTTCCATGGCAACAGCCCATTGCTTTACAAGTTGTAAAACTCCAATATTGCTTTTTTGGGGGGAATCTTCTGTTTCAGAATGATGTGTGATATCTGGAGAGAAGTCATCCCTGAAAGTCAGGGTTGTATTTGCAAGGGACACCCCTTCCTGAAACTAAAATATTTGAAAAATGAACACTAACAGGAGTTGTGTGGTTAATACCTTTTCACACCATATTGAAAACATATCTTTAAATTCCTCATGTTATCTGCTAAAAATGTGGTCACTCATGGTACTGGTTTGACAGTTTTAAGTTACAATTTCCTTGCTTCTGTGGCTTTGTTTCTAAATCCAGCTCACTTGCCTTTTGTCCTGCTGTCCCGTGGTGGTGAAAGAAAGTGCAGTGCAATTTCTGAAAGTGCTGGTCAGACTCAGGATGACAAGTGAGTGTAAAATAATAGGATATAAGGAAAAATCACATTGCTGAGCTTATGGGACATCAGATCTGCCGTGAGTCCTGCAGCAGAGAGCGCTACAGAAAGATGAGGTAGCAGTAGGAACTAGACTTGGTGAAAATGAGATTCAGAGTGGGAAGCTTGACTAGTAACCATGGAAGAAAGGTTAAGAGAGGTTGTGGGAAGACTGCAAGGAGGGCGGTATCATCAATGGACAGGTTTAGATCTGCCAAAGCCAATGAAGTTAAAGATCGTCATAGGCCCGGACAATACAAATGTGCAAAAAGGGAAACACTAGATATTTGATGATGATATGAAAATATTTGGCTGCATTTTCAAACGTATTAGGTATATTTACCTGTTCTGAATATCTGATAACAAGGAATCAAGGGTTAGAGAAAGGCAGTATCATACAGTATCAATTGTGATGCTTAGCTGTCTTTGCCTGTTAACTGGCTTGCACTCCCTCCTCAGCCCAGGACATCATCCTTGATGCTGATCCCAGTAAGGAACCCATATACATCCAAGAGAAGTCTCTTCTTTTAGTGGGGTGCAGATACACTGCAGAATAGTTTTTGCCCTCCATTACATGGGTGTTTCTCAGTGTATTCAGTTCATAAAGTTTTAGGATCTGATTTTTAAAGAACCATCCTTACATTTTCTGATGACAAATTGCAGGCATGATAATTTCAGGCACAGTTTTGCACCTGATGTTATTTTCAGGTGCAGTAATATCACTTTGATGTTTTACACACCTGATTCACAGATACAATCAAGAATGATAGTTATTGTAAGTGGAAAGAACTGCAGGTGCACCAAGTGGGAGAAACTAGTCTCCGAATCAGACTCCTAATATTTGTTGTTATATTCAAAACATCAATATGTGCTTTGCTGGTTATCAATGAAAGGAATGCCAGTTTCAGATGAAGTTATTAGTTCATCTTTGTCTTTTGCTTTCTTATTACATAGGTTAAAGAAGACACAGTTTTACATTAAACAAACAACTGTCCATTCATTTCTCCTCTATCAGCACGTAACTTCTCCATGATCTCAAAGTACCTTAGAGATGCAGTTATAAAGTTACTGACCCTACAGTGTCAAAGAGGACACCCTTCTTACATCTGGCTGTTCTTTGCACAATTCTTCCTGCACTGCTGTTTAGCTGCTATCCTTTGCTTGTTTCTCTGCTCCCAGTAGCTACTGCCAAGAGAAGGAAATACTTTTATTTATTTATTTTAATCAGTCTGCATCAAATGTTTTGAGTATTTTAGTATTTAGTATTTTTAGCATAAATATTGTCCTCCTTCTCTCTTTGTGTGTATTTATCTCATCCTATGTCAGAGCATAAGAGGCACTGTGGAAGTCCTTGCATCCTAATGAAGTGAATACATAATGCTAATGCTTATTAAGAAGATTACTTCTGTGTAAGGTTTCATTGGTGCAGAAAAACAGGGATATTGTCCTGGACTTAGTTCTAATGGGGCCAGGGAAAGAACACCAAATTGACTTTCTTCTATTTCTCCTTTGGATACTCCAGTCTCCTACTCTGAGCAGTGGGAGCAGTCTTCTCCTCCCACTTCTACTACATCATCTGATGAGCAGGCAGTGAACAGGTAACAGACCAGAAGCTCGGGAGGAGTCATTGCATGGATCAGTGCATTCTGGAAGCTTTCCTCTCTCCAGTACAGCTGCAGGGAAGCTATTAGGGAAGCTGGGTCTGTATTAATAGAGGAGCATGCAGCAATTGCTCCCAGATCATAGGAGAAGGAAGTGATTAAGCAATTTTCTCAAATGAAGTTCTTCTCCCTTCCAGGTAGTGACTCCCTTACAGCTGTGCCACCGTAGAGCTTTGATGAAGAAGCCCTAAGTCAACTAGAGAGAGAGCTCACCTGTCAGCTTAGTTACTCTACCTCTGCAAGAGGCGGTAGCCATGTCAGTAGGAGAAAGTCTCTCATTGACATAATGCCGTCTACACATGGGCTTAAGGTTGGTATAACTATATGGCTCAGGGGTATGGATTTTTCACACCCCTGAACGATGTAATTACACCAATGAATATGTGTAGTGGAGACCGGGTCTTAGAATCTTCTAGTAGCACATTAGGCAAAACATGTTTTCCCTACTGCAATCTGTCCAGGTCAAGGAGGACGGAATGAATCCTAGGCCCCCCGCCAACTGTTCAGGAATGACTTAATGGGTATGGGCAGAAAAGAGAACAGAGAATATATGTATATGGCCCCAGGAAGAAAAGGAAAGAAGAGGGTGTGGGTATGTTGGTGTGAAGCAAGGTGATGAGAGTAACTGAAAAGATGTGGAATAGGAAAAAGAACAAGGTGAAGATGGAGGCAAAAAGAGTGAACGGAGCCTGAATCAGTGGGGTGATATGTAGAAGAAAGGAAAAATTAGTTGGTGGGAAATCAGATGCTGGAAAACGGACATAAGAGCTTTTTTGCCACGTCATAAAATATGTACAGTAGTTAGTGTGTATGACAGAATATGTACGTAATTTCCAAGTACTTTATCGTTTTTTAAAGTAATGCCATGGGCCAAGTTTATCTGGTATGTTGTCAGTGCTTCCCAAAAGTAAAGAGCTGTCTTTGTTTGATATGGACAGACTAGATGTTTCTTCCCTCCCTGGGCAAATGCAAGATTGTAGAAGTCCTCTTGGGCTTTATGCAAGTTAACATAGAAAATGGAAATGGCTCTGTTCTGCTCCTTACAGACAGAGTCCACAGAAGGGCAATCCCTGGAAGCTTTTTGATTGACCATTGGAATTCCTCTGTGGTTAGGACACAGTGAAGTGGGAACTGAAGCACCATCGGAGGGGGAGAGGGCAGCCGCCCTTGCTGCTCCACTGCTCTTCTGCATGGTGAGAAAGGAGCCAGATCTGCAAGACTCCTATGTCTACATTGCAATCAGACACCTGTGGCTCGCCCATGTCAGCTGATTCAGGTTTGCCAGGCTCAGGTTGAGGGGATGCAAAATTACAGTGAAGGTCTTTGTGCTCTTGGACTCTGTAAGGGGTTTAGTGTTATCAGTGTTAGATAACCCCAGCCTTTGCACACTAGGGCTGGGTCTACACTGGCAATTTAAGTCGCCTTAAGGAGGCTTAAGTCGACTTAAATTAAACCATGTCCACACCTTATTCTATAAGTCGACCTAGGGTATGGTCCTGGGGAGAAGGAAGCTGGGCTCCTTTCTCCCTGGGACCCATGTGGGTCCTGGCAAGAAGGGAGCTGGGGTTTCTCTCTGCCTGGAACCTGCGGTTTCTCTCTGCCAGGGACCCGTGCAGGTCCCGGCAAAAAGGTAGCCATGGTCCTTTCTCACGGGGACCCGCAGATCCTTTCTGCCCAGGACCCGTAGGGGTCCGGGCAAGAAGGGAGCAGCGCTCCCTGGACAGGGATCCCCGGAGGTTCCCATCAGCTGGAGTGCCGGGCCAGCAGCTGCTGGCGCTCCAGCTGACAGAGGAACCTCCGGGGGGTCCCTTGTCAGCTGGACCGCCGGTGGCTTCCTTCTTGCCTGGACCCACGGGGTCCAGGGAGAAGGGAACTTATGCTCCCTTCTCCCCAGGACCCGCGTGGGGGTCCCGGCAGGAAGGGAGCCCCGGTTTCAACCCGTGCTCCCTTCTGCCAAGAAGCCATGGGTCCCAGTGAGAAAGGAGCCATGGCTCCCTCTTTGCCGGGACCAGCACAGGTCCCAGGGTGAGAGGAGTCCGGCTCCCTTCTTGCCCGGACCACAGCTTCCTGGGGAAGGGACCCGGGGGGGGGGGTCCCTTCTCAGCAGGGAGCCACACAGCTATGTCTACGCTTAACAGAGTTGACTTAACTTTTTAAGTGTAGACATAACCTAGGAGTACAGGCCTTTAATGCAAGTATAGAAGACACGGGAGGCTCTTTGCCTTTATTTGTCCATTCATTGATAACTACTATCTCATTCTAAGTCATTAGATTGTCTTATTTTTGTTCTTTAATGTTTACTTTCATCAACAATAAGAGAAGTTGTTCAGAGGAATTATGCTTTGTCCCTTCCTATTAAGCTTTGAACTCACCTTTGCATGTCAGTTTTACCAACCCACTTTCAGATAATAACTTCTGCAACCTTTTGGAACCTCATTCAAGCCTATCTGAACTTTCCTTTCTATATCTGATTCTTTCAGTCCTTGCTGTGGTTTTGTTCCTTAGAATTTCAGAAACCCTTGTTAATTCTACTCTTGTTTATCCATAGTAATCATAGGCTTATCTGACCATCCCTGGCTATACTAAGTCACATTTTTGTCTTAGAAGCTAAAAGTTAAGGCAAAAAAATCTAAAATGTGTTGGGTGCTTAGGATCTGCACACAGAGAGATTTTCAAAACGCAAGCATTCTTTGCTGAAACTAGTCCATTAGCCCATGGAACATGGAGTTTTGGTTAGGAACAGTCAGACTTCTCATTATGTGCAAATCTGTTCAGAAAATCCAATCACAGTAGTTAGACACATGCAGGGAGAATATTGTGTGGTCATAAACTAAGTTGAGAAGTGACCAGTGCTTGTATTCCTAGATGATGTGCGCAAAAGTGTTTATGAAAGTAGTTTGTGCCTAGTGAGTTGACACTGGAGGAGTCTGGTGACACTCAGTTCTTTGTCCACTTTATAGTCATGTTTTCTGCTTCTCTGATGAATGAAAGAATTAAAAGTCTCATTTGAACAGTGGCAGAAAAGAACCCAGACCTCTGCTCAGGAATCAAGTACTGCTGCTCAGTAAAAAAAACTTAAGTTATTTATATTCCAGCTTTTTGCTGAAGAATTTCTACATCTAGTGTAGTCAGAGTGAGTAGGACATAGGCAATAGGGATGATAAATGGAATGTAGGAGCCCATACATGATGAAAGCAACAAAAACTGGCAGATTTATTCTTGAGAGAAGATGAATAAGAGGTAAGATGATTAAACCACAGTAGCTACTGTTATTATTCATTACTTTTGTAGCACTATAGGTGTGGCATGCATGGCACTTTACAGATGGCTATAAAGACAGTTGCAGATAGGAAAAAATGAGAACAGAAGCAATGGTTGGGGAATATGAAGACAGTACCATTGTGCAGTCACTTTGCAGGTTACTGCATGCGCTTTGAGGATTACATAGATTGTTTTTAAATTGCATTGGTTTATATGTTTATGGTAAATACCCTTAAAGAACTAGATTCTGAGAAAGAATTTGATGGAGCATGGTGGTGTAGTGGACAGAATTAGGAAGGAAGTTTCTATAGGGAACATGAAAGCATCAGGTGAAGCATTATGTGCTCAGTGAAAAAGGATTAAAATAGATGTGACTAGAGAGGTATGGAGTGATGATAAGTTGTCAAGATCTGAACAATCTAGAGTTGGATTTGGAAAATGAACAAGAACAAAGGGAGAGATCATTGGATAGGTTGAATCTGTCTGTAGAATTGGAGGAGGCACGTGTTTTTTGAGGAAGCAGTTTCAATCAATTGAAGAGGGCTAAAGTGAGCATGAGTGAGGTCAGGCAGTAGTCAGCGTGTAGGATGATTAAGGTGTGTTAGGAGGGGTCTGACAGTAGGAATGGAGAGGAACAGGTGGTTGGATTTTGGAGATCATGTGCTGGTAAAACCACCACAATTTAGTGATATCTATGGTCTTGATCTAAAGCACATGTACGTTTTGTCCTTTGACTTCATTGGTCATTGGCTCAGTCTCCGTGAGGAAGAGGGAAAGAGAGGAGTAAAAAAATCACACTACATTTGAAAAATCTGTGGGACAGGGAAGAGGCTAAACAACTGGACAATAATGAGAAGAGGAAGGGAAAACAAGAATAGAGCAACAATAAGTCACAAATTAATGTTACATGGGAAAATTAATGTTGATGATAGAAACAATTTTTACAAGGAGCCCATGTTTAATATGACATTATCAGTAATGCATCTACCAGCACAGGAGTTGAAAAGTAAGTCCATTATTTTTCAAATATTCAGTAGATGAGTAAGATTTTACCAGAGAACATTTATCATTTATAAAATAAGTCCTTTGATAAAAATCTTATTCTCCCACTGAATATTTGAAAACAAATGGATTGCTTTTCAACCCCTGTACTGCAAATAGATTATCTGCGTCTGTGAAGATAGACAGTCATGCTAATGTGACCTTAAATTTGGTTGTTTTTAAGCAATTCTTTTGTTCATTACCTTTAAGTTTTCTGTATTCCAGGAAGTAGTGACTTATTGATGCCTTATTTTCTCCCCAGTTCATCCAGCAATGAAAGGCACCAGTTCCTCTGAGCTCAATCCATCTGGGAATGCTATTGAAAGATACATTGAGAATAGGGCCAGACACTGAACTACCTATATATAACTAGTTGTTAGGTATCTGAAATTTTGCAGGAGGACTTCACCTTTGGCTTATCTAGTCAAAATAGACTTTGAGATAAATCATCATCTGTGGCTAGAATATCTCCCTTTCATTTTAGCTTTACCATTTAAAAATCTGTATTAAAATAAAATATAATAAAAAGCTAAACATAAAAAGTGACACTAGTAAAACAACTGAAAGTGGTTTAGATCTAATTTGAGCATTCCCTTCTTCACTGTCAGCAATTGAAATGATGTCATTTGCATGGCTGGAAACCTTCCTTTCAGACATGATCTGGCTTAACATCAACATATCATGTACAAGCTATCTGCACAATCTTGTGCACCTTTCTAATGAAGTATGTCAGAAGTCTGGTAGAAGAGATGAGGATGCCTTCTGATTATGATGACTGTTGCCTTTTAAAAAGAGCCAGGAACTAAACGTTCTAAATATGATTGTTTCCTGCTAGGCAAACAGCAGGGAAATCTGTTCCTGTTGGGATAAGGTGAACTGACAATACAATATTGATAAGAGAAATTAGCTTTGTAATTTGAGTTTTAAAACTGGCCTGGAGCACTGAAGCCAGCTTGTATTTGTCCCATCATTTCATAATCTTTTGTTTTTTTCTGTATCTCAGTCTTGAAAATGACCTTTACATCACCTAGGAATTAATGGGACATTTACTACTGTCTAGCCTTGGTGCTCCCGCCTACATTCCCCCACCCCATCTCCAGACACACCACTGCACCGCTCAGCTCCGGCTCCTGCCCCACTGGCCACACAGCCCCCAGCCCCTCTGCCCCTGTTGGAGGCCCTCCTCACCCCCCCGACCCTGTCTGTCCCTGGGTCATGTCCCCCTGCAGTCCCTGTGCCATAGGCATGCCCAGCCCTGCCCACAGGGAGGGAGGGAAAAAGGGAGGGAGCACTCACCAGCAGGTGCAGCAGGTGTCTGGCGCGCTCTCACCTCACCTCACCTGGGTTGTCTTCAGCAGGGGAAACCTGCTCCTCCTCCTCCTGCAAGGATAGGTCCGCCATCGGAGCAGGGATGAGCTCCCGGCTGGCAGCTGACTCCGGGGCTGGTGAGGTAGCCTGCTGCTGCTGGGCGCTGGTCTCCCCGTGCTCCAGCACCACAGCCTCGTCCACCGAGCCCTCCTCCTGGGAGGGTGGCTCAGCAGAGTCGATGGTGTGGCCTGGGAGGCTGTCGCTCTCCTGCTCCAGAAAGGCATCCAGGTGCTGGTAATACCAGCAGTTGGTGGTGGGGGCTGCCCTGTCTCGAGTGTCTCCTCCCGGGCCTTTTGGTACCCCTGGCAGAGGCCCTTTATTTTCACCCGGACCTGCTGGGTGTCCCGGGTGTGGCCCTTGTCAGCCAGGGCCTGGGAGATGGAGGCATACACCTCACGGTTGCGGTGGCTGCCACGGAACTGGGAGCTCACTGCCTCGTTCCCCCAAGTGGCCAGCAGGCCCAGGATTTCCTGGAGGCTCCAGGGTGGCACCCACTTGTGGCGCTGGCTGCTCTGCTCAGCCATCTTCCCAGACGGCATGCTTGGGCAGCTCTGGGGAGCAGGGTGGGCAGGGCTGTGTCCTGCCCTGTGGTTGGCCAGGGCAGGCTCTTCTTGTGCCAGGAACCATGGGAGGGAGGTCTGGAGGCCATGGAGGTCAACTTAGTGCTGTTCTGCATCTACACTGGCTTAAGTCGACTTAATAAGGTCGACTTAAATGCTAAGTTGACCTAAAACTAGGTGTTATTGAGTCAACTTAAGCTTTCCTTAAGTCAACTTGAGGAAATGCTTAAGTCGACTTAAACTACTCTGCGTCCACTGGGTTTTATTAAGCCGACTTAAGCCTCCTTAGGTTGACTTTATTCGTAAGTGTAGACACACCCTCAGAGCCCTCCCCATCTCGTGTCCCGTTTCCAGCCAATAGAGAGATTTGCTCTTAGGTGACCTCCACGGATACACAGAAAAAGCTGGAAAACATGAAACCTAAAAGCTCAGAAGACAAATAGAAAGACGCAATAAATTATTTTTAAAAAGTATTAATTCTTAAACCAATTTCATGATTGTTTTTGTGAGGTCTGACTCATGATTTTTGAATGCTTTGGGATTGGGAATGCTGTATATCTAGCAAGTTTTCTCATTTCACATCCGAAGCAGACATTGCTATGTGTTATGTTTTTAAGTTTAGATTCAGTTTGGCTTACTTGCCGGCATCCTGGATGGTGTTTCTTGAATTCAATTATAGCAATGACTTACACCTTTAAACATTACTGACTGATAGAGATGCTGCCATGGTAAGCAGATGCAAGTTACATGGTTCTGTTTATACACAGTAGCTTTTCTGCCAACTTAGCCATGCCTGTGCATAACACTACATCTACCATGGTGCCTGATTATGTTTGAATTGAGGCATTCTGGGAAAATCTGTGCTACTCTCCATAACTTGTTGGCAGGGGAGAAAAAGGGCAGAACACCCTGGGATGTCTGTCACCTAGCAGTGGTAGAAGTGAGGGTGACCGGCCTAACCAGTTACACCTGTGTGGTTATGGCATCTTTGTCCACACTGGGGCCAGTCAGAGGAAAGTAACAATGTTCTGGCTAAAGCCACTGACATGATCAAAAGACTGCTAACTGAATTTGGTTACTGAGTCGGTTTAACCATGTGCAGTGTGCAACATACAACAGGTTTGAGAGAAATATGACAGTAGCTAATTACAAAGATGATTAAAATTCGTGATGTGGACAGGAGCTTATTCTGTATAGCTGCAAGTATCAGTAATGGTCATAAATTTTCCCGTTAAATGTTCACTATGGGTGCGTCTACACTAGTAAATTATGTCGATTTAAGCAGGCTTAAGTTGACTTAATTTACTCTGCGTCTATACTAGAGTTTCCTTAAATCGACTTAAGCTGCTACTTAAGTCGACTGAAGGAAAAAGTAAGTCGACTTATTAAAACCTGCTTTTACTTCAATTTACTGCGTAAGTCGACTTTATTAAGTCGACTTAATCCAGTATAGACGCAGAGTAGCCCTAAGTCGACTTAAAGGGCCTCCAGGGCTCTCCCACTGACCTCCTGGCACAGCCAGAGCCTGGTGTGCCCACCCAAGAGGCAGGACACAGCCCTGCCCACCCTGCTTCTGTACCCTGCCCTGCTCAGCTCTCAAGTACCCTGGTACAATGGGGAAGATGCTGAGCTCCCTGGCACTTTTGCAGGGGTACCCAGGAGAAGGGGCACCCAAGAGGTGCTCCCCTTCTCACCATCCACCATTCCGAGGTGCACCTAGCCCCTACAGGTCAACTTAGGCATCAGTGTGGATGCTTTAAGTTGATTTGGCAAGTTTGACTTTAAGTCGACCTAAATTTACAGTGTAGACATGCTAAGTCGACTTAAAGTCGACTTTAAGTCGAGTTAGCAAAGTCGACTTATTTGAACAAGTGTAGACATCGCCTTAGAGCCTGAGCTAAGCCTCCTGAAGTCCATAAGATCCTTACAGTTTGATTTTAGCAAGCTTTGAGTTGTATCCCGTTTGATCCTGGCACAGTAAAATTATGAAGAATCAAGTCTCTCTTATTAGAGAGAGTTATTGTTCAGCTCCAAGCATCCTATTCTGTGAGGTGCTGTGCACTGTTAACTTCAGATAGTTTTACTAGGAGGTTAGAGTGCTCATCACAATCAGGGCCATCCCTAGGGGTGAGCGGGGCCCAGGGCCAATTAGCCTGGGGGGGCACCCACCCCATGCTGGAGGGGGGAAGGGCGGACTGGGTCGGCCGCTCCGCCCCCAGGATCCTGCCAAGCAGAGGCCCCACCACCAGCGACAGCCGGCCCTGGCTGTGGCCCCAAGACTGCCGCCAGGAGCAGGCCCTGGGGGAGCCAGCTGTGGCCGGGGATCCCAGCAGCCCCCTGCTAGGCTGCGCTTTGGCCGGCCTCTAGGCCGCCCCCCCCCACCCCCAGATGGGTGCAGCAGGACCAGGGGTGGGCTTCCGGTGGTGGCACGACCTCAGGTCCCCAGAGCCGGCCCCAGCCAGGACCCCAGGGCCCTGGGGAGTGGGACCTGAGGCCGCTAGGATCTGGCCGGCCGAGGCCCCGCCACTAGCTGGGTGCTGGTGGTGGCGCCTGGAGACCCAGCTGAGGCCGGCATCGGGCCCGGCCGGCCAAGGGAGGCTGGGCCCCGCTCAACTGCACCGCCCCTGGGCCGGCCTGTTCTGCCCTGGGGGCAGGGTGGGCCGGACCAGACCCGAGCTGGGGGAAGCCTCCTGCCTCACCCTGCCCCTCCGCCTTTGGCTTGCTGCCAATGGCAGCGGGAGCAGGGCAAAGCGTGGCTTTGGGGGGCAGCCATGGTCCCCCCCCGCACTGCCTTGCTGGGAGCGGGACAGTGCAGAGCCCACATAGCCATGGGGCCCGGGGCAATCGCCCCGTTCAGGCCCCCCCCACAAGGATGGCTCTGATCACAGTGTGGCATAGGTCAGTTCTCTGGCGTACATATATCTACAAGATTAGCTACCAGCATTCCATGGGATCCTAAACATGACATGGTTTTATTACTTTGCCTTTTTTATTTTTATGGTAGAGGAGAGATGGGCAATATTATAGCATGTGAATGAGATTTTTTTTAAATCCTGAATGTTAGAAAAATAAAACTTGTTTTACGATTTACCACTAAAAAGCAGTGGCTGTGAGATATCAAATATATACTTACATTCTGATAGGATCAATTTATTTTATCTGTTATTTGATGGCTTTGAAAACTTTTAAGATAAATTTTTCAGCTAACCTCTGTTAATGTTCTGAGCACATCTTTGTGCTTATTTGTCCTGGTATACAGGCATTTGGACCAGCAAACCAGATAGTTAATAGGCATTTTCCTGAGTTCCACACACATCCATATTTACTTTAATAAATTATAGGCTGGGACAAAATAGTAGAATTCCCAATGTGAACCCCTCTGAGTGTGTAGGTGATTGAAGTTGGCACAGTTGGATTACTATGGATTCTGTGCTTTTGATTCAAGGTAAGAACCAAAATAGCAGGGGGTTCTGACTCCCAGTTCTGTTTCAATTGCTAGCTGAAATCTTGTGAAATCCATTGTTCTCATGGTATCTCAGTCCATAAATGGGGACTTATTCCATTATCTTACATTCTTTTGTAATACCTCTACATTCATGGGTTAAAATATTACAGGAACAACTGATAAAACTTGTATAAGCTTGGTGCAGCAGAAAACAGTGGCCTTTTACTGAGGCAGTAACATGTGGAGGGGCCCCATTTTTAGTGTAGGGAAACAAGGAATGCAGGGTGAGATGTGGGCCAGTAGCTAAGGTTGAAATCTCAACATTGTTTCACAAATCAGTTTTTCTTTTCCAGCCAACCTAGTACTTTCATGTAAAATTTTAAATGATTTTTTTCTAGGAAAAAAGGGCATAATGTGTTGATATTAAGAACAGGGAAGTGATTAAGACTTGAACTGATGTAGCGCAAAAAGAATTCTGTATGGTTATTTTATAGACAGGGTCAGAGATAGAACATGAAACTGAATGTGTTTAAATATCAAGTAATACATCGGGGTAGCAATAACACCCAAACTAAGTGTAGTTTAAATACTGTTGAATTAGCTAGTGCTGTAGCAGAAAAGGATAGACTTTTAAATTCTTGGTTCAGTGTGCAGCAGCACCCAGTATCAATGTCTGATAGACTGCTGGCTCAGGACCTATGTCTACAGTACAAAAGTTAAGTTGACTTTGTTAGGTCGACTTTAAGTCGACTTAAAGTCAACCTTATTAAAGTCGACTTAACAAAGTGGACTAAGTTGACTTAGCTTTAAGTCAACTTTAAGTTGACTTAGTCCACTTTGTTAAGTTGATTTAAGGACCTTAAGTTGACTTAATAAAGCCTACTTCTTGGTTACTCCACGTCCACACTGTCCTTAAGTTGACTTAAGGAGTCGACTTAAGGAGTGGTAGTAACTAAGTCGACTTAAGCTTTCATTAAGTCGACTTAAGGAATTTCTTAAGTCGACTTAATGAAAGCCTAATGTGGACGTGGCTTAATTTAAGTCAACTTAAGCCTCCTTAAGTCGACTTAAAATGCTAGTGTAGACGTAGCAAGAGTATAACAGTTATGTAAATGTGAGGAGATTGTGCTTCACTTCATAGATTCTCATTTGGAAGTGTTCGGTTTTGATAATCTTGTTTGTAGGAAGTATGAGGTAAATTAGAGCAAGTACAACATAAGCCTACAGTGCTGATGAAAGTAATGAAAGAGCCCATGTCTGTCCAGCAGGCAGCAGCATACAGGGGCTACGAACAGAGGAGTTTGAACTGGGAATAGGAGAAGCGCTATGGCAGATACAGAGGCAACCATAGTAGGCACTCAAGCCGGGGAAGCAACACCACAGATGACAGGATGTGGAAGCTGCAGGATGTACTTGATCTTGGAAGGGTTGCCTCCAAGGACCTATACGTGCATGAAGTGCCGCCTCATAGGGTTGATGGAGGAGAAAATTCAGGGGTTAGAGATGCAGGTGGAAACTCTCATTGAGCTTAGAAGGGGTTTTGAACAACAGATGGATCAGTCAGGTGAGGAGGTTTTAAGAGAAACACCAGACCTGCAGATGGAATTCTGTTAGGGCAGAATACCAGGAGATGAAAGTGGCCGGTGGAAGCATGTGACTGTGAGAAGGTGGCAGAGGAAAAGATGGGCTAGCAAAGGAGAAATAGAGCTCAGAAACAGGTTTGCTGGGTTAGCAAATGAAGGAGCAGAGCATGTAATGACTGATGTTGGGAGTGCAAGGAAAAAGAGAAGATCAGCTAGTCCTATCCAAAGAGGGGATGAGCCAATGGAGATTTCTCCCAGCAAGAGCCCTAGAAGGACTTGGGAGTGGATGCAAATGATTGCAGAGAAAAACAGGAGGACTGAGGGCTTGCGACTGATATTGTCTAGCAAGTGTTATTGTCTGTGGCATGACTGTGCCGAAACAAGCAAAGAATGTGAGTGAGGCCAAGCAACATAAACTAAAATGTTTATATACTAACGCGAGAAGCCTGGGTAACAAAATGGAGGAACTGGAGCTACTGGTAGAGGAAGTGAGACCAGATATTATAGGGATAACTGAAACATGGTGGAATAGTAGTCATGACTGGTGTACCGGTATTGAAGGCTATGTGCTCTTTAGGAAAGACAGATATAAAGGCTAAGGTGGGGGAGTGGCATTGTTTGTCAATGAGGAGGTAGACTGTAGGGAAATTCAAAGTGATGGAATTAACAAGAGAGAATCAATCTGGGTAAAAATCATGTTAGGGGAAAAAAGCTACTAAAGTTTCTCCTGGAATGGTGCTTGGAGTGTGTTACAGACAGCCGGGATCTGATTTAGACTTGGATAGGGACCTCTTTAAGGCCTTTAAAGAAGTTAATACTACTGGGAACTGTGTGATTATGGGAGACTTTAACTTACCAGATATAGACTGGAGGATGTGTGCTAGTAGTAATAAGAGGGCCCAGTTTTTCCTGGATGTGATAGCTGATGAATTCCTTCTCCAAGTGGTTATCGAACCAATGAGAGGGGATGCCATCTTACATTTGGTACTCGTGAGTAGCGAGGACCTCATAGAGGAACTGGTTGTAGGGGACAACTTAGGTTCAAGTGACCATGAGCTAATTCAGTTCAAACTAATTGGAAGGATAAACAAAAATAAATCAGTGACCAGGATCTTTGACTTTAAAAAGGCTAACTTTAGAAAATTAAGTGAATTAGTTGGGGAAGTGAACAGGACAGAAAAATTCAGGAATGTAAAGGTAGAAGTGGCTTGGAATCACTTCAAATCAAAGTTGCAAGAACTATCTGAAGCCTACATTCTGAGGAAGGAGAAAAAATTCATATGCAAGAGCTGTGGACCAAGCTGGATGTGTAAGCATCTCAGAAAGGTGATTAGGAGGAAGCACAGAGCCTACAAGGAGTGGAAAAGGGGAGAGATCAGCAAGGAAAGCTACCTTTTGGAGGTCAGAACACATAGAGAGAGAGTGAGAAAGGCAAAAAGTCAAGCTGAGCTGGACCTTGCGAAGGGAATTAAAACCAATAGTAAAAGGTTCTTTAGCCATATAAATAGGAAGAAAACAAAGAACGAAGAAGTGGGACCGTTAAAACTGAGGATGGGGTGGAGGTCAAGGATAATCTTAGGCATGGCTGAATCTCTAAATAAGTACTTTGCATCTGTTTTCAATGAGAGTGAAGTTGAGCTGGGGGATAGAGGTAGGGAAGCTAATGGGAACGAGGTCATGAAAGTGGTAATTACCATACCTGAGGTAGAAGCCAAACTTGAGCTGCTGGATGTAACTAAATCGAGGGGCCCAGACAATCTCCATCCGAGAATACTAAAGGAACTGGCTCATGAAATTGCCAGTCCTTTAACGAGGATTTTTAATGAATCTGTAAACTCAGGGGTTGTACCATATGACTGGAAAATCGCTAATATAGTTCTTATTTTCAAGAAAGAGAATAAAAGTGATCCGGGTAACTACAGGCCTGTTAGTTTGACCTCGGTAGTATGCAAGGTCCTGGAGAAAATTTTGAAGGAGAAAGTACTTAAGGCTATAGAGGATAACGGTAACTGTGATAAAATACAACATGGCTTTACAAAAGGGAGATCATGTCAGACCAACTTGATCTCCTTTTTTGAAAGGATAACAGATTTTTTAGATAAAGGGAATGTGGTGGACCTAATTTACTTAGATTTCAGCAAGGCATTTGATACAGTTCCACATAGGGAGTTATTAGTTAAGTTACAGAAGATGGGGATTAATATGAATATAGTAAGGTGGATAAGGAACTGGTTAAAAGGAAGACTACAGCGGGTCATACTGAAGGGTGAACTGTCAAGCTGGAGGGAGGTTACCAGTGGAGTCCCTTAGAGATCTGTCTTGGAACCGATCTTGTTCAACCTTTTTGTTACTGACCTTAGCACAAAAAGCAGGAATGTGCTAATAAAGTTTGCGGATGACACCAAGTTGGGAGGTATTACCAATACAGAGAAGGATCAGGATACCATACAGAAAGATCTGGATGACCTTGTAAACTGGAGTATCAGGAATAGGATGAAATTTAATAAAGGGAAGTGCAAGGTCATGCATTTAGGGACAAATAACAAGCATTTTTCCTATAAGTTGGGGACGCATCAGTTGGAACGGACTGAAGAGAAGGATCTGGGAGTACTGGTTGATCATAGGATGACTACGAGCCGCCAATGTGATGTGGCCGTGAAAAAAGCTAATGCGGTTCTAGGATGTATCAGGAGAGGTATTTCAAATAGAGACAGGGAGGTGTTAGTGCCGCTGTACAAGGCACTGGTGAGACCCCATCTGGAATATTGTGTGCAGTTCTGGTCCCCGATGTTTAAAAAGGATGAATTCAAATTGGAACAGGTGCAGAGAAGGGCTACAAGAATGGTCTGTGGAGTGGAAAACCTGCCCTCTGAGTGGAGACTCAAGAAGCTTGGCTGGTTTAGCCTAACCAAAAGAAGGTTGAGGGGGATATGATTGCTCTCTATAAATACATTAGAGGGATTAATATCAGGGAGGGAGGGGAATTATATGAGTACAGTACCAATGTGAACACCAGAACAAATGGTTATAAACTGTCCATCAAGAAATTTAGGCTTGAAATTAGACACAGGTTTCTAACCATTAGAGGTGTAAAGTTCTGGAATAGCCTTCCAAGGGGAGTTGTGGGGGCAAAAACCATAACTGCTTTCAAAACTGAGCTTGATAAATTTATGGAGGGGGTGGTATCAGTGTTCCCTCTAAGCTGCACCCCGCGCAGCACTGAGGGACCCCCGCGCAGCCTGGCAGCCCCCGCCGCTCCCTCCAGACCCCCGGGGCTGTGGCTTTGCTGCAGCAGACCCAGCCTGCGCCCGGCCTTTCTAAAAATTAAATTTCAATTCAAAAGTCATTCAAATTCAATTAAACACAATTAATTAATTCTATTTACAATTACTTTAACTTCAATTAATGCCTATAATTTCTGTCGTGTGAGTTTACACAAAAATTTTATTCAGAAAAAGTTTCGCACACGACTTGAAAATTTTGCACACAAGCCGCCAAACCTTAGAGGGAACATTGGATGGTATGATTAGCCTATTTTGGAAATTGACTGGTATTTGGCTACGTGTGATGGATATACAAGTGGCCTAAGAGGGGAGAGTACATGGGGTGGGTTCTGAGTTATTACAGAGAATTGTTTCTTGGGTAACGAACTGTTGAGACTTGCCCACCTGCTCAGGGTTTAACTGATCACCATATTTGGGGTTGGGAAGGAATTTTCCCCCAGGGCTGATTGGCCTGGCTCTGGGGGGTTTTCACCTTCCTCTGTAGCACAGGGCATGGCTCACCTACCAGTGAATTCTCTGTATCTTAAAGTTCTTAAACCATGATTTAAGGAGGTAAATAACTCAGTCATAGGTTGGTGGCCTATAGCTGGAGTGGGGGGGGGGGTGAGGTCTTGAGGCCTGCATTTTGCAGGAGGTCAGACTAGATGATCGTACTGGTCCCTTCTGACCTTAAAGTCTATGAGGAAAGTTTTGACAAAACTGGGATTGGTAAATCTTGAAAGAAGATGTAAGCACATGGTGGCACATTTAAACTCCAGTGGCTAATGAGGGTCAAAATACTGATACATATGCTGCTTGCCTTGAGTAGCACCTTTCCTCTCAAATAGTGCCCGTGCATTCAGGAGGATTCTGAGAAGTAAAGTATTATTCAAGGTGAGTAAAGTTCCCAGAGTCGACCCAAAGTAGGTAGTTATGATAAAATTAAGTGTCATGAGATTATTGGACAGATGCACTAGGGAGCACAGCTTTCAATTAAGAGGGAATAGATCAGTGGTTGCCAACATTTTTGGCCTGAGGACCATAGATATCATTTTTACAATCCTCAAGGGCTGCCAGTTTCCATCAGCAGGTCGCCTCACACTGCAGCTACCTAGATCTTCAGTGAGGACACTATCTCACTGATCTCCTGTCCCCTTACTGCAGCAAGGAAACCACAGGCATCCTGTTGCCCCATGCGCTCCACCTTGGTCCATAGGCAGTGGCTCTGTTCTGCAGCCAGGGGGGACAGAAGATCAGTGCTTCTCTCCATCTGGCTCCAGCAAAGACTCTAATGCCTATTGACCCAGGTGGAGTGCTTCGCTGTGTTCCCTGCTATAGACAGGAGCAGAGGAGCACTGATCTCCCAGCCTCTTGGCTGCAGCAAGGAGCCTGCACTAGTCTTTTAGCCCTGTAGAAACGTGCTCTGCCTGGATCCTTAGGCAGTGTCTCGCTTCTGCATCCAGCAGAAGGAGAGCCATGAGCTACTTTGAAGGTCCCTCTGGGTACTTTTGGCCCCTGCACCACAGGTTGGACCACTGGAACAGATATAAGAATCTGAGAAATAAGTAAAGCAAAGAGGCAGACTGAACTTCCAGCTGAGGTAATATTATCACTCATATAACACAAAGGTGAGTGGTATAGATCTATGTAAGACTTAAAAGAATGATTATACTGAATATAATAAATTTAGTGGGAACTAGTTTTGTCTTTGGGAGTAGCTAACCATACATACCTAGATGGACATGTTACATGAAATTGGGAATTTTGTTTATTTTTGTTTTTGTTCTTTGTATGGGAGTGGTATTTTGCAGCCTCTAGCAACTGAAGAGGGTTTTTTTTTCCTTTGAGAAAAAGTGCATATTAAGTTAACATTTAAAAACATTTTAAACTATACAGGCTAGTGTCAAATAGTTCCAGAGAACAGAACAGAGCCAGTACACATTTGTGGCTCTAGGCAACTGGTAAATAATGCACCTCGTTCATATAAGTGGCATGGCCGGTCTACAAAAATGTCAGGCCTGGACCTGTCTATTCAGCATAGTTAGCATGTGTGAAGCAATATTTGCTGCTAGCATCAAACACATTTCTTCTGGGGGGGTCCTTTGTTCATCTCAGGCTGCTTTTCTTTTCCATTACTGTAGCTAAGCCAGTTAATCTTACCTTCATATAATTTAAAAAAATGTTTTACTGCTTTGTACAATGGTTATTTTAAATCAATTCATGAAATAAAAGTGAACATCTTCTGGAACACTGTACTCCTCTGAGCCTGTGATAATTGGGGATCATTGCTTAATTGGCAGGTTGCTCTTTCTACTGGGCTGTGTGCCAATCAAGTGGAGTCTACTGTATTTTAATTAAATATTTTTAGTACGTCCAATATGAGACTCTTGGCTTTTGCCTTGTTTTATTCCATTTTCACTGGTATTGTAATAATTCAGGCATTTACATGTACAGTAATAATAATTATATTCTAATAAATAGAATCCTTGATGCTCTGGAAGTCTGGCTTCAGCAGGCTGAATATAAGAAGCCTTGGATTCATTTTAGTATTGGTTTTCTTTAACCCTTTATTAGTTGTAAAGATAATTTCCTGTAGAGGGTTTCAGGAGGACCCAAGTTTCAACAACGGCATGAATCACTTGTAAATGACTAAAGCAAAACTGGAAACATGCGCAGCAAGCATTTTTGAGCTCCAAGCATTTGGCCAACAAGGGGAAATAATAAAGCAGCTATGGAAAAGCCCAGCCTGGAATTTTTATAGAAATGTAGGAACAGATCATCCACTTCTGTGGAGAAACCCATGGAGAAGGACTATTTCCACTGGAAACTCCATTTTATGTACCTTCATGAAGATGCCTTCAAATCACGTCTTTGCAGTAACTTGATTCAACCCCCCCCCCCAACATGTATAAGGGAGAAACAAACAATTTGGTGCCCTAAACTCATGGCTGTTCAGATACTTATGGGGAATTTTACATATCACAAATAATCCACAGAGCTCTCCAAACCTCTGTTCCCACATGGCAACATGGCTCCCTCAGGAGCTGTTCCCCCATTAGGTCTCAGTCACAGTCCTCTCCCAGGGAGAGCTTCACTGTTTTGAAGGGATTTTCACATAAGATAATTTTGATGGAATCAACATTTTCTCATGCAGGACATTTCTTTGGCCCTCTTTCCCGCAAACCTAGTTGAGGCTAAACTCTGTGGTGTTCCTGTTGGAAGATATACTTCCTCAAAATTGAGGGAAAACAGGCTAGCTGATTGCCGCTTTTTCCCTTTTGCCTCATAATTTCACTGGAACTGCTTCCCCTTTGTGTGTAGGCCTAACTCTGAGGAGGAAAGAGAGACATCTATCCCAACTGTCATCCCTGGAGTGGAATAGCAATGTCTTTCTCTCCCTGTATTTTTGGAGGCTGAGGAGGCAAGCAACACAGGTGTGGGAGAAGACGAGTTTTGGAGGCTGCTTTGAGCAGCTGTGCCCAAACCATTCCTGGAAATTTGAGTTATTTTCCTTGTTTCTTTTTTCAAGAACATTTGTCAGTGATCAAAACATCCTCAAAACTTCACAGATCCTTCAAAGAGTGTTTCCCATTCTTCAAATAACCAAGTGTTTCAGCTTTTTAGAGGATTAGATGTTCTGTCAAAGAAAAAGCCTTTCTTCTTCCTCTTTCAGTGCCTCCATAAGATTTTACCTGAAGGAAAAACGTTTCAATTTAAGCTTTGTTTTTATTGTAGGCTCTGCGTTTGGGGCCTGCAAGCTGCGTTTTTCCAGCTTTTAAAGGAACATCTATGCAAGCCTGCGAACAAAAGTGTTCTCAGTTATTTCTCTCCAGAACCATACAAATGCTGATAGCATGTATAGGTGACTTCAGAGTTCTGTTAATTAAAATGCAATGTGAAAATTCGTAAGTCTGGAGGAACTAGGTGGTAAAATACATATATTTAATATAAATTTGTAGAAATGATCATTGAAATTGGTAGTTTTATTTTTCTTTTTCATTTTGTTAGAATGATGCAGACAGAGATTTGGCACTAAGGGAGGCTTGGCAGGATGAGAGCAGGGCCTCTGGCATGGAGAAAGCTCAGTGCTACACTGGAATATTTACTGACAACTTGCAAACAAAGCAGGTACCTCTTTCCTCCTATCCTGGGTATATGCCTCCCTATTCATCTTTTAGAGCACACTCAGCCTTGCTGAATCCCTTATTAAATAATATACAGACAAGTACACATTGTTTGGTCTTGTTTCAAGTCAACTGTGAACAAAGATTTTAGATGTAATTTGCAGAAGTTATGTGAAACCACAAATAAATCCTAGCTGCAGAGAGCAGATCATCCCCTTGTGCAGAGGGCACTGAAACCTAGTGTATTTTGGTTGATGTTTAGGGTGATAGAGAAATCACTCCTCCATATCATTGTCCTCTCCATTCCTGAAGCCCCTGGGCGGCCACTATGCTGGAGCTGCAGTGGTGTTTTGGGAGTAGCCCTGGGACAAATAGAGAACTCTAGGTACTGTTCATGTCTTTTGGTGAGCCTTCAGGCCTCCAGACAAAAAGCAACTGGAAGCCAAAGATGCTTGAAACACCATAAATTCCAACTAGTTTCCTCTCTGGAGAACTTAGCTGTAGATGTAATCTGCCAGGAAGAGAGTGCCAGAAGCAGTATGGAGGGATTGACTATCATGTGGGCTTCAGAGAGGTATGCTGCAGGATTGTGATTCTGGATACCCTCCCCCATTGCAGGCCTTCTTTCCCTTGAGGGGCTGATTTGAGAAAAATGTCAAGATACACCTACATGAAGATTCCAGAACCTCTTTCTCCTGCCTTGGGTATCTCTAAAACGTGGATGTAGGTGTGTAGGAATGCGAGGACTTCCTTCAGTGTCAATCTCCACAGGAGGCCAGGACTCCTTGTTACACAGTCCTAGAATGATAGTTTGTCAATAGGGGGAGTTGGCAGTTTCCAAGCCTCCAACACTCATGCAGGGGAGAGCAGTAGTGAGTTTTTAAACCCAGGCCCTCAGGTAGAGCATAGCACCAAACCATCTTGGGGCCCTGACAGGAGTGAGAAGCAACACAAGCCTCCTGGTAGAGCCACTGAGTCAACGGGGCCAGCTAAAATGCGCCAACCAGTGCTATGGCAGGAGCAGAGCTGGACTGTAGCCAGCAACCCTTGGCTACTTCTGATACCCCCTTAGTAATGTATCTGCAGCTCAGCATTGTCTTTCTTCTCCCCAGGGTCCAGCAGCAGTGTATGCAGCTCCTTTGGCCCTCAGTCAGCCAACAGCCTAAGCAAGTCTTCAGGCAGCACACCTGGCAGCACCTCTAGCTGTGGTAGCCAGCGGGATCCATCTGTCCTCTTCAGTGGCTCCCCTCCGACTGAGCTGCAGGGCCTGCCTTTTGTACTTCCTGTCTCTGTCCTCTCCCCCCCCCCCCCCCGTGCTTCCAGCATGATGGGCGTGACTTTCCTAGTTCCACCTATTAGGAGTGGCTGGCCTTCCCTCCCTGTCAATCTGCAGGGGAAACCACACCTCTTTGCTACAATGGAATAATCAGGGTCTAGGATCAGTTGGGAATCATTTCTGGGTATATTTGGCTCTGTGGAAGGAAGTCTGCTAGACTGTATCTGAGTGAGGTGATATATTTTATTGGACCAATTTCTGTTGGTGAGAGACAGAGAGAAGCTCTTGAACTAGAGAGCTCTTGAACTTCTTTGGGTCTGCAGAAGGTACTCACTCACTCACTCACTGTATACTTGAACGCTCGTCTCTCTCACCAACAGAAGTTGATCCAATAAAAGATATTACCTCACCCACCCTATCTTTCTAATATCCTGAGAGCAACACAGCTACACAACATTGCATGCAAGATTTATCTGATCAATCTATATACATGGTTTAATTTTTTATGGTTTAATTTTTTATGCAGAGCCTACCACTGCAGTTACCTGAGTGCTACACATGCCCTGTTAACAAGACTGTGTACCTTGGGGTAAGGGGTCTGTGGAAAACATCATATGTGATCGTGTGAAAAACTACAATAATGCATATGCTCAAGGTGGCTGAACTAAGATTGAATAGTCAAGCTTAAATCCAGCATTTCCCAATTCGTGAGTGCTTGACTTTGCAACCCTAATATTCCATTTATGTATTCCCCCCTCCCCCTTTCATTTACCTATATTTTCAAAAGACTTAAAAATGTGTGGCAGAGAAAAATTCATCCAACTGAACTATATTGGTCTCCCTCCTCCTTCACCCACAGGTCATCATCAGAGTTGAGCTTTTTAGATCCCAAGGATGACCTTTGGTTCAAGTGACAAAAGAGAGAAACAGATAGGCGTAGAAGGTTACTTCTGTGTGGACCAGCACTGGGGATGTGTGGGAGAGACACTTTGCCAGAGAGTTTCCCAGCTATTTGCTAGACAGCAAATGAATGTTGAGACTCAGGATTTCTAAATTCAGTTCCAGGCTCTGTAAGGAACTGTGCTCTAGTAGCTATAAAACCTTATGCCCCTGTTTCTCTTAGCCTCTCCTTGCCCACTTTTGCCCCTATGCTCCACTTCTCCCCACTTCTGCCCTTGTCACCAGCCTCTTCCCATGTTGGTTTCAAATCCCAACTCTTATTCTTTTACCTTCCCTTCTTTTTCCCTTGTCTCTGTCCCTTCCTCTGTGTTCTAACATCCTCATTCTACCAGACTTCTATTCCATGTTCCCCCATGTGATGGTGTATACAAACCCCACATTGGGCCTGTAGATGTTAAAAGACAATATTGAGCCCAGCTAGCACCAGATCTCCAGACTTGCAGAGCATTCTACAGCTGTAGAGGAAGCTTAAGAAGGAGCAACTCAGCTCAGAAGCAGAGTGTGGGAAGGAAGACAGACCTACCATGAGGGGTCCTAGACAATGGTGTTGAAGAAGCCTCCCAAAGGGGAAGAGGCTGAATGCTCAGCCTGGTTGGGGCTGAAGGTTTAGTTGTCTTTGCTTTTCTTACCTTATATTGGACTTGGAGCTGTGAGGAGAGATAGATAGGAAGAGAGCATTCTGGGGTGCCAAACACTGTTGACTCTCAAAGGAACCTAAGCCACAGCCCAGTGGAGCCAGGAGGCCCTGCTCTCTCCTACCAGCTGCCATTACTGCAGGTGAGCATAAACTATGTTCTAGTCTCACTCCCTCTTCGATACCCTACAACTCCAAGGTGATGCTAATCCTATTCTTGGGTGTGGAACTGGACTGAAAGGCTTCCCAATGAGTGGCAATATAGGTGTGCTGCCTGTAGACTACGTGGCCCTCTGAGGATGTATACCCATCCCCCTGAATCTCTGATTCCTCTCACCCCTATTCCTCACCTTCTGCATTTGAGTACACTCTTTTTCCTTTTCCTTCAGGCTGCCTGAGTGTTGGCTTCCTGAATGCGGACTGTATGATTAGTAGCTATACTATACCATAGTTAATTTGTTTTGAGTTTTGTCATTAAGTTTAGTAGTTTATATGACTATAGAGTCAATTATATAAAACAATTTTAAATTATTAGATTAGTTATGTGTTCAGATTTTAAAAAGACTAAGAACTGCATGTGTATTTATGTTCACTAAGGTACAAATGATAAATGCTATCATCGTATATCATATTTCCACCAAAAAATTGAATGAGAAAGAAATATCCTCCCACATGGTATAGAATTACATAATAGGCCTGGTGCATTATAGGTCAGGATGCAGAAGCTACTGACAAAACCAGAATATCTGGTTAAATGAAACATTGATCAGATCTGATATGGCAATTCATATGTCCCAAGTGTAGTGGAACACGTCAAGTATGGGTTTTCATTCTATTCATTAAAATTGCTGCCAAGACACAAGTATGGTCGCTTGAAGTTGCGAGGAATAAAGGATCAGACCCATGTGGTTTGGGAGAAAGAAAAGATTTGCACATACTATGAATTAGCTTCAGAACAGTATTCTTGGTAGGATATGTATTGGAATAGAGACCAGTGAAACCATAATCTTGAAAATACTTCTATCTGCTTTGAGTCACTGTTCCTTTCATCCATGCTAAGTAGTCTTTTGACCTTTTTTCCCATAGCTACGGCATTCATTGCAGCCATTAGTTACAATCATGAGAGGTTAGATTTTTATATTTGCCATTAATAGCTACCCGCACTGTTCAGCTTGAACGTCAGATAACTAATGTATTTTCTCTCTAACACTGCCATCCTGATAGCTGTAGCTGATCTCACAGGCCTGCAACATGCATGGTCAGCAGGAGTAACCGAACTTGCAGAGAAGAGTGAGCTTGAGAGAAGCCGTTGCTCAAGAAGCCATTGCCAAGTAAGAGCTGTGTTTAGCTGACTACTAGTCATTGATCAACAGTGGGGCCTGTCTAAAAGTAAATAAAACAAAGAAACGGGGAGGCAAATAATTTTTACTGTGTGATTCGTGCCTGAAGCTTGGCAAGAGAATAGAAACACAGCACTGAGTCACTGATTCTGCTAAAACCTAAATCAGTAACCCAAAATAAATGAGACTCATGTCTTCACCCAATCAGCCATCAGGCAACAGACACTCAAGGAGACTCAGTGGTTTCAGAAGGACTCATGCTGCTATCAATAAAAGACTTGGCTTCAGGAGAAAAATAATTAATATTTGTACAGTGCTTTGAGGATCTATTAAGTGCTAAGCATTATTGCTTTATTTAAAAGCAAATAAACTAGATGGATACATGGAGTAAAAGGAACATAGTGATTGCCATATTAGATCAGACTGGTGTTCTTCTAATCCTGTTGCTGAGAGGATTAGCCTTCCAAAGGAAGCAGTGGGAGCAAAAAAATGAGCTAGTTTCAAAACTGAGCTTGATGAATTTATGGAGGGAATAATATAATGAGTCAGCCTAGTTTGGCAATTGACTGATCTTTGGCACCTGTTGGTAGATATGCCAATGAGATGACTGATGGGGTGGATTCTGAGTTATTACCAAGAATTCTTTCTTGGGTGTCTGGCTGGCGAGTCCTTCCCACATGCACAGCATTTAACTGATCACCATATTTGGGGTCGGGAAGGAGTTTTCCACCAGTGCAGATTGGCAAAGGCTCTGGCGGTTTTTTGCCTTCCTCTGTAAGCATGATTTGAGGACCTTAATAACTCAGTCATAGTTTAGAGTTTCTTGCAAGAATGGGTGGGTGACGTTCTGTAGCCTGCATTGTGCAGGAGGTCAAATTAGATGATTATATTGGACCCTTCTGACCTTTGAGTCTATGAGAGAAAGGGGCAAGAAACTGCAAAAAATCACTTACAGGATAACCTAAAAGGTTCTATCTAACCACCTTCATTAGAGATTAGTTTATGCCCTGATGCATGAAGCTTTAGATTCCTTTCAAAATTTCTATTTTGTGATAATTAATTTTGCTCAGATATTCTTGTTATCCATATACATACCCAATCCTTTTAGAGCCTTGCTGAGTTTGTGGCCTCCCTGATACTTTCTAGCAGTGAATTCCAAAGGCTAGTAGCTCATTTTGTGAATTACCAAATCAGGCGAAGGAAGAGGAATCCAGTGAAGGCACAGATGACTGAGAAGAAAAAAACAATAAAAGAAAGAGAAGAATGTGAAAGAAAAGTATAAACATGAAGGACAATAGCTACCTGACAATGTACAGTGGAGAAGAACCACCAACTCACTCCTGAGTTTGTGGGAAGAAAGAAAATCAGTGTTCTATCTTATGCAAGACCATCAAAATGTGTCTGTATGCTTGAATGTCAAATATATCAATACATATTATCTGTTCTACCACAGAACCTGACGCCATACTAATATGCAGAGAACAAGACGAATTCTTCCACCAGCTCTGCCTCAAGGAATTCTTTCACAACAGTAATGACATCACTCACAATTACCATGTCCCCACCAATAATCGTAAAAGAAGATATAATCATTTGACTGGACTCTGTGAATGAAACTACCTACTTGATTATTACATTGATTGCTTCAGGAAAAAATTGACTGACTGAAATCATTAACAAACATCACATCACAATTTCTTAACTGCTGAGAGGACAGCTATTACAGTACCTAATATCTTGCCGCCAGATAGTGATCAAATCAGCAGACAAAGGGGATACCATTGTAGTCCTGAACTGTGGTGACTAGATTAACAAACCTCACATCACAATTTATCCAGGAATTTAAGAATGTCATCAAATCCTTTCTCAAAAAATTCCTAGAGAAACTCTACAAACTCATCCCTCAAGAATCTACACCAAGGAGTTTCTACATGCTTCCCAAAATACCTAAAAGAAAGTTAACTCAGGCAGATCCATCATATCTGACCACAACATCATTACTGAAGGTATATCAAGATACCTAGAAATCATACTTAAAAAACTTCTCACCACACAAAGGGCCTGATTTTTCCAGACACAACTTTCTTCACAAACTCCAGAGTATTAACAACCTCCCTCAGAACACCATCCTTGCCACCACAGATTTCACTTCCCTATACACTGACAGACCTCACAATAATGGTATAGCTGCCTATCTCAAATATTTACAAGACAATGGACAACCCTCAGATACCCTCCCAATACATCACCAAACTGATCCATTTCATCCTTACCCATAACAATGTTACATTCAACAACAAATACCATGTTTAAAACATGGGAACCACCCTCAGTACCAGGAGGGCTCCTCAAAATCCCAACCTCTTCATGGACCACCTTGAAGATGAATATGAGGACAAATGCACAACAAAATCTGGACAGTCAACTTTAATTTTGATATTTCCTAATTTTTGAATCCTGGATGTTGCAAACTTAATATTCTTTGAATGCATTTTTTCTATATAATAGAAGAATACATTGTGCAAATTACTTGATGAAAAATGTAAATGGCAAGATGTTCCATAAACTGTGAAATAAGCAAGCTCCACATACAAATCTTTTTTGAAGAGACAAATTAGTGTTTATGTTTCATATAGTACTTTCTATCCAAGGATCTCAAAGAGTTTTACAAACATTAATGAATTCAGGCACAAAACTCTGGTCTATCGTAGGTATTATTTTTCTTATTGCACAGTTGAGACAGGAGACTCCCAGATTCAGGGGAAAGCAAAAAAATCATTGCTAGGTGTGGAATAGAATTCATATCTCATGATTCCTAGACCTGTGTATTAACTACCATTTTTCCTACTTACCTATCTACATATGAAAGTCTTCACCTCTCATTCTGAAGACCAGCTTAAGCCATGGTTAAAAATCTTAAATCTCACTGGGTAGCTGTGAAAACTAGTCAGGTCTCCATGTATTATATTCATGTTTAAATAGCATAAAAAAGCAAAATATATAAATGTCATTTCACCATAGAAACTACATAAAAGTAAATATTGTAAAATCAGCATAAGACATTCAAAAATGTTTAAATGAGACTTTCACAGCTTAGTGAATGCCATTCTCACTAAATGCTAGTTGATTGTTTCACTCCTCTGCAGTGTGCAGTACGACTGAATTACTGGTATGCCCCGTTTGCTTTGCATGAACAGAATTAGGAGGAACAGCTAGCAATTGATGAGCCAGGACATTTCTTTCCAAGTATAACTCTGCAAATGTATCTAAAAACGTGTCCCAATATATATGTACAGAGTTCCTTTCTGATATTATTTCACATGATCCTCATCATATTACAAAAGTACTATTTTGGTCTTTGAACTCCTAACACACTGCAACAACTTGTGGGGGGGAGAGGTTGTTTGTTTTTTTTGTTTGTTTGTTCTCTTTTTTTAAAGGTAAGACAGACTTTGTCATTCCTGCCTGGGATAGGGCTTTGTGCTGCATTTGAAGTTGATCCCCTGTATTTGTTTTCATTAGTATCTATTCCTGGTAGTCTGATGCCATCTCTGCTCTCTACATTTGTCCATTCTTGAAACGCAGTAGTATTTGAGAGACCATAGTTATGTTTAGCATGAGAAATAACTGCAATTTCTCAGACACCACCAAAGGTAAATGTTAACTTTTTAATAATGACACTAGTGCACATGCATGCCAGCGTTCTCTCACATGGTTTTACTTATTAATCCAAATGCACCAGTTTTCCATGGGTAGGGGCAGCCCCACTTTTTACATTAGAATAGGGAAAGAGTAGGCATGCTGCTAACAATCCTGTTCGAGAGTATACCACCTTTATGCCTATTGTTATATCTAAAAAGCTTCCAAAAATCACTGAAGACATGTATATTAAGGGAGCTCCAGACATCTATGACCATATCTATTACGGATTCCTTGCATAATCCAGACCCTCCAACCTCTGTATTGTATGCACTAATAGGTTTATTGTGGTAGAACCAGAACACTGTCCTATAAGCAATGAGCCCTAACTACAAGGTGTTCAGTACCCTTCAACTCTCACTGAGCACTACAGGGGAAGCACTTAGCTCTGCACTTTGAAGGCAAAAGCCCTTGTTTTGGGCCCAGTTCAGCGAAGTACTTAAAACATATGCTGTAAGTCCCAATGGGGCTAGGCACATGCTTAAAATTTAAGCCTGCGTTGAAGTGTGGCACAGAAGAAGGAAGGGCTGCTGAACTGGGCCTTAGTGATCACGCTATGGTATATTGCAAAGAGATTTGGATTTAAAAAGGTCAAGTCATGAGGTGTGAAGCTGCATATTTATAAGGCCTCTTGAGTTAAATTTCAAGGCGCAGGAAAACACAAGTATTAAATAAAAGTCAGTAAACTCTGCATTCTTTCATATTTGCTCTGTGAGAGGCCAGCTGTTGTACTATACGATGCCATTGTGCTGCTGTTTCATTAGTACGGAGCTTCTTATTTTCTCAGATTTAATTAATTTTCTTAGATCTTATCAACACCAGTGGAAATTAAATCCTTTTTTAGATTTTTCCTTTTGTATTATAATGAAGATGAATGATAAATAATAACCATTATTTTTAAATACCTATGGCATATGCCATTATATATTAAAATCCCAAATATTAATAAAAAAGGTGAGCGCTGTAAAGAAAATGAAATTTTTATAGGGTCTGAGGCAGAGCAAATGCTCACCACATTCTCTTCTGACAAATATCTTTCAAGGGTCCACAGACTGAAGATTCACTCTTTGCTGCAATTTGCATTCTTAGGCCTATAAATGTTTTATGACCTCCCTCTATGAGCACTCACAGACAGAAGGAGGTAATGCAAAATTGATCTGTGTATTAAAACTGCTGAGCCAAGCAGGCCTCCTCTTGGAATTACAGTGATTACACAGTGGTGATTCAACAGGCCTTCATAGAAATATTTGCAAAAATGTCAATCAATTAAATTTGAACTTCCCTCCTACCTATTTTCTCATGGCTCTGTAGTGCAACAGGTGACTTGTCAAGGTCAGGATTTTCTGGGGAGACCATGTATTGTTTGGCTTGATACATGTCCTTTTTATAGCACTGTCATACAATTGGTAATTAGGCTCATAACAGTATCATTACTGAGCAGTGATGAGATGTATCCTTTGTGAGATTTTTTTTTTTTAAGTATGCAAATTCTACTGCTACCAAAAATGCTATTAGCAGCACTGAAACGCAATATAGTAGTTGGAAATTACTGTAGTGGAGTTGTCTGTTTATTATCAGGTCTGAATTTGGCACTTCATCTATACAAAGGGAAAGATAATTGATTGCAAAGTTGGCCAAGCAACCAATTTTAATATCAGTTCTCCTTTTATTCAGTATGTAGTATGAAAATCACAATTCTCAATCCACATTGCTACCTTTCAGTGTTTTCCAAAGAAAATGTTTTGTGTAACTGAAGATTTATTACAGTAAATTTTTGGTAAAACCACCATACAAAGCAGACCTTCTGGGTTAAGATTTGAAAAGACAAATAAGAGTTTACACTCTACTAAATCCATATTTATGAACCTGCCTGATTTTCTCAAATGGTTTGAGAGCTCAAGAGCTCCCATTGAGGAACCTGCACTAAGAACTGATTTTGCTCTGTTAGCAAGACTTTCTATACAACTTTGAGTCAACAATACAATTACCAATCAGCTAATTACAATTACCAGTGAGCTAACAATACAATTACCAATCAACTAACTACTCAGAAAAAAAAAAAGATAGTTTCTTTAAGCAATTTAGCTGAAAAGAGATTCATAGTGCCAAATTCTAATTTGTTGTAGCCAGGCAAATGCCATCTGCTTAATGAAACTTTTGAAAACCAGACAGCTACCTAAATTTAAATTAAGGATCTGAATTTAAGGCTTCATTAAACAAAAATCAATCAATCAATCAATCAGTCTTGGCTTTAAACTATGTTTAAGTACAATACATTTTTTTTAGAGGGGATTCAACAGGAATCTTCTCTCAGCCACACAAATATACATACTAATAAAGAAACCAACACCTTAATACTATATACAGCGTATCTATGAAGACGAAACACAGAGACCTGTATCTAATCTATTCTAATTTAATATATAATGGGATTACAAAAGCAACAAGGAACAATTCAAGAATAGAAAAGTAGTGAAATTGCTTGATTTTTCAAGGTGAGTAGATACCCAACACTAGGAAAGATAAATAGCTAGAGTGAAATCCTGGCCCCTTTGAAGTCAATGGGAATCTTGCCATTAACTTCAAGAAAGCAATCTGTAAAGGGCAACAGAATAAATTGTTAATGATATCCTGACATAATCCCATATTTTTCATCTACATAGACACTGTTTTAGTAATGGGCAGCCTTATTTTAATTATTTAGTTTGCTCGGTGAAATTTGGCAATTTCTGAAAGGGTATTTCTAATGTATTATGGCTCATGTTGTTGCAATTGTCCAATTCTACACTCAGTTACACTGAGCTCAGTGGGATCGAAGTGCAACAGACTGCTATATGGTACTGTGACTCTCAAATGAATAAAGCAAAGTGAATTACATGTCTCTCCCCTTAAAACAAAACATCTAAAATCATATTTTTTTCCAGAGATGTCTTTAAATGGCTACTTCTGTTAATATTGTCTACCTGGTTTTTTTTTTTTCATTTATTTACCTTGTTTTTAATATCATTGCAGTTGGGGTATTCTTTCTAATTAATGAATGGATAAGGAATTGTTTTTAGATTGTTTAGCATCCCAAGTGCTTTTATGAGGGATTACTTTATAAATAAAATCATTGTTATTACTAATTCAAATTAATATTGTGCTACTTTAGACCCCCCAGTTGCCACTATTGATACTTTTCTGAAAAGGCAAACTGGTAAGATTCTTCGTGTATGATGTTGATTCCAGAACTATCTGCAAGTTGGACAGACAGAAATACAGAGATGAGCAATGTATTGATTGACAAATATTGGGAAGGTCTTCAGTAGAAGACCTGACAAAACAAAAGTGTGAGTTATTTCCTTGACCATTGGAAATCTGACATGCTTAAAAACATCAAACAAATTCCGCAATTTTTCTTCTAGGATTACAAAAAGTCAGATTTGACTGAAAAAATTCCTGGAGGCTGTTAGTGGTGTCCTTTCTGTTGCTCCTAGTCATTCCTAGATGCAAGATTTTAGTGTACTTGTTGCTCATTTCTTTGGTGAATTTGATATCAGAAATGAATGAAATAAGAACTTGAGGAGGATGAGAATTCTATTGAATTTACTTGTAATAACCATCTGTATTTAGTAGTTTTGGCCCATTTCCTCACAAATGGATGACATTTCCTCCCTTGTGAGTTATTTGGATGGGGGAGCTGACAGCAAATCATATATAAATGTTCTGTTGACACTTTTAATGCCTGATCCACATGTAGAATCAGTTTCTAGGGAAACAGATTAGATACACAGTGTAAACTGAACATTACCACAAATGGGTTGTTTCTTTTCTTTATATCAAAGGTCAAATTGAGTATGGGAAAAGTGTTGGTAATCTACTCAAGATTTGCTCACTCTCCCAAAGTCCACTCAGAATCCCACAGTAGGTGTATGAACCTCCACATCTTCAGATTAAGATGTGTATTTCAAACCTATAAGAACATGTTTTTTTTTTCCCTAACATATGTTAAAAGGCCTGATTCTTTCCCTCTAGGATGCAAAAAATTCTTTGAATTGTATCGTATGCTGGGAAAATCTTATCCCCTGCACTTTGAATCTAGGTTTTGGTTTGTACTCTGTTTTCAGTTTTTCTTTCTTTCTTTCTTTCTTTCTTTCTTTCTTTCTTTCTTTCTTTCT
>ML685839.1:12579405-12631489 GCA_007922175.1 Pelusios castaneus | reverse complement strand
TCTTTCTTTCTTTCTTTCTTTCTTTCTTTCTTTCTTTCTTTCTTTCTAGGAATACATCTCTTTCCCTTTATTGTGCATCCCTTTTGGGGATGTGATTGAATGCCTACTGAAACCTCCCATGTGTGAGTTTGAAAAAGAAACTGTCTGTTATGAAAAATCAAGGTTGTAGGATTCCAATTTCATATACATTTTACATATTAACATATATTACATATGTTAAGGCAGGATAGAACAAGACATGAGTCATGAATAGGTGGAAATACATAGAAATGCATGAAACTGAATGGAGAAAACATCAATCCACCCAGGAGCAATTTCAGATAATAGTATAGGAAATCCTGTTTCCCTCTTTTTGCTATAAAATTAAGATACATTTCTTAAGTTTGTGCACACTATATGGCAGTCAAGTTTCCTCTCTGATAAAACTTTTTAGATCTGCAACAAACACTTTTGAATTGTACCCCTCTCTAATGACAACATTCTCTCACTACCACCTCTCATGAATTCAAAGTGTACTCAATGGTATGACAAGCATCTTGGGTTAATTTGCAAATTCATTGCAAGCCCTTTCTTCCTTTCAATATACTGTTTACACAGCATTTATTAGGTGGACATTTCAGGGCTATTGTTTTGCACCTGTGTATAGCAAAAACAAATATTTCAGAATATAAGAAATTATTTTCCATATAAACTGAGGTTCACTCAGTAAGCCTAGAACAGAAATTGCAGACTCTATGAAGATTGTATGTATATTGGTGGTAGTTTCTTAATTTTTTAAATGTATTTTGTATACACATTATTTATAGAAAGTATATACATCTTTCCCAAATCAGTCTCAGCCCAGGCAATAACTATAGGCCCAGTCCTGAAATCACTTCCCCCCATGTGAATCGGACCACTGATGTCACTAGGCTATACTTGTTATGTGCATGAGAGTTTGCGGGATCAAGCCCTGCATTACCAAAATGCCCGTTGAGCATCAACAGACTTGGCAGCATATTTTATAAACATATATTTCTTGTTTTGTTTATAAATCATGTATGGTGGGGGTAGGGAATGAATGATTTATAAAAGTGATTCAAAGAAACTGTAGTTGCTGTTCCCCTCTCCTAAACAGCACTGAACAGAGAATTTGCTTGGGGATTTGTCATCCTGGTTATTGATGACAACGGAGAAGGTGTCTCTACCAGTCAGCAGGGAGTGCAAAGAAGAAATAACCCTTATTTAGAATTCCCTACCCTTCTGTAAAGTTTATTATCTCACTTGCAGCATAGCAACCTTTAGCCTTTGCCTAAAGGAGATAACAATTACTGGGAGGGTGAGGAAGGCATTGGGTGTTATACTCATTCTTTCTTCATCCATTTCAGTAAGGGAAAGAAACATTTAAAAAAAATAATTTCCTTAAGAAAATATGGCTAAAGAATTATAGATTGTGCTATTCATTTACTAAGTCTTCAGTCCCACTACTGAACTCATATTTCAGTGTGTTCTATGTATTGTCATATTGTCAGTTATTTCCCTATAGGAAGATGAAAACAGTGTTGGTGAATAATGCTGGATTGACATAGAGACCTAAGTGTTTTGTTTACTCGCAGAAATGTACTGGAGATGGAAACAGAAGTGGAGATTACTCCACACCATCCCACCTGTGGGTGAAGAACAGGGGTGCCTCTAGAATTGAGATGGCATTCAGTCTCCATACTCATTCATTCTTTGGCCTGTTTTCTGACGCTTCAGAATAAGCTAGCCAGTTGGGTAGTTATGTGATTTGCTCTGTTGTCATGAACACTTGCCCACTAGGAACTCATATGAGAAACAAACTCATTCCACAGTAACCACTGGGACAAAGTAATGACTTTTGGTCTCTTTTAAATTTGAACTCTTGCCCTGGAAATTAAAGACTTTGAATCCCCTGAGTCTTAGAGCTCCCTCCTACCTCCCAACAAAGTCATCATTTTTCTTAAATAATTTTTTGCATTCCAAAGGGAAACTATACTCTTTTTTGAACATTCAAATCTAGTATTTTTAACTAGATAGAGGTTTTGTTCTGAGCAGATTGCTAGGAAGTTGTGACAATTCAGTCTGAATGTTTCCCACTTCTGGACATGGTGTTTTCAGGCCTGGATATATAAGACATTGGGCATTTTCTAACAGAACATGCAAATGCATTGATGTGTATGTGCAGGTCACGTATTTGTCATTACATGGGGTCAGTGCCTAAATTTGAGAGGAAGGGAAGTTCAATGCCTTACTTTGAAAATCTGGCTCATAATAATGCTTTTATTTTGCTACTTTTGACTGATGGCTGTTAATTTTGCTAATTGTATGTTCATGGTGAGTTCCATTTTGTAGAGGGTACAATTCTCCCTTGGCCATTACCTGGTCTATGAATAACAGTTGGAAAGGTTCTTATACCCTCATGTCACTATGCACCAACCGAGAGTTTTGGCCCAAAGGGCATGCAAAGAGAAGCATAAGGGATCCTTAAGACTGATCAACATATACACTTGCACTGAAACAACAAAAGGTGTGAATTAAAATCACTTTACTTCTTCGGATGCAAGTTTATGTGCGGATACCTTGTAGTGAAAGAAGCTAGGTCAATTTATGGTAAGGTTGGTTTGTTACTGATTAGAGCTAAATTGACTCTAGCCACATTTATTTCATAAGAAGTATCCACATGCAGACTTGCAGCAAAATAATGAAATTGGTTTTAGGAAATGAATTTCGTTAATTGTTGAAAGCTTGTGTGTAGACCTAGCCTTTAATGTAGATGAGAAAGAGGCTTTTTGGTCTTTAACTCCTTATTTAAAAAAAAATTCCTCCTCTCTTGTGCAAATTAAAGTGTGCATGGTCATTTTAAGGGATTCTTTTCCCTCAAGAGCTCCAGGATTCTAGACTTAAAGTCTTTTCAGGAGCTTCCAGGAGAATTCAGCTTCTCTCAAGACTCTTTTAATCAGTGCCTTTAGCTTCAACATGCTACACACACTTCCTCTTTGCAAAAGGATTGGGTCCCTAGGTAGGTTTAAAAAAACAGATTGCCTATTTTAAACATCTTTCTCTTTCTCTATAAGGGGATATTTGATAAATTTGGCACAAGTGCAACAGTTGCTTAATAATTTAATGAAATATGGACTTAAGGCAGAATTGGTCTCAGGAGGACTGGCAGACCATCTGCACACCCACAGTGAAAGGAACAAGTTATTCATCCTCTACTGAACCTCTAGATATCAGTGACATTATACTATAAATTGGGTTCCTCATACTAATGAAAGGAGTCTAGATTCTCATGTGTATGGGTGGGCACTTGTATGATCATTTAGAGGCAGGTACGATAATACATCTAGAGCAGGAGTACATTTGGACTCAATTATCTGCTGGCCAGGTTTCTGGAATGTTCCATAAATCAACTTCTCCATTCAATTAATGCTTCCACCTAGAAGTACAGCACTGGAACTTTTGATGGTTTTAATATGATGGATTACTGGTATCAAAAGATTGATGACACCTCTTATCTCCTTCATGCCCTACGGCACACCTTTGGAACAGTTTGGAAGACTATGAACTTAGCATGACTGGAGGGAATGTATCAAACTCACTGAAGCTGGATGAAGTCTGACAACACTGACTTACTTTTTTCTTAGTGTTGGAAGAATTTTAACTTTCTGTTATGTTTGTATGCTTATTAATGTGAAAATCATTATAAATCAATTTAAAGATGACCTGCAAAGGGTGGGAAAATAGTGTCTGTCCCCTTTTTCTCCAGCAGGTATTTATTCTAAAGCCTTTTTTTCCTTCCTGAACGTTTTGTGTTAGATATTCAGGTCAGGTGCGTCTACACTGGCAATTTAGGTTGACTTAAGGACGCTTAAGTCGACCTAAACAAAGCTGCATCCACACTGGGCTTTTATTAAGTTGACTTAAGCATTTCCAGAAGTCGACTTAAGGAAAGCTTAAGTTGACTTAATAACACCTGGTTTTAGGTTAACTTAAGCTGTAAATCGACTCCTTAAGTCGACTTAAAGTCAGTGTGGACGGGGGTTAGCACCTAAATTGACCTTATTAAGTCGACTTAAAGTGTGAAGTCGACTTAATAAGGTCAACAAGGGGCTATGTCTACACTAGAAAAGTCGACTTAAGTCAACTTAAAGTCGACTTTATTAAGTCTATTTAACAAAGTCGACTTAACCTTTCTAGTGTAGACATAGCCGTCTTGTTTAACCTGTTTTAACTAGAAGAATTATGGCTGTCTGGAAAGGTTTCTGGGATGATGACATCACAAATGATAAGAGGTTGAAAGACGAGCAATTGAGAAAGGGATTTGTACTGCTGCTGCTTACAATTCTCTTTCTTGTTGTTTAACCCCAACATCTGAGAAACAATTGTGAGAAAAGGATTTTGTGAAAGATTCAAACTCCTTACACTTTAGCCGAGGTTTGCAAAAGCTCCTGCTTCCTGGTTCTCTGAGGAGTCCACCAGGAAAAACAGTGAAGACAAGACTTGAAAAGCCTAATAGTTCTAAGGTATAAACCAAGCAGGCCTTTAAAAAGTACCTCTCAAAGAAGCAAAAGGTCATCAGCCCAGCCCTGTGATCCTCACACCTTCAGACACATACTAAACTTCACCCTTTTTAACTGAACTTCCAGCAGTCTCTTTTTTTCCCCTTGCTGCCTACATAGCCATCTCTTTTCCTTCCTAATTACCCTGTTGTGCCAGTGAGCAATGCTGATCAAAAATGTCAAACTGTGGCACAGCAAGGTGGATTGTTACACTGACTTTATCTCCACTATGTTTCAGTATTTCAAGTTCTGGTGGATGTGAGGGATCCCAGAGGCCCTGTTAGTTTTCCAGCAAGCAGAGGCATTCACTACCTGCTTAGATCTTGCACAGTATGAAGTAACCAGGAAGAGTTGGGAACTAAAAGCCCAGTCAGGCAATAAAAGGTGCAGGCAAAACTCTTTAAACAGTCCCTTGAAAAAGTCTCTGAGAATGGAGGATTTAAGATGGTTGTTACCAGCTCAGCTTGTGACACAGACTGGCCTTTTTTAATGTTTGTTTTCCAGTCTTCTCAAACCATGCTGTTTCTTCTCTTATAACCAATGCATTCTAAAACACCAGAAACTCTGGGAGAGCATTCTGTTGCGGAACAGCTTCATCAGTGTACCATGAGCAATCGCTGTCACAAAAGGGCTGATCTTGTATTCCTGGTGCATCCTAATCTCCCACTGACTCCACTGGGAGCTTTGGGGTATCTATGGGATCCTGGAGTCATAGAATTCAAGGCCAGAAGGGATCATTAGATCCACTAAACCACCAGCAACACCCAGCACCTGCATGCTACCCCAACAACCAAAACAAGTTTCAAGTATTACAGTCTATAGGAGACTAGACTGTTATGTGCTACAGGCAGAAAACAGGAAGGATTGAGGCTCACCATTGCCCAGGGACTCTCTAATGGCATGGAAATGATTACATGAGATCTAACCAGGTAATTCTGGCATCACATTCTGCAGGGAAAGAGAAAAAACCACCACAATCACTGCCAATCTGACCTGGGAGAAGATTCCTTCCTGCTCCCACATCAGTTAGACCCTGAGCATGGGAGCAAGAAACAGTCCCCCAAACATTAGAGAGACAGAATGCTCACCCTGCCAATGTTCCATCTCCAGCCACTGCCATCCATGATGCTTCAGAGGAAGGATTTAAAAAAAAAAACACCCTTCTCAGAATACATTGGGTGGGGGTGGGAATCCCTTCCTGACTCCTGTTTGTGGCCGGCTGAAACCCTGAAGGAAAATCGGACATGAAGTGAAAAACCTAGGGCTGCTGAGCCCAGCCCCCTACCATCAAGAAATTCCATCTTACAGCTGCACTTATAAATTTGTCCAGCTCTCTCTTAAATCTAATTGAGTTGTTTGCGTCCTACTATTACTACTGGGAGGCTGATCCAGAATCTCACCCTGGAGTTTCCAGTGTCTTGCACTGTGCATTAATACTTCTCTCTCTCTACCAGGAATGCCTTGCCTAATAGACCCTAGGATGTCATTTGCCTTTTGCACAGCAGTAAGCACAATGATGGCTTGCCATCATCCTGTGATCAGCCCAAATACAAAGGTCTCTCTCTCCTCCTCTGTTGCTTCCAACTGATAAGCCCCCTAGCTTGTAGCAGAAACATTTTATTAGACTTTAAGTGCAAGACCTTGCACTTTGTACTATTGAATTTCATCCTATTTCTGTCATTCCAGTCTTCAAGGTCATCCAGATCTCCTATATAACTTCCAGTTCTCCTCTGTATTGACAATGTCTCCCATCTTAGCATCAGCAGCAAATTTTATTAGCACACTCCCATTTTTGTGCCAAAGTCATTAATAATTATATTGAATAAGACTGGCAGAATCTGTTACATTGTAGATGATAAAGATGTGTGTTTAGGTTTATAAAATACAAGCTATAAAAATATCTGGCTGGAGTGTCTCTTGTTAAGCATTGTACAGTGCCTAGTATAATGGGGAAGGAGCCTCTACGCACCACTGTAATACAAAAGAATAATACAAGAAAGAAAAAGTTTAATATCAGCACTTCCTCTTTACATGTACAAGCAGAGAGACCATTTTGTGCTCTCAAGCAAGTTTGGTTGACAAACTTGCTGTCAGTTTATAAGACAGACCTTCCCACCTGTTCTGTAGCTTTCTAGGCCTAAAAGATCTAAGCCCTGATCTACACTTGCCACCATTTTCAGTGGCAGTCAGAATAACTTGCGTATCTTCCTTTGACTTCCTAATGCCTATACTTACTGCAGCAGCCCCACTGCGCTGAGTTGATGGGAGATGCTCTCCTGTTGACTCAATGCTGTGTTACTTGCTGGGGTGGTCTTAACAGATTGGCCTCTGTCTGCTTCCGGGTTTGACTGAGTGCGTCTTTACTGGCAATCACCCAAACTCGCACAATCAATTCTAGGCTGTTGGCCGCTGTCAATGTAGCCATGCCCTCAGCATTAGCGAATGGGCAGCATCTGTTTGCAGGGACTCCTTATACACATGCAACTTTCCTAAAACCGAGAGTGAGCACTTCCAAGAAAGATCAGTGAACAAACTGAGGGTATATTTCAGAAAGGTTTACAGAGAGAGCACAGCGCTTCTCTCTTCCCGCAACCCAACAGCATCTGAGATCAGCTAAGGCATTTGAGCTAACAAGAGAGATCTTTGGTACCAAGAAGCCTGATTCTCCTCTCGCACCAGGATAACACCACTTACAGCAGAGAATAAAGCTGTGGGTGTTTTCAGAAAAGCCCCTTTAACTGGAATTTGGCTTGACAGAGACTGGATTTGTTAAACTTCAGGGCTTATTATAAAGCCCACTTACTCGAGCTATTTCACTTTTAAACTTTAGTGGAGGCAAAGCTCTTTCGTTTTTACTTCAATGTCACTAGAGGGGGGCAAACCTAGGTGAGGATATAGTGTTAATTCCTGCATCTTGTCTCCCCTAAGATTTTACAGCAAGAGGAGAGTTAATGTGGTTTAGTTAGTTGATGTACAAACAAAATAAAAAACTCCCCACCTCCATTTTTTGGCAGTGAAGACATAGCCTAATTTGCCTAATTAAACAATTTTGTAGTTTTTACAAACTATTCCACCTAACATCAGTGCTATCAGACCTCCAGTTTCTTATTAACCTAGGAAACAAAGCTGGTACTGAAGGGGTAATTGTAGATGAACTAACTATTAACTTTGCTCTGACAGCCAGTAACAAGATTTTAGACCAGGAATTCTGAAACTGTGGGTTGAGATCCCTCAGAGAGTCACAAGGTTGTTAGGTGGGGTTACAAGCAGTCAGCCCCCATCCATCTGGCTGTCATGACCCCCCATCAAAAAGTGATTCCTTCCCCCATCCCAGTATGGGTGGAATGGCATGGGGGAAAGAGTCACTTTTTGGTGGAGGGGTCCCAGCAAAAAAAAATTGTGAACCTTGTTTTAGATCATGTTGGTGCAATCCTTAACTATTTAGTCCTGCCAACCAGTTTAAGATTTGCTCTTAACAGGCCAGATTCCACTATACTTGCTCATATTTAGTCATATAGACCTATAAAAGTAGTTGAAATCATTATGACTATGTAAGGAGAAAGGTACTACTCAACCTGAGTAAGGGTTGGAAATGCAGAAAACTTAGAAAACTTCAGCGCAAAGTCGTCTGGCTCTGTAGTTCTCATTTCTTGTTGGTACCTAGGAGGAGAAAGGCAATTGGACCTGCATGGAATGCAGAGCGTTACCAGCCTACCTACCACTGAGATGTCCCCCCAAAAATAAGTTTTAAAGATGAGAGAAAAAATCAAAATAATATAAAATATGTAGATTAAGTGTTGCAAACCAGCTCAAGTGTTTTTCTGTGTGTATCCACACATATATATATTGTAACTATACATTAAACTGTGTCTTCTAAGTTGTATCCACCAACATTATAATGGTAATTATTATTATATTGTAATTCCTACCTACATCTATTGAAAGAGCAAATGATTAGTATTCTATTATCCAAACATTATTTACTCCCCACTCAGTGATTTAGGGTTGAACCAAGAGTAAAAGTCATACCCTTGTGTAATAATGGCTATTTGATCAATGATCTTGACATTATCTGCATTTTCTGCATTGTGGAAAAGATGGTGGGGAGGGAGACAGTTTTAACATTTGCCCTTTAAGAAATTAGAGAATTAAAAATTAATCAGATTCAGAATCACACAAGTACAATGAGGAATTTTCAGGTGTCATTTAAGCTAGTAAAGGGTAGAAGTTCTTCCAGTTCTGTTTCCCCTCAGGAATATGTCTGTGACAAACCAGGTTTAATATTTTGATAATGTCTTGACATAAAGAGGTAAATCTTATCAAAGATGCCCAAGCACAGCTATTTGCTTAAGGGGCTCAAAAGCCAGACAACTTTTGAGGAATGGGCATTAATATTTAGATATATAACAGAAATGGGCTCCCCCCTCTGGGAAACCTCTTATTAAAAAGCTCTCTAATTGAGGGAATAGATCATGAATTGTTTATATGGTACCAGGTTCCAATTCTCTAAGTCATATTGGGGCTACATTGTGATTTACGGTGCTGAACTGAGAGAAAGGTAGAAATATGTAAGCTGAATGAATGATCCTAGAAAAGCTCATGTGATAAATAAATTTGTTAGTCTTTAAAAGTGCCACAGGATTCCTTGTTTGTTTTACTGTGACTCAGATACACTTTTGAGCAACACTTCCATCCTTGCTCTGGGGAGTGGGTAAGTTCACCCCTTTTTGTGAAGCAAATTTCTCCTCCTTGTTTGACCTGCTGGCTATTTTGACTGGTAAGGCGGGAGATGTGGAGCTAGGGCTTTTCCCATTCCTTATGCTTCTTTGACCCTTCTCTATCCACTTGCTCTCAGCAGGGAATATTGGCCAAATAGCCCCTACTCTTCCCATTAAGGCAGGAATTACAATCTGAGCAGGAGCAAGTGGGGAAGGTCAAATAAGGGCTTTGACAATGTACGTATGGTGAATGTTCCGTTGTTATAACAGTGAGCTCTGCTAAAGGAACCCAGATTCAGATGGGTCTGATATAGTGTGAAGCTGAAAATATAAGATGTGTCAATGACCTATAAATATTGCAGCGGCTAATCCATGATATGTTTTTTGAAAACATACAAGTGTTGAAGAGTATGTTTTAAATATTCCTCCCACAGTGCATGTATGTAACTAAATATTCTTTTAGATAAATAAGTCTTACACTTTTCGCTTTATTTTAGTGAGCACCAAACATTTTGATGATGTTTATGTGGAAAAAATATTTCAAAGCTTTGCACTTTAAGAAGGACTGAAAACTACAGCTGAGTCAGTAATTCAACAATGTTTCTGGTAATATTTTCATGAATATGAGGGGGGAAAAACCTTGAATTTTGTTCAATTTTCCCTCCTGTGTTTGTTTTCCTTGAATATTCTAGTGAATATGTTTTCTTGCATGACTATGTATGCAAAGAATAAATTTTAAGTGAATATTAGAGAATATTGGCAGAAGGGGCCTACTCCACAGCCCATTGAAGTCAATGAAAGGTTCTCATTGACTTCAATGATCTTTGGATTTTGAATACATCAGTGCATTATTTGTTGAGATAACTAAGGGTGCATTGCTGGATGGATTAGCTTTTTATTCTGCTGCAGAAAAGTTTGTTACTTTTGGACCAGTGAAATATTTCATTGAATAAAAGAGACTAACCTGCATAAATCACAAACAGTGAAAAGAAAAACAAGTAATAATACAACTCTGGATATTTTTCTCCAAGAATTTTAAATCTATGACTAAGAGAAAGTGAACTTGTATTTGATTTTCCCTCACCCTTTACCAACTGTGTGAACAATTCCACAATTTTTTGTTCATAGGGTGTTATAAAATGAGAAGTTGTGGTAGTTCTTTTTGTTTGGAAATACATTAATTCTATAACATGTCCAGGGGTCAGGCAGTACTAGTATCTAAGATAATACATGTTTTAACTTAATCAGTCTGGCTTTTCTTTTCCGGTAGTAATTCTTTGCACTTATTGCCTTTAGTCAGAATCTCAAAGTTCTTTACAAATATTAGTTGAGACAGAGATAAGTGCTACGATTATAATCCTGTTGTCTTAGACATGGTAAACTGAGGCACAAAAGATTCAAGTGCTTTGTTCAAGATCATTCAAGGCCAGATTGTGCCTGGACTTTCGGTGGGCTCACAGAGAGTGGGAGAATGAAGGAAGCCTTTCCCATCTCCTTTGGCATTGCCCCAGGTATGGACCAAGAACTCCAGTCTTGAGCCTAGAAAAGTGCTGAGTACACTCCCCTTTCAATTCTCTTGGGGATGCATGTCACTGTTCCTAGTATACATTGGCTGCAAAACAGGATCAGTGATTGAAGGAACCATAGAGAAGTATACTCAGCCGGCATTCTCCATGAGCTTGCCTGGGAGGAAATCTACCTTTCTAAGGGGCCTCCTAGTGTTCCTCTTGAAAGGTACGAATTGACATTTCTCTTTTCTTTGGGTTGTGCCTAACGGACATGATCTAGCCTCCGGGGGGACAGTGGCAGAGGCAGAAATCCTGACTCCTGGCATCCTGTTTTAATTACTAGCCAAGAGTACCTCCCTTTTCACTTTGATGTGAAGGCATGTTACAAGAATGGTAAAAGTTTCACTACCATCAGCCCTCTTCCTTGTGCGCTTTGGCTAAAAACAAGTCAATTTGTGAGAACTTTACAACAATAGCAAAATTGGGGAGGAGTGGCAGAAAGACTGTTATGGTAAAATTATTTTTTATTTGCTAGGAGTCTAGTGGCATGAGCTTTCAATAAATAAATTTGTTAGTCTTTAAAAGTGCCACTAGACTCCTTGTTTGTTTTGCTGAACTAGACTAACACGACTACCCTTTGGAACTTTTATTTGCCGTTTGTCTTTGAGATGGCACCTATTACGCTGAATTGCACCACTGCTTAACTAGTTTACACCAAATTCATAAGAACAGTTCTGTTTCTGCTGCAGACATTCTACTGCGCATATGCAGTGCTCCTTAGATAGTCATATTCACAGCCATCCAATATTTGCTCAACCAGTGGCACATGTATAGTAAATACTTTGGAAAGGTGAAATGGGCTGTTGGCTCTAGGGGCAAAGAAAAGTAACATTATGCCAAGAGAGAGACATTAGATTCTTTCTGAATAATTCTGCATCAGAACTAATGCCAAGCAGTAAGTCAACCTGCCCAGAAAAAAAGGCAGAAAATTTTTTGTCGAAAAATTAAACAAAGAACAAAATAAAGAATTGAAAATGGAAAACAACGAAACTCTGGAAGTGGAAAAGTCATATTTATAGTTCAGAGTTTTATCACCTTATTATTGTCTTTCTTAATCCTTTTAAGTAATGGTGGAAAGAGGTCCTAAAGTAATATATTATCTTTCATTATTATTAATTCAATTGATTATTTATACTGTGTTAGCACTTATTAGCCCCAGTCATGAATCAGGACCCCATTGTCCTCGGCTCTGTACAAACATGGAACAAGCATCTTGTGTGGGGGTTTATTTGGAAGATATTTGTATATGATAGTGGCACTCCAGGACCTAGGAATAGAAATGCTTAGGTGCTTGTTAAGGTAACAAATAGCGTCCTTCAGAAAATCACTTAACTTCTTTGTGCTTCACTTTCCTCATCTATAAAAGTGGGAACAATAATACATTACCTGGCAGGGGTAGACTGGGGGAAGAGCAGATGCTCCATCCAGGAGACAGAGGCCTTATTTACACTGAAAAACTGTGTTAGTCCTCACGGACCGATGCAGTAGGATCGATTGAGTGGACAGCATAAACCTGCTCAATTGATCCCAGAAGCACTCGTCAGTCGACTCCCTAACTCCACCCCTCCAAGTGGAGTAAGGCTTCATTGACCGAAGGGCACTTCAAGTCGACGGCACTGAGTGAAGACAGCATGGTGAGTAAATGTAACTAAGTCATTGGGATATACGCATTTTGCGGCATGCAGAATGCGTATCTCCCATCGACTTAGCTCCTCAGTGTAGACTAGGCCAGAATAGCTTTAGGGACAAAACTGATTTCCCTATTTCAGTGGTTCTCAACCCTTTCCCACTTCAGGCCCTTCATCCTATTTGGCAAAGTGGAAGGTAAAGTAGTTGTAACTCCTTGATACGACTTCAGAATCCCTAATTTGAAAACACTTCCCTTATTCTAATAAGGCTCCTTGTTCAGCCCTAGAAGAAAGTAATATTTTCTATTATTCTTTACCTGTCACATGGCCTCTTTTGACAGACTTAAGACATTTTTTTCTCACTTAGCTCACAAGCACATTGAATACTTTAGAAATGGATTAGAAAAATTTTCCACCACACCACTGCTATGTACTATCTCCTGTTGATCCTATCTGATCACAGCCATCTGAGCAGGGTCTGCATTGATCTGGTGCTAAGGGAAGCCATAAATTGAGCAGTGTAAATCTGCTGCCTTTGAGAAAAGAGAGGGACAGCTAAAGGCTATGAAGGCTATTCCTTTTCACTTCAGAAACTGAGGATTCCTATCAGGAGTGTGTGTATGAGAGAGAGGGTTTTTGTTTTTTTTTAAAGTAAATTTTTTTCATCTCCCTTACCACCATGTACTTTCATTTTCAGACCTGTCCTCTTTTAGGTTTGATTGACAGAGAGGTTTTGGAAGGGATTGAAATCCTATTTTGGAAGGGATTGAAATCTTATCTGGACTAGTTCCTCAATCCTTGTTCAGAGTCCAAAGGCTCTGAGCCAAACTACTACAAGATACCTATTCCTGCAGCTATTGCCACCAGGATGGATTTACAGCGCTGGTTTATTATAGGTTCCTGAGTTCAGGAGGATAGAGGGGGGTGGAATCATAAGGAGGATGCTGAATGGTATAATTTTAACAATACAGGTATTGAAATGCTGTAAAATAAGAACAACTTCCAAACCTGTCAGGGTTAATATAGAAATTACAGTGATATAGATGAAGACTTAAATTGATGAGGCACATGTGTAAATTGATAAAGGGAGCTTGATGCACCATAACATTGAAATTTATCTAAATTCAATATTGTTAAACATTCTTAAAGATCAGATGAATTATACATGAAGTATATGGATTATTTGTCGCAGGCAAACAATGCTGACATTTCTGTCTGTCACTTAGCATGACAGGGTTAGCATGTTTTATTCAAAACTTTTAAACAGTAATATGATTTGTATGCATTACTCTTTCTTTGGACTGTCAGGGAAAGCAGAAAGCAACACAGTTATTCTATGACACAAAGTCATCTTTTGTAAGAAAAAAAAGACAGAACAGGATTGTTTCCAACATCCATAAAACTCACACTTTAGTTTTCTGCTCATCTACATTGATGAAAAAAAATTATAAACTCAATCTTAAGTACCAAGTAAAAGACAAAAAGAAAGGTAGGTAATAGACAGTGGCTTAACAAAAAACTAAGAGTGGAATTTGTTGACTATTAAAAATGGTTACTGAATATATTTTCAAAATAAATATACCAAGTTCACTTTGCTGTGATCCATGGGGTCTTATTATTTATTATTCATTAGTATTTGGAAAAATGCTGGGTATTTGTATATATGTTTGTGAATTTTAATCATTATTCCTCCAAAAATTTATATGGGAAGTTTATTATTCACTCTTTGTTAGTTGTTCTCATGTTTATAGCCTTTGTCATTAGATCATGGAGAAGAAACAATAGCATACGGTTTAAGTAATTAGACATATCATACAAATAGGAAATGAAATTGTTGGTTCAGACCGCTGATCCATATAGTCCAATATTCTTTCTCTGACAGAGTCCAGCACTAGAAAGCTTTTGAGAAATGTGAACAAAATCTTAGAATATGCAGATGTGGGATAATCTGCCCCCATGAAGGTCTCATCCCTTAATAGTTATATATAGACTTTTACTCCTCAAGCATGAGATTTTATATCCATTCCAAAACTTTTTTTTTAACCATTAACTATTATAGCTCTGGAATTCTTGTTATCCACATAAGTGTTCAATGCGTCACTGAGTCTTGGTACATTCTTGGTCTTGGCATCATGTGGAAGTAAATTCCATAGTCTAATTATGTGTTGTGTGAAAAAAATATTCCCTTTAATCAGTTTTCAATTTGCTGCGTTTTTAATATTTTGAACTGTTGAAGTAAACTGTTCACAAATAACCAGGTGCTGAAAATTATTCAACAGATTTTTTAAATAAGAAATACATTTGACAAAAAAGTGGGTCAACTTGTGAAGGATTTGCTGAAAAGAAAGGGGCTAAAATTTTAATCAATATTATTGAAAGTTTGACCATCGGTGATTATGAACCAGACAGGTGGACACTCTGGAAATCTGCTGCTTTCTTTAAAATAATAATAGACTTTAGTGCTTCTAAAAGAAGCAAATATAAAAATCTTGGAAACTTCACTCCTCTGTTCACAGAACAAGTACGGTGTGGGCAGAGACAATGAAAGTTTCTCTTGTACTATGGTGCTTATATGACTCAACCCTGAATTGGATGGATCCCTTTTAGGAATGAGATCAGTCTACTTTTTCATTTCTCCACTCAAGGGCATGACTAATGGAAGAATTTTATGTAACATGGGCATCTGGACTGATAGTTTATTGGACAGCTTTCTTTCAATAACTAATAATCTATGCTGGATTCAATTTAATTGACCTAGAAAGTATAGCCTTTGGGATCCGTTCCTGTTACTATGTCCATTAGCCATCCAGTGCCTAAGAAACTGTTGCTTTCATTTTGATGGCTTAGACCAGTGGTTTTCAACCTTTTTGGCTCGAGGGTCAAAAATATAATTTTTATAATCCTGAAGGGCCACCAGCCTATTTAATTAAAATTTAATTAATTAAGTGTAGATTGTTTCATTTATAATTAATTAATTGTGTGAATTTATTAAAATTTAATTGATTAAATTCATATTACATTTCAATTAAATAGACTGGTGGCCCTTCAGGTTTGTAAAAATTATATTTTTGGCCCTTGAGCCAAACAGGTTTTTTAAAAAAATTAAAAAGTTTTTTTTTTTTTTTTTTTTTTTAAAGGGCAGAGTGCCCATGAACACCTGGAATATCCCCCACCTCTGGGCCAGGCCCAGACAGGCCCCCAAGGAACTGGGCTGGGCTCTCTCCCCCAGCACTGATGCTGCGGGTTGGACACAAGCCTGGCCCTGGACGGATGTGACCCACCACCGCTCTGCTCCTCTGGATGTGTGGAAGCAGCACCAGGCCCTGCTCAGCCCGAACCGGCCCCAGTGCAGCGCTCCCCACGGACCGGTTCTGGTCTGGGTCCCTCTCCCCAGGGTGTCCTGCCACACTTGGGGACTGGAACAGGGTGCCCCCACCAGCCCTCACCTTGGGCAGCGCCGCTCTGCCCTGACCCCGGCCCACTTCTCTCCAAAAGGCTCCATCCTGGCTCCTCCCATCTGTCCAGCGCCTCCCTCCCTCCTCTCCAGGAATCCCTGCTACTGGGCTGCTGCAGAGAGCCTAGCACCGGGGGAGGGAGGGAAGTATGGAGTGAGGCGCGGCTCTCAGCTGCAAGCTAGGACCAGGCGGCTGCAGTCCAGCTCCCATCCAGCGGCATGGGAGCGCAGGCCATTTCAGAAAGCCCAAGTGGCCCGCAGGCCAGGTGTTGAGAACCCCTGGCTTAGACTAAGCCTGTATCAGGAAGTGAGCAGCATCTGGGCAATGAGGCCACTATGTTCTGGGTGCCATTGCTAGTGGCATATCATAAAAAAAACAAGCTGACCAAATTCCATATATATTCTAATGTCAGTGACAAATGTATGAAGTCAAGGATTCTGAATTAAAATTGCCTGTGGATCAATGCAGAGCTTCTGGAAACAAAAACAGCCTTAGTGCAGCTAACATGTCTCAGCTTTCATGCTCAGTGATCTTGAAATTACTCCCACTCAACTTCAAAAGCCAATAACCGCACCCTTCCTACAAGAAAGAAAACCACTCCTGTAAAATCTGGTACCCCAGGGTGGTTTTGTTTGTTTGTTTGTTTTGGTTTTTTACTTTACTTTGTTTTTATTTTAAAAACTAAAGCTGAAGGACAAAGAAACAAGTATGCCTGTTGGGTTGGCTGGCATTTTCAGGCCTGACTCCTGACTTTCTTTCTCCCAGAATTGAATGCAGTTTAGCATATTGTCCACATTCATAGATGCATGAATCATTTTGTGTTTTCAGATTTCCAAAATTAAAATCAGTCCACTTCTCAGATTATGACACCACATTTCATAAAGACTATTGATATCCTCATTTGTATCTATAGTTTTATTTGTCTTCCTTTATCTCAGGTACATTGTCTCAGATTTTAAGAAGTGATCATTGGTTTTGAATAACTCCTCCTTTAGATACCATAAAGGGGCCTGATTTTCAGAAAGTGCTAAGGACCTGCTCGCTGCATATCCCAAGCCTGCTGCTCCCCAAATCACTAATCACTTCTCCCAGTACTGGTAGCATGTGTTCAACCTATCCATCTATGTCTTCTTCCCCCCCAAAGAATCCTCATATGTATTTAGGTGCTTTCAAGCCTTTCCTATCATCTTGACACCCTGCATTCTTAGGAAACTGTAAGCTTGTATCACATACACTCCAAATTATACCCACAAAAGTTCATGTAATAAATAAATTTGGCAGTTTTGAAAAGTGCCACAGAACTCCTTGTTTATTTTGCTGAAAAAGTTTAACATGGCTACCCCTTCGAAACTCCAAATCTTAATCTTGCACATAATGAAGTCTTTTTGTTTCTATTTGGACCATAAAAAGACCATTTACTTTCCTACAGTCTCATCTTTCTCCCTCTCGCTCAAGAATATACACTGTGTAGGTATTTTATAATAACTTCTATGTTTGTCTGAGATGCAAACAATAGTGATCCACCTTACTACTTAGTGAATGTATTAGGTTCCTCATTATATTATGCATCCACAGCTAATGGCTGTAATTGATTAGAGCTTCATCCAGATTCAGAAGATTAAGTTATGCAAATTGTTTTGCAATTCTTTAATAAAGCCTTTTTAATGAGACAGTCCAGAGATTTCACTTCTATCTCTCTGTTCAGAGCAATACGGAGGCAGTTACTATTGGCTGAAACCTTGTTCTGTTGCTCCTGTTAGCTTTCAAGTTCAGGGAAAATAATTGCCATCTGTACTTGTAAATATTGCATTTTTTTTTAAAGAACAGCTTGCCTCTTTCTCACCTCTTTTATCTCTGCTTCCATTTCCGCCTAGGATTTTCTGCACTGTTCGTGGAAAGTAGAGACAGACAGAGTGGTATAGTGCACTCAGAAGGGAATTTCCAGCAGATAAGACTTTATAGAGGGCCTAGAAATGAATTGGAATACTTGCTATGCCCACCAGAATGTGCAGCTGCCTACATAGATAAAATAACCAGACACATAACTCCATGTATGCCAAACAGCGTCAGCACAATGTCATTCTTAGAGGTGCCTCTTCTCTGAAGGCTAAAAATAATGTCAAAACATTGGTCTTTCAGTACTGCTGACATCACATCCATCAGAGGGTGTACTTCTGGGAATGACAGTCATGCTGTTTGGAAGCAGAGGGAGAAAGCCAAATGCCTATCCTCCAGGAGGGATGGATTCTTCTGTTTGTCCTCTGCTCTACCTGACTCACATAGTTCTGAAGTCAGCAATATACTTAAGCACATGCCTAACTTTAGACATGGAAGTAGCCCTATTGACACTGACCTTTCAGGTCACAAATGGGAGTGTGCTCAGACTAAAAATTAAGCATGTGCTTAAGTACCTTGTTCCAAGGGGGCCTCAATGAATGATAGAGAAAGTGTTTGGCCCATCTTTTTTATATCTCATGAAAAATCCTTAAGTATTTGGAGCCAGATCAAAATCCCATTGAAGTTAATGGAAAAAACCTCCCCATTACACATATTATTGGGCTCCGTATACTATACGAGTTACTAGGTGAAATGCCATGGCCTCAGATTAAATGATCCTTCTAGTCTTAAAATGTACAAATGCTACAAAATCACAGACATTTTCTAGGTTTAATGTTTTCTTTTAATTGCTAAAGTCAAAGCGTTTCCTTCCTTGAAAAACATTTGTACCTGTTTTCTGAATGGAAGAAGTGTTTGATTAGAAGATATCTTGTTATAAATACCACTACAATTATGGAATGGGTTCTTTTATCCTCTGGGATAATGAAATTGATTATTTCTTTTCCTTTTGACTTAAATTTACAGAAAAGTTCTGTATAAGATATAAAGATGATACTAGTTGCCTTTGAAATACGCATCATGCCAAGATGAACTTTGCTTTTCTCTTTTTGTTGTGAAATTGATTCAAGAATTCATTTGAGAGCTGCAAGCATGCTGTTGATTTATTTTACACTTGAGGAAGATTTAAACATATTTTTGTTTGCATTAATTATGGAGAGAAGACATTTCGGGGGATTGATATTTGGATTCATTTTTTCTTTCCTTTGTAGCTGGTGGGCAGGTGTTTTTGGTTTTGATTAACGCTGCTTGGAAGCTCAGAAAGGAAATGGAGATGGAATCACTCAGATTTAATAGCATCAATTTAATAGCCCTCTTGATTAATTTACTAAACACATAAGTAGTCATTTTGGGTGCTCTGTGTGTATGTCCCAAAGTCTTTGCATTGTGGATTTGTGCATTATTGGGTTCTTGATGTGTTTTTAATTACAGTGGACCAATTATTCATCCCTGGTGTAAACCAATTAAAGTAATCTGAGCTCAGGTTCATCTCTAGTGTAGATATCTAGATTCTACTCCTGTCATCGCTTCAGGCAGGATGAGGGATGTCCAAATGAAAGGGCCCCATCCTTGATTCCTTATCACCCAAAAATTCAATTATAACCCACTGCTAATCAAGTTATTATGAATGAAGGATTCTGCTCAAAGTCAGCTAGGAGCTTTGTTCAGGCTAGAAAAGGGAACTCTTTTTATTCAGTTTTAAAATGTACAGTGAGAAAATCCTAGCATTCAGCTCTAAATATTGTAGCTTCTTGTCTATCTCAGCCTTCTAAAAAAATATAACTAATAACAAGATCTTGTCTAGTAGCCCCACAGCATTACACAGTACTGCACATAGGGCCACATTCTGCTCTTAATTACCAAGTAAGCAGCCTTTTGGATTCGTTGGGGTTGTACTGAATATAAATCATGACACAATCTGACATCTAATTTCAGCAGGAAAGTGACTATGTTTAACAAATCATTTTTTCTCCTAACAATAAAAGATAAATTATGCCTTTATGAAAAATACATCTACCACCTAAGCGGTAAGATCAATAAAATATTTCTGGTTTCTGCTGTATAGAAAGAGATAGATGTAGATATATAACTCACTGATAAAAGCAAAAACAAATGAAAACGGCACAAATTATTCTGAATGTGAAGGAAGGAGCAGGGCACCTTTTGGATTGTCGTCTTCTCCAATTAATGGTTTGTAGAACAGGAAGCAATTGACTACAGTGTTGTTTTGTAGAGTGTTGCTATTTTCTCCTGGACTGCCTTCAGGAAGAGGCCTCCAAGCCAGTGAAAGACCCCCAGACATTATACCTTTCAGAGTAACGTTCAGTGTGCCAGCAAAGAACCTGCTAGTTCAGAGACTTCACAAATCTAGATGCCAATCCAGTAAGGCACTTGGTCATATACTCTAATCAGATGAGCAGTCCCTTGAAATCAAGAGGATTACTCACATGCTCAGAGTTAAACACATAGAAGTACTTTGCTGCCAGACCAGAGCTTCCATTACCAACAGCCTAAATTCCGTAGCTATGAGGAAGGCAGGATAGAGTTACGACCCAGTTCAGATCTGAAGTAAGTTCCTTTGACTTTATCCTGCCTTCACCACCTATGAAGCAAAGCATCAGTAAATAAGTATATGGAATAACCAGCCATTAGGTTCTTCCTTTGCTCATTGAATGTTAAAGTGAGAGAAAATTAGTCCCCCACCTGTATTCCTCCATATAACACAAATGAACACTAATTATTTGTGTCCCCCATTCCTGTGGTACCTCAGTCCTTTTTTTAAAAACTGTCATCATATATGTGTGGAGGAAAAGTGGTATTCATTTATGTGCCCTGAAACTGAAAACACTACACTAACTATGAAGCATTGCTTTTCTCATCCAGCTGACTCCCAGCACCATGGCCCCACACAGCAATGGCTGTGCCCTTGGTCATGTAACTCTAGGCTGCTATTCTTTCAATCAAGGTTGGCCATCTTTTTAAAAGATGTCCTCTAGATCAACAAAGATGTATGGCTCTGTGTGGGAATGAGTGAAATTCTATAGCCTCTGTTATGTAGTAGGTCAGACTAGAGTATTATAATGATCTCTTCTGGCCTTAAAACCTATGCATATACAAAATGTGGTGCGGAGGAGGAGGCAAGACGGGTTCTTTATCCGGGTCCTTCACTCTTTGAGTATCATATGTTGTTATCCTTAACTGTGTCAGTTAAGCCTAATTGAAGTCAAAGGGAGCTATACCATTGATTTAACTTGGTGCCACAACAGGATGCATTCTTTCAGAGTTCTCTGTATCAAGTAACAAAAATGCTCTCAGAAAATTTTTTCATCTACTTTCTAAGAAACACTGAAATAGAGAGGGGATATGATTGGAGGAAATGGCTTGGGACAAGTAGGAGAAAGATACTTTATAGATAGATGAATTAATAAGGCTGTTAGGATCTTAGATTTAAAAATGGAGCACGACGTTGAAAGTAGTAAACAAATGCATGATCCCTTTGTGGTGGATTTTTCACTGGCTATACTCAAGTATAAAAGAACTCTGAAAGAAAATTACTCATTAGTTGTCAATTCAGAATAAGTTTAGAAACTAGAAATCTGTCTCTTGTTTGCCAATGAAATCTGTGTGAAAACCTCTTAATCCCTCAAGTTGTTGATAAAAAGTATCATTAAACCAGTCTGTTATCAATCCTGGATCTGGCAGAATTATCATTACCTGCGACAATAGAAGAAATCATGCTTTTTTAAGCATCTCTGCAGCATGACTTGTGGTTCTCAACAGAATCTCAATTGCAGATTTACTGTACCAGTACCAACTCATAATTCTGACAAAGAGCAGGGAAAATAAGAAAGTACATAGTGACTTGCTAAACTTGTACATATTTTCAGAAATTGAAAGTTTGCTGCTGTTCGTAACAAGTTGGAGTGAGAGAGAGGAAAAATGAAAAGCTTTACAGAAGAGCTGGTTGCCAGCCTAAGGACTTTGTGGTGGACGGGAGGAGGGCAGAAGTGTAGGTTTGAATACCTTTACTCAGATGTGAGGTGCTATACGAGACACCTTTATGTACGGCATCAACAAGAGAATAAGATTGGTTAGACTGATACCCTTTGACATTCATTAATAATAAGTAGTGTATTTTTATTACGTTAATATTGTAAGATCCCAGTCAGAAGCAGGTCCCCATTGCTGGGCAAACATCAAGTGGGAGGTATGCCCTACCCTGAACAGCACACAAGTTATATAGGGAGGAATGGGTGCTGAACTCAATGAGAATCAGAAGACAAATGAGACAGTGACAGGAACTCAAGGCTACATATCTTAACTGAATTTAGTTTCTGTAGTTGCTTGTTGTTTTAAATTAGAGGCATAAATATGATGTCTAATCGCTGACATTAGACCAATAGGAACCAGGGAAAGGAAAAGGGTGAAGGTGGCAACAGCTACTAGAGAAGACACAGGTGGAACCTCCTGCAAACACCTGGAACCTCCAGGGGAGGGGGGAAAAAGTGAAAATGGCAGTGACTGTTACAGAAAAGAGAAATATAGGTAGCATCCACTTGAAAAGGAGGGAAGGGGGTTGAAAAACAGCAACTGCTAAGGGAGAATGGGAGGGAATAGAGGAGCCAAATGTGGTATGAAAGGAGACCACAGTTTGTTCCCCTTCATTTTGACCCAGGAAGTTTATCATCTTAATACTATGACAGGGAGAATCAGTTCAGATAAAATGAGCACTGAGTCGAACAGGAAGGTTCACTCATCCTGAAAATGAACCTCTTTGTCTGGTTCCAAAGGTTTTCCTTCCATTTTTGTACATTGCTGCCCTTTCTAGTTCCTATTGAGAAGAGGAGGGGAGTACTAAAATACCACAAGGAAGACTAGTCTTAATTGTATTTCCAGCTCAGTTTTGCAAACACAAGAAACATCGAAGCTTGGAAAAGTTGTGGAGAAGCAGTCAAAGTTCGAGTATGTCTACTCATCTGAATCTCTTGAGGGTCAAAAAACACTGCCTATCATTCATCCCTCTTTTGAGTTCATAACTGAACAACTTTGAGCCAGTGATCTGAGGGGCAGCAGATTAACCTCTTCTCTTGTTGTGACTTGGCCGTTTATTTCTACTTTGGACTTTTCTTTGCAACCCATTCTTATCAAGTCCCTTTAATAAATAATAATAAATACACATTTATATATGGTAGTGCCTTTCAGCCCAAAGACCCAGAGCACTTTACAGCAAGGAATCAATTCACACACCACTTCAGCATAGTCACTCTCCTGAGAGAGGGACTTTATGACATAGCCTTTTAAAAGTCTAAATAAATTATATTCTCTGGTTCTTCTTTAGTCATTATTGATTGAAATGGAAAAAGGAGTATTTCCTGGAAATGCACTCATTTGATCAATTTTCCTGCTTTCATATGGGCATCTTTATTTAAATCTGTAATAAAAACTGGCAAATTTTGCATGTGTTATAGTTGGTCAAGAAAACATGCTCCACCCCGCCATATTCTAATTTTCTTATAGTAAGGCAGATGATTGTGAACAGAACCTCAGAGTAAGTGCTGTAGTGTTAGTCTGTTTCAGTAAATGAAACAAGGACTGTGGCACCTTAAAGCTTTCTTGGGCTACAACCCACTTCATCAGATGCATGAAGTAGAAACTTCAGTTTGTTAGCTTTTAGCTATATATAAACCCAAAGAAGGGTGAGTCACATTATTATGTGGAGGACCTCTGTTAACAAGGTCAATTCAAACAGTGTGGATGTGGCCTAGTCACTACAGCTGGTAAGAAGGGTGAATGTTTAAAGAGGAAAAATTACTTTTTATAGCGAGCTAGCCAGTCCCAGTCCCTATACAGATCCAGTCAGATAGTGTCAAGTTTGCATATGAATTCCAGCTCTGCAGTTTCATGCTGAAGTCTGTTTTTTGAAGGGTTTTTTTTCTGAGGTATGCTAACTTTGAAGTCTGTTAGGCTATGTCTACACTAGAAAAATTAAGTCGACTTTATTAAGTCGACTTAACTTTTCTAGTGTAGACATAGCCCCTTTTCAACCTTATTAAGTTGACTTAACAAGGTCGACTTAGGTGCTAATCCCCGTCGACACTGGCTTAAGTCGACCTAAAACAAGGTGTTATTAAGTCGACTTAACTTTTCCTTAATTCGACTTAAGGAAAACGCAGTGTGGACGCAGAGTAGCTTGTACGTGTAGAGGCACCCTTACTGAGTGTCCAGCAAAACTGAAGTGGTCTCCTACAGGTTTTTTAATGTTATCATTCTTGATGTCTGATTTGTGTCTATTTGTACCTAAACAGGGACTGCGAGTGGCTAGCTCACTATAAAAAATAATTTTCCCTCTTTAAACATTCACCACTTCCTGATCAACTGTTGTGAATGGGCCAGGTCCACACTGTTTGAATTTACCTCATTATCATTGATCTTTTACCTGATAATGTGATTTGCCCTTCTTTGCATGTGCATATATACCTGACAAATGAAGTTTCCACTTTAGAGTTCTGACGAAGTGGGTTCTAGCCCATGAAAGCTTATCCCCAAATAAATGTATTAGTCTTTAAGGTGCCATAGGACTCCTCTTTTGTTTTGCTGTATTAGTGTTGAGGATAAGCTAGGATGCATCCCCTGAATTGCACACCCAGGAGATGGCTCATTTTATAAATCCATCTCCCACACACATGCTCTGCTAATTCCTCTTTATTCCCAGTTCCACTCCCTTGCTCTCCCTTATACTTTTAGAGTTGTGCATCCCACAGATGCGTACGAGTGTAGTGAGGTGACCACTTCTATGCTCAGAGGAAAATGGGGATTGATGAATGTCAATGTAGTGTAATTTATGATTTATGATATGATTTAAGAGGAAATAGTGCAGAAAACTGTACTTGCACTTTTGCTGTGTAAATCATGCATGAGACTCACAGAAATGGGACAAACATTTTTCTCATGAGTTAGGCCCTTTATCACAAAGATGACAGCCGAATCCAAAAGGCCATTTCCAATCACTGAACATGTTAAGAACGCCACTCTGCCATGTGCTGCGTGCCCTCAGTGCCTTCCAAGATTGGTCCCTTAACTCTGGGACTTAATGAGCATGTTAATTTTGTGTCCTTTATATGGGGGTGAGGCTTTTTACATGTATTAAACTATGACTGATTGACTAATTCTCCCTCATTTCTGTATTATTTTGCTGCATTGACTAAAATAGGTTGGGCTCAAACTAGAGAAAATTTCAATGCACACAACCAAATTTCACATGGGTATCCCTCTATAAAAAATGGTAATAGAAACAAACAAAAGACACCCACTTTGGGGGGAAGAAGTGAATATCCAATTATTCTAAGTTAAAATGTTTATCATTGTCTCATAGCACTCCAAAAGCAATACAAAGGTTGAGGAAGAAGCGTGAGCCTTTGCTTTCAATTTTCTGGCTTTTGTTTCTTTGTTTCACAACCATTTTTCTCTCTTCTTTCTTTTATTTATTTTTTTCTTGCTATTAGGTGCTCAGACTACCCACTTTCATGGTGTGTGCATTGAGAGTACATGCAGAAGCTTGATAAATTGACTGATCATTGGATCCTGGTGGTAGGTATGCTGAAGGGACGATTGATGGGATGGGTTCTGAATTATTGCAGAGAATTCTTTTTGGGTGTCTGACTGGTGAGTCTTGCTCACATGCTCAGGGTTTAACTGATTGCCATATTGGGGTTGAGAAGGAGTTTTTCCCCAGGTCAAACTGGCAAAAGCTCTGGGTTGGTTTCCCCCCACCCCACTCCCGTTTCTCTGTTGCTGGTGGATTCTCTGTACTTTCAAGTCTTTACATCATGATTTGAGGACTTTAATAACTTAGTCTTAGGTTAAGGGCTTCTCCTGCCAACATAGCTGCTGCCAGTCAGAAGTGCTGTCGAACTGATGGCATTGCTCTCGCCTGTTGACTTAGAGCTGAGCTGATACAAGTTTCTAGTGTAGACCAGCCCTGGTATGGTGCGAGGTTTCCCACTAATCATACAGTTACCAGTGTTGTCGATTTCTACTGAAGCTCTTGCTCAGTTTCCAAGGAATATAATTACAAGCCAGTTAATTCCATCTAAGTATGCTTTGCTAGCAATTCTATTATAATGGAAACGTGTTATGATATAATTGTCTTGGAGCTGTACATTTTCAGTGACAGGAATTTGTACCTTAATGGCTTCTAAGTGAAATCCCACACTGTTTTCATTGTGGATGGACAAAAACAGTCTGGTTTGTTGCACGTAGCATTTTTCTCAGTGGTTAAAGTACATTAAAACTGGAGGAGGAGCTGTTAATGTATTAGTCATAGAGGAGCAGGGAGCTTTTAAAAGAATACCTGTCCTCTCTGAGAGCTTGTCCAGACTGTGAAAAAAGCCCACAGCACCTAGTTCACACTAGCTACTCCAGTGTCTTCCCATATGGACACTCTTATGCCACGTGATGTGGTGCTCACCCCACACAAGGCCTGGAAGGATTAAAGTGTCTAGACAGGCCAATTTGACTGTCCAGGCTGCAGTTGAAGAAGGAGACAGTGAGCAAGCCATTAATTGGAAATGGGCTCAGCTGGACAGGACCAGGAGAGGCCTGTATAAAGCCCAGGAGCTGTGCACAGCCAAGGGGGTACAAGGAAGTAGTTTACAGTCACTCCCTGGGAGGAGGGCATTTGGACTGGCAAACCCAGAAAGAGGGGGAATCCAAATAGGTAGGAAGAAACCCAGGGAAATAGCAGCAAGGGGTAGCACTGTAAAGACCTTGGCTGCTTGTTATAAGGGGCCTGGCCTGGAACCCAAGGTAGAGGGCGGGACTGGGCTCCTTGCCAGCCACTGGGAAGTGGCACAAGGCTTTATAGATGACTGCTGGTCTAGAAGAACTTTGAATTCCCTGGAAGGGATGGAGTTAATATGGAGTAGCTAGTGTGCTTTAAATTCACACCCTAGCTAAATCTGCACTAAGTTCCCTGTGTAGACAAGCTCTTACTTTAACATCTTCTAGTACTGCTCTTCCTAAGGTGATGATTTTACTAGAGCTCTATTTGGATTGCTTTGTTTGGAGTCCAGGTTGACCCTGTGAAAATCAATTTCACTTTTTCTCTAGTTTCACTTCAGTGTACTCACCCTGCATCACATAAGTAGGACTTAAGAACACTTTTGAGGTTTCAAAATTTGTTTACATTTGCATGGAAAAGAGATCCTTAGATTTTTTTTTAATTTTATTTTTACAATTCCTCTACCCCTACACACCAGAATATTCCAATAATTAGGGCACTTACCTGTGAAGTAGGAGACCCCATATTCAAGTACCAGCTCTGAATCAAGCAGAGCAGGGACTGTGAACCTGTGTCTTCCTCACCCATGTGTGTACACTAACCACTAGAATATTGACCATTCAGAGTTTGAGTTTTTATACATCTTTCTTTCTGTGAAACCTTGTACAAAAATAAATGTTGATACTGATACATTTCTACAAAACATTTTGGTTCACTTGAACTGGCATTTTTTGACATACAAAAGTTTTATTGAAAATTGGTGGGGGGTATTTGGGGGGTTTTGTTTTTTGTTTTGACCAGCTCTACAAATTAACACAGATTTCTCGTTAAAGATTTCTAATTTTTTTTTTTGGAAAAGATTCTAAAATCCAGTTCTGTCACCTGGCTAAGCATCATACTCATAGAGAAATAAAAATGAGAGAGGGAGAGAGAGAGAATGTGCTCATTTTTAGCTGTCACGGTGCTGTGTTTGACTTCTTGGACATCTTAGCAGCCATTTCAGAATGTCTGACTTTGTAGAGACAGGCAACATTGTGCTCGTGACATTGGATGGAAAAAAAACACCCTGCCTGCTACAACGCATACATTTCAAAAACCAAGCGAGAGGCAAAATGGGCTATACACAGACTAGAAAACACCAAAAACTTTACATGCTTAGATCTGTAAGGAGAATGGTGAGGCTGACACCCTCCTCCTCAGATCAGTGGACTTTTCTGGCTTTGAGATGAAGTCTCGGTATGTGTCTCAGAGCTTGGCAGTCACCATCCAGCACGCTTTGTGTTCTCTGTGAGCTGGCAGTCAATTTTCCCAGCATATGTCTTTACAACTTGCGAAAGTAATTCTACAAAGGCATAAAACAGTAACCCAAAGAAGAAAAAACATATTTTGGTTGGTTTCTTTAATTTCAAAATTCAGTGGCAATTCCGTATGTGAAACATTCCATGCCACTGCAATAATGCAATAAAATATGGTGCAAATCCATCATCCTACTGAATAAAGGGCAACATTCAGCAGGGCAGAGGGCTGACACGGCTAAGCATCACGTAAGCCCTCACAGTTGAGTACAAGTGCAACTTAAATGGTGCATGGATCTTGTTCTGACTCTTAGCACAGGGGTGAATTTCACCTAGAGAGAATAGGTAAAAAGAAATACAAGCAGCGTCATGAGGCCCTGATGTTAGGTTTTGTAGGCACTACCACAATATTAGTTATTACTACTCTTGGGCATGTGAGTGCATTTATCAGGCATCCTGCTTAGTATCCTTTAAACAAATGTGTTTAAAAAATATTTGTTTGAAGTTTTGTGTCAGGATAGAAACTCAATCAGCTGTGTGCACCTACATAGAACAAGAATGGTTGCTTATGTACGTATATGGAAGTCACTGTTTACTACCTGCTCCTCTGTACATGAGAATAGAGATCTGATTTTTTTAAAAAACTTGTTGTACATACACACAATTTTAAACGGTTGCCAAGTAATAGTAAGAGGTTTTCAAAAATTTAGGGAAAATATTGAAGAAAAATATATTGAAGGAAAGAAAAGATGGCAGTGAGTAACAAGACATGCACATTTCCATAAAATATAACATTAAGCTAGTTACTTTTCAGCAAAGTTCATGAAAAATGGCATCATTTGTCAGGTGTTACACATGTGGTGGACATCAGTTTTTTATTCAAAATGGGATCCAAAGCATTATATCACTTGTCCTCCCCAAAATCCCAAGACCAGTCCTACGGGTTATGAGCACCTGGGGGCTTGTCTACACTGGGGGTGGGATTGTAATTCAATCTTAAAATGTTGAATTATAGAAGGTGAAGGCGAGTGATTACACCAAATCTCTTCCTTGGGGTCTCACATCCCCACTGTTCACATTATTTCCTGAAAGGCATTGTACTGTGGGTAATAGGTGCAGGGCTTGTGGAGAGGTCCTCTGCTCCCTCCCCCACCCCTTCTGTAAAGAAAAAAAAGCAGGAAAAGCTTTCCTTGTTGTTTCTCTCCCACAGACACAACAGAGAGGCACAGTGCTACATGCAGAGAGAGGAATTAACTGAAAACTTCCCAGGGCTGCAGGAAGGGGAGGAGCGATGTTATTAGGGTGAAACAAACACTAGAGAAACCGGAAGAACAAGATTAGAGCTACTCTACACAGAGCTAAATGTATAGATTTCAACCTCAGTCCTACACTACTTGCACGCGGGAGGGGTGGGGGGGGGGGGGGGGTGTTAGCAGGTCGAATTACAGCTCCATTTTTTTCAAATTTACTGCTCTGAGAGTGGAGACGCAGACAACATTATGTCGAACTGCACAGGTCTAAGTAGTAAACAGAAGAGGAAATCACTCTTTGCCAGATATTCCTAGTTACATGGAGCCAAATCAAATACTGTTTTCTGCAACTGGTGAGCAGCTATGCATATGAATACCCCAGGGGTATACAATCTGGCTATATATGGGCTAAATTCTGTTCTTGCATTTATCATGCAAATCTAGGGAGAATGATGAAACTGGAATGGTGCATCTAGGAGCAAAATGCAGTCTGCACAGTATCTTCCATTGTTAATTTTTTCTACAGGGCATGCAACATACCATTGCTTTTAATAATTGGAGTGGATGGGCTGGAAATAGGCATCCACAATGAACTTAAGGCCTGAGTCAGAGCCCATGGGGTGCGTCTACATTTGTAAATTAAGTCGACGTAAGCTTGCTTTTTAAAACCTCAATTTACTTCGACTTAGGCCTAAGGTCGACTTTTTAAAGTCAACTTAGGCCAGTGTAGACCTGGAGTAGCCCTAAGTCGACTTAGGGCTGCTCCAGGACTCCACCACTGCCCTCCCTGCTGGGGGGGGGGGGGGGCAACAGGGGAAGTCTGGCATGCCCACCCTGCCAGGGTCCCTGTCTCCTTTTGCCCCAGTGAGCCCCCTGGCACTGGGCAAGGGGTGCCCCTCCTGCCCCCATGAACCTGTCCTAGGTCCCCCTAGCCCCTAGAAGCTGGCCTAGGCATCCAGTGTGGACGTTCTAGGTCGACTTTGTAAGTTCCCCCCAAACTTGACTTTAAATTTAGGTGTAGACACGCTAAATCGACTTAACTAAGTCGACTTAGCTAAAGTCAACCTAAATTTACAAATGTAGACATAGCCATGGAGATCAATGAAAAGATGTCTCTATTCCCTGCTGATTTCAGAAGGTTTTGCACCAGCTATGATTAGGCCACTAGATTAGGCCATTAGAAATATTCTATCTTTGCCAAATTAGAAAAAAAATTATGATTGCATAATCAACATAACTCCAGCTAAAATTGGTAAACGTGTCAGTAGCTATACTATGCCATATGCACTGCTCAGATATTTCTGCATATATATTTCTATAATCAACTCTAAATGCTGAAACTATGTGAGTCAAAGCAGCTGATGGAGACATACTGTACTTCACTGGAAAGGGTGTCTCATAAACAAAGAGCCACAGGCTATATCTTCAGCATTACCCTTCTCCTTTCCCCTTCCCATTTCAATTAAGAACATATTTTATGACTTCTCTTCATGCCTTCTCATGTATTGTTTTGCGGTTTTTTGTCTGCTTTGTACCATGGCAGCAGTACTGAATGATGATGAGATGATATTGGCTTCTATAGTAAGCTGTAATTTTACTGGTATTTCTTATTCAGGTACCTAGTATAACCTGTACTTTTTAGGTTACTAGATGGAACAGAGGTTTTATAAGCCTTTTTTGCTTATTGCAAATATTGTAGCTGACCGCTAATGTTCAAGATGTGGATCAGATGTTTTATAAGCCTTATTTGCTTTTTGCTAATATTGTAGCCAACCGCTAATGTTCAAGATGTTTCTTCCCTACAAAGATAATTTCATGGTGATTTCTGAAGCTGTATGACACGAGTCATGCATGGGAAATAAGAATAGGACATAAAGTTCATGAAATCGCAACTGATTTGTAAAGGAGGGATCAAGCAGTGGATTCCATGTTAAGTAAGTATAATACAGATGGTTTTAAGACAGATCCTTCATCCAATAAACTGAGAACACACATTGTCAGAAAATGGATTAACTTCTGTATTAAAGGCTTTGAAAGGGGTCACATTGCACTGTCATGGTCTATTGCACACATCATCAAGGCTGCTTGCTGAATGGGAAGCAGCTTCATAGAGTGTAAGTTCAGAAGGGACCATTAGATCATGTAGTCTGACCACCTGTATAGCCTAGGCCATTGGATTTCATCCACTTCTCCCTGTACTGAGCCTGGTACTTTGCGTTTGATTAAGGCATCCAGTCTTGATCTGAAGATGTCCAGACATGGGGAATCCACCACTTCCCCTAGTAGTTTGTTCAAATAGTTAATCACCCTAACTGATAAATAGTGCTTTATTTCTAATTTGAATTTGTCTGGCTTTCACTTCCAGACTTTGCTTCTTCTTATGCCTTTCTCTGCTAGATTGAAGAGTGTTTTAGTGTCAGGTAGCAGAAGGGGGTTCACCTTATCTTCTCCATTAGCCTGCTGTCTGATTTGAGGGCGGGAAGAAAGATCTTCTTTTCCATAGGGAATCCACATGCAGATTTCTCTTCCCCACATGGATAGGAAGTAAGGGAAGGGCTGTTCTCCACAGTTTTGTACCACCTGTCCCTGAAGCTAGTGGAGAGTCATTGTACATTTACTCCTTTATTAACTTTGGCGTGAAGCTACTCAACTTGCCAATGAAAAGAGGAAGGATGGTTTTGTGGTTGTAGTACTGGTGTGGTACCCTGGACTTTGCTCTACGACAGAATTTCTGTGTGACATGTAAGCACTGATTCAGGAAACTGCTTAAAAACATCTCTAAACGTAAGCATGTGAGCAGTTCCATTGAAGTCAATGGCACTATTTCCATGCTTATAATTAGGCACGCACTCAAGTATGTTGCATAACTGGGACCTTAAATCTCTGTGCCTCGGTTTCCTGTTTGTGAAATGGGCATAATTGTCTCCCACCATTTGTTTGTCTTGCCTATTTAGTGTGTTACTCTTTAGGCCCGGGATGTCCCTTTACGACATGTTTCTTCAGTAACTCCAGATACTCTTGTGATACAAATAAGAAATCAGGTCAAGAGGTCTGACAGAAATTATATTTTACAGAATGTTGTGAGAGACGTCAGAATCAATACACAGATTAAGTAGGTAAAACAAGGTGAAGGAAGCTGAAGCAGATATATATTGAGCAGAAGACTTGCTGGATGATTCTCTTGCCATTTATCAGTCTTTTTGAGATCATCACTCAGGGACCAGTCAGTGGCAATGGTACACTTTAAATTTGGCACTGTCGGACAAAGCCTTCAAGCCAGATTTAATTAGAGTGGCAAACATCACAGATGAAACCTTTCTGTGAAAACTGTCAAAAACAGCAACATTACCTTTGCAGACTATGAAGTTGTCTGCATAACAATTGCTAACCACCACTTGGATAATTGCCAAGCTGCATCACATATCATTGCTGAATTAAGCAAGGAATCTCAGATTTTGGGACTGGCTAGCAAGAGATCAATTAGATTATATTTATGGCTGAGAGTAGGCATCTGTCAATTACTTTATCTACTTATTGCTATTTATTTTTATTATTACATTGTTCATTTATCTTCTTTCCATACATTACAACGCTCTGAATTATGCATATCAGAGGGAAATAGTGTGTGGCTATTAGCAGAAGTGTTCTGATTAAGCAATTAGCTTAGTGATTGGAAGCCTATAAAATATATTATGCTGCTACAGTATATATATTTGGTTTTTGGTAGATATCTGGTTCTGAGAGCATGTGAAATACTTTGGAGAACTGGTTCTCGGTCAGTGCTGTGGTACTTCTAGTTGACAGCACTCCTGTTGCTATTGAAGGTTTGGAGCAGAACTGAGTCACAATCAGAATTTCTCTCCCACGAGAAATTTAATGTGGAACTGACTTAACAACAGGAATCTTTTTGTGATGGTTCTCAGGGGCACTGAGTACCAGCACCCTTTTTTCCACAGCAATGCGGCTCTGGCTCCTTCTGCTGCTGGTGGCAGCCCCCGGCCCCTGGCTGCGTATTGGTATGTTTTTTTTTTTTTTTAAAAAACACTGCTTCACACTTAACATTTCAGGTCAGTTCAACAAACCAAAACATTCCAGTTTGAGTTCAACCAACCCAAAACGAAATATTTCCCTTATGGAAAATTGTAACATTTTGGCAAAATTGAAATTTTCCCACAGAAAACTGTGATTTTTTTTGCCGTTTCCTGCATTTTCCATCAGAAAATCATTCTGAAGACAAAATCCTGACCAGCTCTACTGTGGTTTGGATGCTGCAGATTCAAAGGCCAATGAGGGTGAATTTGTATATTGCTTATTATTATTTTCTTGATTCATAAGTGATTTTTCTCTGCCCTGGCCACAGAACCGTGATAGTAGGGTAGGACTATTAAGGTTGGCCTATACCCCCAATGGGATCCACTTACACTGGAAAAACTTCCAGTTGCAGAATAATCTGGCTTTATGGAAGCTTTGCCCTGGCAGTTCAGGAATGCAGCCTAAAATTTGACTCGCAGCATAGGTGACCATATTGCTCATGTTCTAAGTCATCAATAATTTAGATAAGACAATGTCTATATAACACACAGATAGTGGCATCTGAATAAAAGGTGTGATATATTTTATTAGACTACCTCTTGCACGCAGTTTAGTGTGGTGGTAAGCTTGGAGTTTCTCTGACTTGCTGTGCTTCCTTATCAGGCTGCTCCTGACAGAGAGTGCCATCCACAGACTTCTGTTTTCAGGAGAAACAATGACTACAGTGATGATAAAATATAGAAGAGAACCATTAACAGCTTCCTATTATTATCCAGTCATTTGCAGTGCATGTCATTTGTTTATTATTAGTTAATTGAAAAATGGCAAACTAGTTTTATAAGAAACTTGGCTATTAAAGCTTTGAAAACAGATCTATTTTGCATTTTATTAAAAAAGTGACTTTTTTTGTTTTTCTCAGTATTTTTATTGAAAACGGTATCGAAAGGATTATCAACATTTTTCATGCACCAAAAACTCAGTCTCTGCAAAATGAAAAATGTTGATAATCATTCTGATGTCTTCAAAAATTCTTTCAATACATTTTGAAAACAAATATTGCAAAAAGGCACGATGAAAAAGACCAGTTTCTATAAGGCTGACAATTTATTCCAAAAATCCACTATTATTTTTGACCAAAGGCCATTCTTTATTGTTGTTTGTTGTTTTATTTTACAAAAAGCTTTAACACAAATCTTTAAATTTTAAACACTACAAGTTGGAACCATAGAATTTAATTTGCAGTGCAGTATCTTTGTACGGGAATTTGGTGGTGATAATTGAAGATTACCCCACAGCATAGGCACTGCCCTTCATGTCAGTAGAATTTTGAAAGTTTTGTGATTATAAATTTAAAACATTTTCTACCCAGGAGACAACCTTCATATTTGCTAAAGCAGAAACACCTATAAAATAAATAAATAAAATGAATTCCCTAGAATGGCTCATCAAGAGTCAGCTGAAATGTTTAAACCAGGTAATTCAGCCACAATTAAATATGATGGACTGAGACTGAAAGATACCTGTGGTGCATCAACATCAATTGTTTTTCATTTTGACACAAACACAATACTTAGTACTACTGTGTTGTGCTTTACTGTTGTCTGGATTCTTTGATATATTCTTGAGAGCAAACTGAAAGCATTCCCTTCTTATTTGAAAGGATGCTATTATGTGAATAAGATCCAAAGGGGTAGCCATGTTAGTCTATTACAGAGAAACAAACAGAGTCCTGTGGCACTTTTAAAGACTAACAAATTTGTTTATCACATGAGCTTTCGTGGGAGAAAATCCCATTTTGTCAGATGCTTTGAAGAATAGTGAATAGTTACCACTGACAAATCAGAAGTCTCTCACTTAATAGAAAGGAAAGCAGTCACTGCTGTCCTCTTCCCTTCAAATAAGAGATGTGCAGAGACTGAAATAGTCCCTTTCTTGCTTTTGATTAATGAGCACTAACAACCCACCCATTAGTCACCTACACAAATTCCAGTTGGGTTGTTTGTATTAGTTTTGGATTGCCTAACCAAAGAAACAGAAACAAAAAGCCACTAACCAGAAATGCCATAGTTTGCAGACTGAAGCCACAACATGATGTGAGACTGGGGCTATGTCTACACTTGTTAATTTAAGTCCACTTAACAAAGTTGACTTAGCATGTCCACACTCAAATTTTAAGTTGACTTAAAGGGGACCTTGCCAAATCGACCTAGAGCATCCACACTGGACGCCTAGGTCAACTTCTAGGGGCTAGGTGGACCTCGGACAGGTCCACGGTGGGCACCCCTTGCCAAGTGCCAGGGAGCTCAGCCTTTGCCCCATTGTACCTTGGTACAATGGGGCAAAGGGGGACAGGGACCCTGGCAGGGCATAGGGGCAGGGTGGACAGGGATCTGCCCTGCCCTTTGGGGGGGGGGCACGCCAGGCTGTGGCTGTGCTAGCCACCCTGGCAGGGAGGGCAGTGGGGAAGCCCTGGAGGCCCCTAAGTCGACTTTAAGTCAACTTAGGGCTACTCCACGTCCACACTGGCTAAGTCGACTTTCTAAAGTCAGCAAAGTCAACTTAAAATGAGGTTTTATAAAGTCGACTTAATTTTTCCTTAAGTCGACTTAAGAAAAGTGTAGTGTAGACGCAGAGTAAATTAAGTCAATTTAAGCAAGCTTAAATCGACTTAATTTGTAAGTGTAGACGCACCCTGGGAGAATAGTTAGATATCAAGCTCTACAAGTTCCTTCTACCACTCTGTTTAGTAGAAGGCCCTGGAGTGTTTGCCCCAATGGCTCTACTGTATTGTATGCCACAGATATTTTCTTGCCCACAACAGTGTATGCTGGGAACCGACAAACATGCCATATTACATATTGCTGTGACACCCCAGCATATGTTCAAGTATGCCAGCATGGTGCCAAGGGGTACCCCTCTGAAATCCACCACTCTTCCATGCTGTTATATAATTTGGGAAATTATCTTTCCGGAAGAGAGAAGGCTGGATCTTCTTCTGTGCTTGGCCAGGGCCAGATGAATGCAGGCAGGGCCAGATTAATCAGCTTGTGGGCCCTGGGCTGCCCCCCACTGCAGGACCTCCCTCTGACCATGGGGCTCCCCTGTCGCAGGGGGGGTGGCCCTGGGACCAGAGGGTGCTCCCACCCTGGGCAGTCTGCCCAGTGGGGTAGGAGGGCCGGCTGGCGCAAGACATGGGGGCCTCTGACACAGCCCTCCAGGGCCACGGGCCCTGGAAGGCCATCACGGAGGCCTTGCCTCAAGCGAGCCAGCCCTACTCCCCTGGCAGTGTAAACAGAGGCTGGCCCGCCCTGCCCCCCAGCACTGGCAGCTGAGAGCACTCCTTCCCTGCCTGCACTGAGCTGGGAAGCGAATTATCGCAGGGATTTTAGGAGCTGGAGCCCTCTTTTTGTCTGGGGCCAGGGGCTTAAACCCCTGCGATAATCTGGCCCAGAATGCAGGAGCTTTAGGGGCTGCAACCTTGGGCCCAGGTCAGAAGAGGGGCCCTGGTCTGCAGCCCCTAAAGCCCCTGCTGATCCGGCCCAAGCCGTGCTGCTCCTGCCCCACCCCCAAGATGGTTGGTCTGCCCCTGGGGGCAGGGTGGGCTGGCATACATCTGCTGTGCTGTGGGGGTGGAGCTGGCCAGTGCATGGGGTGGCCTCTGGCACAGCCCTCCAGATCCTGGAGCAATGTCAGGACGCTGCGCCGGGGCTCCCTTGCCTCAGGCTGGTGTGGCTGGCCCCCTAGGGCCCCCAGCTCAGTGGTCCGACATTGTTCCAGGCCCCATCACTGGCGGCTACCCAGTGCACCTGCCAGCCCCACCCATGGAGTACAATGGACAGCCCAGGGGCTTGAGGTCCCTTAATCCAGGCCTGTGCTTGGGGTGTGACTTTGTTTTGATGGAGGAGGGGATAAAATGTAGAGGTAAAGTTAAGTTTAAGAAACTTACTGTTTTCCCCCTTCAGTCTTGGGGGGCCTGACAGGTCGGGTCCCAGTGTTTTAACTAATAGTGTTACAGCAATACCTGTAGCAACCCAGGACTTCTCAGATTTAGCCACAGCTCAAGCAGTTAATTGAAGTACTTGCTCTCAGAAGGGATATATTTTGGAACTGATGTAAGGAAGGAGGACAGTTTGCATTTACAGTCATTGTGATGGGGGAAGAGGGTCTTTGATTTATATACATCAGGGTTTTCAGGTTTTATGGAAGGAATGAGTCTTTAGGAGGGAATAACGGCCTTTTAGTTCAGGCATTAGACAGGGACTCAAAAGACCTGAGAGTCTTCCTTAGCTCTGCCACAGACTTCCTGTGAGATGGTGAGCATGCCACTTAATGTCTCTGTGCCTCAATTTTCAATCTTTGCTTGTATGTTGTATCCTTTAATCCATTCATTTGTCTAACCTCTCTGTTTAGACGGCAAGCTTGTCAGAGGAGGGACTGTTATTATATATTACAATAGCACTTAGAGACGGTATTCAAGATCAGAGTTTCATAGGTGCTTTTCCTCAAAGAAAGATGCTTTCCTCAAAGAGTTTCCAATCTATATGGAGAAGACAGATAAAAGGTGGGAGGAAATGTGCCGAGAGCCACACAGCAAGACAATGGCAGAATCCGAATAGAAGCCACGTATCGGAATCTCAGTTTAGTACCTATCAACTAAACCACACTAGCTTTTGTCTTACTCAATGGGGTATGTCTACACTGGCAAGTTAGGTTGACTTAAGAGGCTTAAGTCAACTTAAACAAAGCTGCATCCACACTGGGCTTTTATTAAGTCCACTTAAGTCCTTCCTTAAGTCGACTTAATAAGAGCTTGAGTTGACTTAATAATGCCTCCTCTGAGGTCGACTTAAGCCTTAAATTGACTTCTTAAGTCGACTTAAAGCCAGTGTGGACAGGGAATAGCACTAAGTCGACCGTATTAAGTCGACTGAACAAGGTTGACTTAAGTCAACTTAAAGTATTGCCACTCTGTTAGGTTGACTTTAGGCCGACTTAAAGTCAACCTTGTTAAGTCGACTTAACAAAGTCGACTTAACTTTGCCATTGTATACATAGCCTAGGTGTATATAGAGTGCCTAGCACAAGAAGGCTCCAGGATTGGCTGAAGTCTTTAGGCGTTGTTATAATACAAATCCTAAGAAAGAAAAAGACAGTTAATTCCGTGGCTGAAAATGGCCCATTTGAGGAGTGAAGAATAGACAGAGACAGTAGCTGGAGAGAGAGAGAGATGATAAATGGAAGATGTAGTTTTTCAGCTGGGTGGGTGTTTGGTTGACAAAACAGATAGCAGATATTACTGTTGTTCACATATTTGAACAGGAGCTCCCAAACAGCACATGAATCACGGCTTCTTACCAGGGTCGTCTTGTCTCTCTGCGAAGGAAGGTATTGACCAAGTCTTAGTAATGAGTGAAACATCCAGTTCTGAGACATAGGATCTTTGCGTATTAGGCTGGCTAGTATTCATACTCTGTTGCTGCTTCTTTCTATACATAAGCCAATGGTTCCCAGTGTTCAGAAAGTAACTAGAAAAACTTAATCATAATAGATTTAGAGGTTATATCACAGAGCCTTTTAGTTCTTCTTGCATTCCGTTCTAGTTCTTTGGTTCTCTGCACTATACTCTGAGGGTCAGAGGCTACCTGCCAGTCCTCAGTTAGTTAAATGGCAGAATCTCAGGGAACTTGCCGCAGGTGCCACAACACTGAAGACAGATTCTGCATCTGCCACCGGGTAGTCTATTTATTTCATATTTAGAAATGTTAAAAGCAAGTGTATGGGAGACAGAAAAATAACAAAAATGAATTATCTTGCTAAAGTATTCTCCAAGGCCGATTTCATTCAGCATTTATATGCAGGAATTGTTTATAGTGTATCAAGCTGCATAAACTTGTATACTAATTCTTAATTGTGGTATGCAGTCTGTGACAGCCATCTGCTTGGAATGCCACATTTTTTCCTCTTTCAGTTTCAGTGAAATTAAAATATCGACAGGAATAATTTCTATGGGGTGAACAAGTTAATAGAGGAGCTGAAGTTATGTATGCTTTTTGAATTTAAGTTACAATTGTATATACACACAAAGAGAACATAAAAATAAATGCACTTTAAATATATATATGAAAAAATATTTCAGACAAAAATAATCATATTTTTCTCATCTCTGATATTCTTCAACACCCAGAGACAAAAAGTATTGTCATATTCATCAGTGTAATATAAAATTTAATAAGAAAATAGAAATAAACTATTGTCATGTTTCTGATTTCATTAGAGCTCTGGAAATTTTTTTGCAAACAGGCCACTTATTTATTGTATTTCCTTCTTAGGAAGATTTGGATGCTCTTGTATTTTTCACTTGAATAACTTTCTTTGAGGACTCAGGAGATTAATAATGTATTTCCTTCTCTCCCTTTGTGTTTAGGGAATTCGTAATGGGATCCAAAGCCTCTCATTTGGAGACTGCTGGTTTAAAACCAGAATGGGAGAATGTTGACCAAAAGTCATTATTATCTGATGGGTGTTCAGTGGTGGATGTGAAAATTCAGGTCATAATAAACAGGTATCTATTACATAAAACAACCATAACTAGTGCCCATTTTGAGAGTGGAAATAGAGAAGTAGCACACTGAATGGACAAGTAGAGTGTATTATTCTGTTAATCCAAGCAGTGAACCCGACATATCAGCAGAGGCACATTGCTATAGGTTGTGGAGAAATTTTTTCAATCCCTGTATTTGTATTTGTTCTGCAGATAAACAGAGGACTTTAAGGCTCCTGGGCTCCCATTCCTACACCTTTCAGAAGCATTAAATTCACTAGAGGGTCAGAGCCTCAGCTGTTTGTAAACTGATGTAGTTCCATTGACTTAAATGGAGCTGTACCAATTTGCAGCAGCTGGTGATCCAGCTGAATGCTGAAGATCTGGTAAAGTTAGCTTTAGCGAGGGTGAATTCTCAGCTAGCCTTCTAGGGATTACATGTGCAGCTTGCACTGTTTTATGTGCTCTTTAGTTTCTAGCTGTTGCCTCTTGGTGAAAACAGTGAGCTGAGAATTGCCCTGCCATGTTAATGATATGTAGTTGTACTGTGTATCATCCTCCTGATTATTTGAAAGGGGTAAGTAGTGTGGTGTGAGCTGAATCACAAAAATCTATATTAACATGACTCAGATTGGCTGAGGCCGAACCCAGAGAGACCCAAGTTATGCTGAAAATGGAAGAACAGCACTTTCCTACAAATTTTCAGAGCCATCTCAGAGGGCTAGTAAAATTTGGACCCTAGGCATAGCTCTAACATAAACTGACATCTGTAACGCATGCCTTTTTGACATCAAGGTTGGATTACTACAGCTGTCCTTTCTTTTGCTGGCTACCTGGGAGACTCATCCATTGCTTGAAGCCAGCACAGAATTCAGCAGCTTGATCGTTGGGGTGGCCAGAGGGGATTGTGCCTGCCTGCCTGCCGCTGAGACCACTTTATGGGCTGCCTGCATGGACACAGACGAAGTTTACGATTTGATTTTTAAAATAGAATGCACTTAACAGAGTGGAAGCCGGAGATCTTGAGAGAACTGCTGCCCAATGGATGTCATAAAAACAAACCAGCAAAAGTAACAACTGAACCTTGGTAGTTGTGGTGGCTCTCAATGTAACCCTGGAAGTACATCAAGGTCATCCAGGGAGTATGTAACTTATCTAGATAGTTGTCTAGTTCTACAACAGGCTACATGAAAAGCAATAGCAAAGTCAGTACAAACTAAAATGTCATATAATCGTACAATTATTTTATAATTGGCAATAATGAGAAAGCAAGTGATTTTCCTGTAATAGTGTGCTGTGAACATGTCTGCGTTTTTATGTCTGACTTTGTAGCTAGTTCTCAAGGGAGGTGGAACTTGCGGATACACAAGTCCCATCAAACTCCTAAAAGGAATACAGTAGTTTGGAAATGTTGAGACGACCGCCCTATGGTATTCTATAGTAAAGACAAATGGCCCTTCAACAGCATCATTGTAAGCTACCATTACCAGGACTATTATTGTACAAGACAGTATACTATTTTTGCTCTTATTGCATGTGGGATGTATGCTGCCTTCCTCTAAAAACTGAGAATAAGTGTATGTCTGCACAGGGATAAAAATCAGCCACTGGCAAGGTCAGCTGACTCTGACTAAAAGGGCTAGCACACACAATCTGCTCAATGCCCTAAAATTAAATGCTTTCAAAACCTACCTCCTCCACCCTCACAGGGTTCCAGAGTTCATGTTCAGTTTTTAACTTTTTTGCAATGTGTTTCTCTTTCTGTGATGCTGATAAAGTACCATGAGCCATTAAGATGAGGTTACACTACATATAAAATGTATTAGTGTGGTTGTTATTCCTAGCAAAGACTAGCCATATATTATTAGGTGTATATTACCATATAACTAGAAGGTAAACCTGATGTGCAGAAGGTTGGTTCCAAGTGGCAAGGAATAATCAGTCTCATTGCTTCAAAACACAAGACTGAGACAGTGGAAAGAACTGGGTTCAAAAAGGCTACAGATGTATCAAAGTCACAGTAGGTATCACAGTGTGAAAAAGATACAAACATAGGATAAAATATACATAGAATATAATATAAAAACAGATTCCACCAACCACCACTTCCATAGGGCCACAGGAGTGACTGATGCAGGGTATATAGTCCAGCAGTCATGAAAGGATCTCCTAGATCTAGGGAAAGGACCTAATTTTTAAAAAATAGGATTGGGATTAGTTAATGTAATCACCTCTTTTAGTTATCTCAGGCTTGTTTGCAGCATCTCACAGTGACCATAAGTGTCAGTACCCCAAATCATTGGTCTGTTCACATTTACCACATCCCATTTAAAACCTATGCCATCCCCTCTATACCTTCAAAGACTGCCCGTAAATTGCAAACTTTCTAGGTACTTACATCCTTAAAATGCCTAACTTATCCTGGAGCAATCATCTTCAGTGGATGCCCTGAAATAGTTACACCAGTTTGAAAGATTTTGCCCATTCTAAATGGAAAGTCCCATTTGGAACCCTTTGAAATTTGTGGAACTTTTTACATACAACCACTTCAGCCCACAGAGGAATTTTATTTGTTCAGTTTTAGAATTACCAATTACCTTGATGAGAGATAACAACTGCTTCTGGTCTGGTTGTGGTATTCCATGCATATGGGGATAAACACACTGCATGAAATACTATGTGAAAACAGGATGTCTTGTGGTTCAGGCAGTGTATTAGGAAGTATTCGGAGTATTTTGGCTCAATTTCCAGATCTGCCAGGGTTCTCTGCAATGTTAGGCAATTCACTAAGTGTGTCTGCACCTGTTGATTTAGACCTCTAGATCTAGTACCACAATTGGCAAATCTATGTGTTTGCTTTGACCATAGTCCAGAACGACGAAGGTATTTAGGCACCTGACTTCCACTGCAATTATGTTGTACATGGATCATGTAATAATGGGGCAAAAAATATTGCCATGGCAAAATGTCACTGACAAATCACTGTACAATAATAAAGATACAGTCAAAAGAGACAAAATGTTGCCAGGAAAAATGATCCACAATGACAAACAACGTGAAAACCCCCTTGGCAGCATATGTATGAGTATTGGACACATCACTTCTGTGTAAGAGGATACAGCCTCTGCTCATTATACAGAGTATTAATTACCCTAATGTTATCGGGAAAATATCCCCCTTTGATATGCCAGTTTCCACCCAGAATAAAAGAAGTCCTCTTTGTTTGTCAATTACAATTACAACCCAGTTTCAGACTGGTGAACCCCTTCCAGTTTCAACAGGCTGGAGGTCATCATAATGAATGAAATTCACTAATTTACGCTAATATTAAAATGCTCATAAAGGTGGGAAAAGATGCCACCAAGTGATTGACCTTCCCCCATCCCCTCTTTAAAAAAAAAAAAAAGTCTGTTCTGTTGCCACTGAGTTGCTTTGTTACTCGTCACATTCATCTCAGCAATTAGGGGCAGAGCAGAACAGACCAGCATGGTTTTAGAAATCATCTGTTCATAGACTGTAAGGTCATCGTGATCATTAGCCAGGCAACAGGCTTCCCTTTGATTGGTGGGAAAAGTTACAGGCCTGCCTGTAAATTCGTACCATTTAGTTATTTTAGTTAATTATCATTATAATTAATTAAGTAGCCTGGGGAACTTTCACACAGGGCCAGCCCAAGAGTTTTTGGTGCCCTAGGCAAACTATGATTTTGGCGCCCTCTCCCTTACATGTTATAAGAAATAACATATGTAAAAAAATCTCTTCCGTCTAATTTGGTGCTCCTTAAAGCATGGTGCCCTAGGCGACTGCGTAGTTCACCCATATGGTTGGGTCGGCCCTGCTTTCACATCCCAATGTAGATTGTCCCAACACACTTGTCTCTTACTATTTCCACATAGTCTTAGGGTAGGCAAAGAAATGCCCACTTGAAGCCATAAAAGCATGACTCTCTGGGTCACCTAAGAATGGTCAGCTATGGTTAACTGGAAATCCCAGTGGTTTCTTTGTCAGCCCTAGAGAACAAAATGCAAGTTAGTAAAATTCTATCTATCTATCTATCTATCTATCTATCTATCTAAAATGTCAGGGAAGGTGTCTAGCTGTAAGAGCCCTCCAAACATAACACTAATTATTTCATCACGTACTAAGATATATTACAACTAGCACTTAAGGAATTCCATAAATTAATCTTCATGCCATTCTCCAATACCACTGAAAACAAATATTTCTTTCTTTAAAAGAGAAACACAAGTGGGAAACGGTAAGCAAGGAACCTTCACTGTATCACGGTAAGCTGGAGTAACGTATACTGTTAATTTGGGCAAGTACCTGTAGACAGTCCTTCCCCTGCAGTATTGACAGACATCCCTGACCAAATCCATAGCAAGTACCTGTCTCTTTAGGCAGGCTTAGAGTATCTCACTCTGATTCACAACTGATCACTCAAAAATGAGAGATTACTCACTTATCAATGTGGCTGAGAAGACGATACCACAGAGTTTGGTAACATTTTCTGCCTGATACCCAGAAAGCACAAAAGAAAACTGACAACAAAATTCCCTAGAACAAAACGGGAATTGTACCAGGAAAGATTAATACAAGCCTGGGCTGTAGGTATCCATATTTTCACTTGTGGATGGCATACAACATGCCCCTTTCACAAAGCACATTTATAAATGAAAAAAGTAATAGGAAGCTGGAATCCTAAAACAGACCAAATAAAGGTGTGCATCCAGCTTAACATACAGTGTAGTAAGTGCCCCGCTGTCTCTCCAAGCCAGCCTAAATTGTAATACCTGTTCAGAAGGAAAAAAGCCATAGTGTGTGATTCTTAAACATTCCTGAATTTTGAATATTAGAGATGTTGATAAAACGTTATCATAAAGCCATAATGTGTTTGGGGCCATTGACTGCTTCAGGAGAAAAGGGTGTCCTGTGGGAGGGCACATCAGTTCCCAGACTGATGAAGAAATTCCAGAATTAACATTCAAGGCCACATTTTTTAGCTCAGAGTTGAAATGCTGCCTCTAAAACTGAAAGCGAGTCATTCACCTTCCCAGAAATATGCCTGGCATGAAACTTGATATTACCTAGCCCACAGAACAACCAAAAGAGCCTCAGCAGACACATTAAAGAACTGGAGCATGCTGACTGTTTATGAGCAATTGCCACTGCAGCCAGATTGTCAGAGTTGAACAAAACTCTGTTATTTGCCAATTGCTGACCCCAAATGGTTATTGCCATCAGCAGAGGGAAAAATTCCAAATACGTGATGTCTCTCCTTACCCGTGCCAAGAGCCACTTCTGCCAAGACCACTGAGCTGCGCACCAAGACCCCTTAAAACACAAAAGCTTTTCTGAATATCAAATCAGAATAAAGCTGTTGGTCAAATGTAAAGGATACATTGGCCAGCCTTTATAGTTCTTAAAAAATATCTTCTGCATTTTCAAATCGGTATAAAAGTATTTCTTCTCCCCAGCTCCCAATGTGGCCTGAGCTAATCTCTTATACAGAATGCCCTGCTTAAAAATTTAACCTCTCCTATAGGCAAAAATTAAATAGCCATCAACCTTTGCAGATGTTAACTTTCAGCTCTGATCAGCCTCTGCAACATAATATGTAGAGTTTAGTAAAAGGTAAACTGGATTCCAACTCCATGAAATCCAGATACATCAGTTTAATTGTGATGGCCTTTTTATCTCATCAAATGGAAAGACCAGCTCTGTCTTGACCAACTTTGTCAGACATCAGTGAGCAAACATTGTCAGCTTGTGATCCTATCCTGGTGCTGGATTAGAGCCGGATGAACAGTTCAGAGAAGAATGTGAATTGCACCAAAATGCACATTTTATAGCAGGCAGTTGCAATCTTTTGGAATTCAGTTTTGGGTAATATAGCAATGTGATACCATGACGTTTGCAAAAGGACACAACTGTCATCTTATTGAACCACCAGTCCAGAGGTTTGCTGTACTTGAGTTCTCTATACCTAGGGCAGAGATTGTTGTTTGGGTGAAAGTTTGTCTGATATGGTGGTTTCTTAAGAATTAATGCAAAATGTTTCCAATTTCTAGGAGTTTTTTTCTAACCTTAGAGCTGATCTTGAGAGGTACTGACATTTGTGACTTCTGCTTTTACTACTAGAGTTTTAGGTGCTCAGCACCATTCAGGATTAGCCTGAAACAAGGTAAAGGGCTTATATGCTTTTGTACACTGAGTTTTATTTTGTAGTTGGGATTAGAAGGAAGGATTGAGACAATGATTTTATCCTTTCATAAGGTTGAAACTATGAAAAGTCATCACTGAGTCTCCCCTGCATTCTATGATTTGTAGCAGTAACACCTAAAGAGCCAAGCAGAAATTAGGGCCCCATTACTTTAGGCATTGCAAAAATCACTCAGACCATCCTAACTTCAGAAAGTTCATAATCTAGCATTTAAACAATATGCAACTGGTGAATAAAACAGATAATGGGCGAGGTGAAAGGACAAAGCAACACGAGAGACAAGTGCATTTGCTAGTTAGTAGTTACAGATGGTTACCAGCCCATCCGATGGCAGAAGATCATGATGTCAGGCACCACAGCAAAGGCAAGTGAATGCTTTGCAACAGAAAAAGTTAATCAGCTCTGGTTTGTTCAAAACTGAGCCAAGTTCAAACATTTTTATGGAACCTTCACAAAATATTGGGGTTTTTAATAAAACAAGGATCTATTTTTGCCCAGGTTTCAGTTTTTATGTTGCACATCTATAGGTAAAACCCAAACCTATCCAGACTGAGATTGCTCGTATTTTGGTTCCATTTATACACATGCACTTACCCACTTCTTACAGTTACAACTGTACCTTACCCAGGAGAGCACCTTCACACACATCAGTACAGTGACACAATGGACATGGGCCATGGAGGGGAACAATCTCTCTTTGTGTTGTTGCAAAACAGGATGAGCAGAGTCCAGCAGCCATTGGTAGAAGCCAGAAAGCAACTGGTCAATGCCATTTTTTGACATTGTGTGAAAGCCCTACCTCAAACAAAATCTTGGCTGCACTCCATACCTTAGGAGAAGCAACTAAGTCCTATTTTTTAAAAAAGAGTGTTTTTAGTGTAAGTCTGCTCAACCTGTAATATTCTAATACCGTGTGGGCTACAGAGATCTCTTGACTATATCGCTGTGTACCTGCTGAAACTTCATGAGTAAATAAATAAATAATTAGTCCCTTTCTGGTGATGGTAAATAGTATCTGAATCAATATGATGATTATTACACGTAATTTTAGGGATAAAGCCCACAATGTAAACTGATTGGAGAAAGAGCTCACTGTTTGTCCAGAAAAATCTATTCTTTGATATTATATCTAATGATACTGTGAAAGCACGTCTACAGAAAACAGATTTTATTTGTATCACTTTCAGGATCCATTTCAAGCAGAAGAGGCCAGAACCCCCCAAAAGTCAGAAATTATTGAGTCTTGTACCTTTAAAACAATGGATCAATCCAAATGTATAAATCAAAGTAGATAAATAGTGTTCACAACAGACCCACAGTATTTTTTTTTAAACTCTTTATAACAATTATCTGGATTTAGGGCCATACAATATTTACTGTAGCTGGGCCACTCCCATCATAGGTAACGTTGCTTGAGATTTTCATCAAGATTCTTTTTCTCCCATCTGTGATATATAAATGGAAGTTACAATCTGAAGGCACTCTCTATCAAGAAGAGGGTTAGCCCTAGTGTTCCCTATTTCATTCAAAAAAGTTCTAATATCCATAACTACAATTTATAACAGCTACCCTTCCTAAACAGACACTATGTCTCCAGCATCCAACTGAAATTAGGTTGTAAAACACCTTGGGATACCTTCAAAAGGGGTAGCCGTGTTAGTCTATTTGCAGAAAAACAACAGAGTCCTATGGCACTTTTAAAGACAGTACTACAGATTTATTTATCACATGAGCGTTCATGGGAGAAAATCCCACTTCGTCAGACGCTTGGGATACCTGTGGCTAAAACCAGATTCTGTTCTAGTGTCTTGCTTACCTAGATTGTTGTCCTTTGTCCTGTCTAATTTGGGGCCAGATTTTCAGAAACACACAGCACCCATCATCTTCAAAATCTGGCTTCCAGAAAATGTTTGTTTTTTCAAGGTAGGAACCATTTCTTAATCTATCTTTGTACAGTGTTGTATATATTTATGGATAAGTACTTTGTTATTAATATTCTCATGAACTTCCGTGGCGTGCTATTTTTAAACTGATTTTCTGATATATTTTTTAAATGCTTTGGGCCTCACTAAAAACAGTTTTTGATAATGCTGGGTTAAAAGCAGATGTGAGAACATGCAGCGTCTTGTTCTGCTCACACTCTTTGCATCTTCAATGCTCAACTGAAAATGCCAGACACAGACATCCTGGAATTACTGCACCTGACCAGTTATCAGGTGCCACATCTCTCCTCCTTGAAATTTAGGTAGCTGGATCAAACACTAGGGGTATGAAACCTAGTAGGTGGAAAGGTAATGTTTTTATCATAGCTAGAGGAGTGCATTGATGGCTGACTTTAGCAGAGTAAGTGGCAGGCGAGAGAATCTAGAAGTGGATACAATCATGCCTTCTTCATTGAGCATCAGTGATTGATATAGCAACAGAACAAAACACATAGGGCACCTGACTCACTTGCTGATAGCAGAGAAATATAATTATAATAAAAATGTAATGATCCTCCTTTGTACATTGCCTCATATCAGTCAAGCTGTCTGAGATTCACCACCACCATGGAGGGCAGGCACAGTTCCATCCACTGCTGTCCATTAGGATTACTGCTGGGGAAGCAACTTTAAATTCCGCTACCAGCTCTTTAGTATCCCTTAGTAGTTGGGGTTGGTCCTGCTTTGAACAGGGAGTTGGATTAGATGCCTGTGGCGTTGTTGGCACTGGGCACATGGGGCATGTGCCCCGAATCCCAGGTCCAGTGGGGATCTGAGACCTGCCATGGGCAGTGGCCCAATCTGACTCTGACACAGCTGGGGACCTGAGGTTTAGCTGCCACCTGCCAGAGCCGGTCCAATCAGGCCCCAGGGGTGGGGCCAGATTAGGCTCCAAACCTTTTGTCAGGGCAGAAATGCCCCTGTTAGATACCTCCTGATGACTTTTCCAAACCTAATCTCCTATGATTCAATGATCCTTTCAGGTGCAGGCTGCTGTGGAAATCTGCTGAATCAGCACATCCCTGGCCACCCACCCCATCTTTTCTAGCCAGTGTTCCTGACTTTTGGGGCTCGTATCCTGTAGACACCTGGTGGGGTAGAGTTTATAACTCTTTCTGCCGATAGAATCTCCCCAATTGGTAGACTTCCTGTCGATCATCTCTTTCATGGTCTATTGAGACAGAATGGAACTGTTTGTTAGAGCTGCTTGGAAAAATTCAAGCACAATATTTTTTTCAAAATAATTTGCTGATTCATTGAAATTAAAATGTTTCATGGAAATGGTTCAATTTCAGTTATGCTCCAGCAGAACACGGGCAGAGTGAGACAGAAGTCTGACTCTCAGGTTCTGTCAGAAACCTGCATGGTTTAACTGCTAGCTTGCTTACCCAGCTCCTTGGCAGGCCACCTGCCAGATAACCTGGGGTCACAGTTAATGGTTGCAGAGCAGCCCGTCAGGCAGACTCCTCTGAAGCTGGGCTCAGTTCCTTTTGACAGAGAATTTCAGACTTTTGGGGTTTAGTTTCCCATTTTGAATGACACCAACCTTAGAAATATTGAAATTCTCCACTGAACAGAATTACCTTTCTCCACCCGACTGTAGTACTTGGCTTGAATAAGCTGTTTCAATACAGACAGGTGGGAAGAGTGATGCAAAACATGTTTTCCTGTGCTCTATTTCCATCACTTGTGATGATTTTTAATAATATAAAACCTTCCAGCTGAGGCTCGCATAGCAAATATAGAACACAGATCTCCTGCCTGCCTATCCTGGGATATCTCATGTACTTATTGCAGAGACAGCTTCACTTTTGTCACCCTCTCCTTCTGTTCCATTTAAAGCTTCCTGAACTCCTAGACTGATGCACCTTAATGCTTCAGTGCTAATACTGAAACGTGAAAGAGAATGAACCAGAATGTGGACTGATGAAATTCTGCAGTGATGGACTGCATGCTCTTTGCACTCCACTCTGAGATGTTCAGTTATTAATGCGTGGGCATGCACAACGCGGGATGGTTCATGGGGTTCTGTTTTCCTGTTTACGAATTGTCAGCACACAGATTTTGATTTCTACATGTGCATTTGTTGTGTCAGATTCTTTGCTGGTACAAATCAGTCCTGCTCTATTGAAGTCAGTAGAGGGATGCTGATTTACACCAACTATGAATTTGACCCATTTGGCCTGATCTGAAGCTATGGAAGTTAATGGAGTCTTTCCATTGACTTCAACAGGCTTTGATTCAGGCCCAGGATAAGTGAATTCTTAACAAATTGGTCATGCCTGTCTATTTCAGCCGATGGGCTGTTCATGAGTTATTTACTTTGACTATTTATTGTTCTTGGTCTTTCTTCTAAGTGATCAGATGACTGGAACTTAATCCGGAACCAAAATGATGTTAAGAAAACATTAAAGATCCGTATGGCTATGTCTAAATTATCCTTTTTCCTTACAAGATTCCCAGACAAGGATCTGGCATCATCCATTGTTTTTACCATCATATTGTCTAACCTTGCTCACAGCAAGTCTAGATGATATGATGCTAAAAATATTGATGGCTAACAGTCTTACTGTTGCTATTAGCAACAGAGTGCATTGTGGGTAAAAATGATGGAATGTTTTGAGGAAAAAGGGCTAGCGTGGACAACGCCTTAGTACTTAGATGTCAAAAGGAAGTGCCAGAGGAGAGATTTTATGATTAAGATACTGCAGTGGAACGTGGGAAATATCGGTTCAATTACTAGCTCTTCCCCAGACCTTCCTGCGTGACTTCGGACAAATCACTTAGTCTCTCTCTGTGTCTCAGCTCTCCAAGGGTAAAACCATCTTGGTAACAGTTCTCCACCTACAGAGAGGTCCAGGTGATATATTCACTAATACTTCTGAGGCGCTTAGATGTTGTAGTGAGAGGGATTTTCAAAACTGCCTACATTACTTAAGGGCAGCTGTCCCATTTTAATCACTTAGGTGCTTTTGAAAATCCCACCCCGTGAAAGTTTCTGCAAACAAGGGCTTAGGATGAAAACTATCATGCATCCTTAAATATCACACTTGCTCCTACTTCTGTTACAAAACAGTATGTAGATAAGTGTATTAACATGAAACATACACCATTTCTAAGATGTTTGTGTAAACAAAACCACACATACAAATGATCATATGAATGCAAACCAAAAAGCATACAAATGTGGTCAGACCTATCCACTAAATGTTTGTTCATCAGCATCATTTTGTGTTATTCATTTCAGTTTAAATGATGTCTTGATAGTGTCCCTTTTAAAGCAAATTTTAAACGAAAAGGAACTTTGAGTTTTATTTTTATACATTTGATAAATTGGAACAAAAGTATTGCTGGCAACAGCAACTTCTTTTATCTTAATTTGATTTCCAGTTGGTGTTTGCTGAAATCAGTAAATTCAAAATCATTATACTCCCTTGTCTCACAAGAGGGTTGCATCCAGAAATTTTGTGAAGCTCACCTGTCTGCGATCGGGAAATTATTAGACCGACATTCTAAGGACTGACTTGCAGAATATCTGAAATGTGAATATGAACAACCTGTGGTATCAAAATGTAAGCATCAAATACCTTCACGGTTTCAAAGAGCTAAGCACTGGTTTACAGGTATTTAGATGTGAGCAAAACTATATGGCTATGTCTACATTTGTGTATTTAAGTCGACTTTAACTAAGTCGACTTAACTAAGTCGACTTTAAGTTGACTTAGTTAAGTCAACTTAGTGTGTCCACACTGAAAATTAAAGTCGACTTAAAGGGGAACTTACAAAGTCGACCAAGCGCTTCCACATTGGATGCTCTAGGTCGACTTTGTGGGGCTAGGGGGACCTAGGGCAGGTCCACAGGGGTAGGGAGGGCACCCCTTGCCCAATGCCAGGTGGTTCAGCCTTTGCCCCATTGTACCTAGGTACAGTGGGGCAAAGGGGGACAGGGACCCTGGCAGGGCATAGGGGCAGGGTGGGCAGGGCTCTGCCCTGCCCTGTGGGGGGGCATGGCAGGCTCCCTCTGTGCCCCCCCGGCAGGGAGGGCATTGGTGTAGCCCCGGGGGTAGCCCTAAGTCAACTTAGGGCTACCCCACGGCTACACTGGCTTAAGTCCAATCTAGGGAGTCGACTTAAGCCTTAGGTCTAGTGGAAAGGAGG